>CM034149.1:622189405-622716905 GCA_019776745.2 Taxus chinensis | reverse complement strand
TAAGCCAATACTCATTAATAGTCTCATTTGATCCTTGTTTAATTTGAGTTAATTATGCAAATCATAAAATCAATCAGATGCGTAATCTTTCAAGCTCCTTGGAAATAATTTCATGACAACAATTTGTTATCATGAGAAAAGTCTTAACAAGAGGCATAAAAATCCCTAATATGATGATATGAATCTCCTTTTCCATCGACAAATTCAATATTTGGAGCCAAAAATCTAGTTGGAAAGCGATATGCAAACACTTCACAAGATTAAGGTTTCAATTCAATTTTGTGGCTTCTGAGACCCTTGAGAAGTAACTTTGATTTTTCAAATCATGCATGAATTTCATCGTAGTGATCATTGCAGGAGTTGTATAGAAGTATAAGTATTAGAATTTTTCAGAATAAAAACTCTCAATCCCACAATCTGATACTTGGCGTCGATCAACGCTGCAAACTCGTTCTTGTGAAGGATCGGAACATATGGCATCCATCAGTAAAGTAGATTGCCCCAAATTTCTGTTATAAGCTTCCATAGTCTGCAGAGTGTTGATTGCGAACGCTGAAACGAATGTAGCAGAGGCACTCCATTGAAGGGACAAAAATCTCCATGTTTTTGACCTACATGCATGACTAATGTTTGTTTGGCTGAGTTGGACATCCATGGATAGGTGGTCACACCAAATAAAATAATGCCAAAGTGGTGCAATGTTTTAATTTGAAGAAGAAAACTATGGCGGGGAAACAAATTTTTGCCAAAGTCTAGAGACAAGTTTAAATAGATCAAGCAATAAATAGAAATATAGATTTCTACATATAACTTTTGATTGTGATATTTATTTTGAGAATGGTTAGTACCATTAGAACACTTGTTCATATATTTGTGCAATGGTTATAATTTTGAGAGGAATTGTTAGTAAATTTATGTTAAAAATTACTTATTTTAGAACCAATTTTTGTGCTTCATGCCACTTTCATTTGGCAAGAGTGGTTCAAGCATACTTCTTTTTCTTCACTCATTGGTGGATGGTTTAGCTCCCTCTCATCCTCTAATTTCTCCTAGAGGAATTTTCTGAGTACCTTTGTTTTCCACTTTTGCAAAGGGAATTATTATAAATTGAAGGAAAAATCTTTCCTCTAGGTCTTATGGCTCATGAGAAAACTTAATTTTCATAATTGACATTATGTTTCTTGGTTTTTGAGAAATTATTAGTGGTATCCTTTTTAATTCAAAGAGTAATTGTTATAAAATGTTGAATAAGTGTGCTAATTTTTTTGGAAGACATTGAAATGTGAATACCACTATCTGGTAATGAGGTAGTTATTTTTGTTATGTATACACGTGTAGATTTTTATTTATAAAATCCTTACATGATCTCACTTCTCTATATTTTTTACAAATTCTTTCAATAACAATGTATTGACAATCTTCGATGTGTTGTTCTGATACATAATAAGGGGTCTATATAAGATCATCTTATTGTATGTCAAAATTATGATGGAGTGTGCAATAATATTGTAAAGTTTTATCCTCCATTTGTTGTTACTAATTCATTTTGTTTAAATTTTGGAGACTCTTTTCCCAATGGATTTTGAACACTAATCATGGTTAATTTGACCACTCCTTCTAGCAATATTTTCATTAAACTATATACATTACTGCAATCTCTATTTAGCTTTGAAAATCACTTGAGGTTTCATATATTATAACTTAGGATTCCTATTTGTAAGCTTTCTTCTATTCATTCTGCTTTTCTTGAGAATAATTGTTACAACCTTTTCCTAGTCTTAAATATTTTTATGATTCTTCTTGCTAGTGATAGAAAATTGGGTCAGGGTGGGAAATTATAGTGGTCAGGGTGCTTATTTGGGTATGTTGTATAATCCGTGTAAACTTTGTGTTTCTTTATATGTTGCTAAAGGGTATCTCGGGTTTCAAAGAGTCCAAAGACTGAGAGGTTAGCCGCCTTCTCATTTTTTCCCCTTAAATCTTCCCCCAATTGGTGAAGAAGTATGCAATTACAATGAATTGTACTACGCGCTTGACTTATTTTCAAACAAAACACATTTGAGATCCAAAAAATTGGCATCATTTTTTAGGAGTAATTATTTCACTGGTTCATTCACATATACTCCTCACCTTTACCAAACAAATTTCAAAGTTCTTTATGCTTCAATTTTATTTTGACAGAATCCAAATTTTGTTTTTTAGTCCTTGTTCCTTGATAGTTTATCCATATTATAGGATGCTTAGTTCAAAATTGGCTTGCTAATTTTTCTAATAAGTTGGCACCTTTGCAAGGGAGTAATTTATTTACACATTTATTCACTTTACTACCCACCTATTCAATCTGATTTTATGAGAACTTCAGTTTTTTTCATCTCATTGATTTCAATCTTTGTGTTAAAAAATTTGAGTCATAAGATCATGTTATATTATTTCAATTTTCACAAATACATCAGATCAAAGTTATGTGTGTCTAAATTATGTTATACCTTTAAGATATTAGCGACTTTCTTGATTTTGGAAACTAGTTTAGTATGTGTATCTATCAATTTTAAATTCATTGGTTGCCCCTTTACCTTGTATTGATTCTTGTGACTCAATTTTTGTACAACTGGAGGGGTTACGCTCTACCTTTAGAGTAGATCCATCAAAAAGGATACATCTAGAATTGTCACTCGTGAAATCGTAAACCAAAGGAAAGTAGATTTGGAATCCTATAGAGGAATAAGGTATTTTTCATTCCCAAAATACTTAGTATACTACTACTACATTCCATTTGAATTTTGGTGAAAAACACTTACTTCAGAATATTGGTGAGAATCAAGATTCACCATTTTAATTGTTCTGAATGACCAAATAAAAATATCAAACCCATAATTCACTCTGCTTTCATTTTTGGAAGCCCTAGTAAATTTCTTGCCCTTGAAAAATGTTGCAACCTTTTCTCTTCACCTTTGTTTGAAAGAGAAAGAGTTTCTCAGTTCATCCTTCATTTAAAGAGTATATTATCCTTGATTTCCCACACCTACCCAATAGTCCCCTTGGAGAACCAGAAAAGGAGCAAAGACAATATCCCACTAGTCACACTTTTGTTCATAACACTTCATTTTCAACTCATATTCCTGAGTTAAATCAACCCAACATTAATCCTAGAATGGTTGGGAATAACCAAGATCCAAAATCTTTTAAACATAATCTGAGAGCTCATCGCCATTTTTTTGGGAGCAAATAGATCCTAGAAAATTGATTTCCTTAAGATGCAAGTTTTCCCAATGAAGTCCCAAAAATATTAGAAGGATATTTCCTAAATTTCAAGGAAACAATAGTCCCAAGTGATTAGCACTTGAGAATTTTTAGTACTTTTATTTATGATTATGATATTGTGTATGAGGATGAAGTGGCCAAGTTGTTTCTTCACATATTGGAGGAAAATGCTCACGAATGGTTTAATGCATTGTTGGATGATAGTATTAACTCTTGGCTTGAGATGGAAAGAATATTTAAACATCAGATTTGGTGATAGGATTGATTCCACATTTTTTTTATTAGTGAATCTGAAATCATTTTAAAAATACCAATGAATGTGCACAAGATTGTAATTCCATATTTAAAAAAGTAATGACGAGGTTACTATAGAATGTTAGGCCCAATGATGTTGCATGCCTAATAAAATATTCTGAAGCCTTTGATGCCAAGGCTAGATTTTATCTCATAGATAAAGGTCATGTTAGGAATTATTAATATTAGTGCTTTGTTATAAGGGTATAACAACTCTTCATATTAGTCATATGAGAAATAGAGAATAATGTGGGAGCTATATAATGAGGAGTATTTTTTTATGTGGGTGATCTAAGGGATCACAAATTAGTGATTAAAATTTTCTCCTTAGAATAATGAGTTTGTTGTAATTACTTATATGCTCTCATATGGAATAGAGAATTAATCAAACTTTTTTAGTTTGTATGAATCTTAACCAAACTCCACATTTGGTATCAGAGTGTTATTAGTCCAAGGCATGTCATGTTTTTTTTATAATAGGTGAGGAGTAATTTGTATTCTCCATTGCCCTTGTATTATGTCTATGACAACAATACCTTAAGCTTATAATAGATAGGAATATTTATAGATTTTAGGTCTTTATTTATAGTTCAAAGGCTCTATCGAATCTATGATAATGTTCATGCATATAAATTGATGAGTGCATTGACTAAAAAATGAATTCAACCAAGTGTGAAAGAATGGACAATTACAAATTTAATATTAAATAGTGAGTGGTTGGTTTCATTTACATATTTGGAGACTTGATCAAATGTCTTGACACTAATGATCAAATTATGAATCTGATCAAGCCCATCTTTCCTCTATATGGGGATGTTTTTTGAGTGATTATATACATGAGATGGGAGCCATAAATATAAGAACCAAGAATATTCTTTTGACTAGTGATGGATGTTTTGAGCTAGTTGATTATGTTTTTCCTATGTTACGCAGAGAAAATATAAAAACAAACAACTCAATGAGTTAGTATAAACCAAACACCAAATATCTCTTAAGGCTCTACAAGAGGATCTTAATAACTTATCCCAAATAGGATCAAAATAAGTAAAAAAATGGAATTTTAGCTATATTATGCTTCCAATGACGATGCACCTTGTTCACAAGGTCTAACCAATGCAATTTCATCAAAAAAATTGATATCAATAATCAAGAACTTCAAACTTAGTCACTTCTTCCAAAACTGTCTTGTAGGCTTCTTAAGGGGAATTCTAATGGTGAGTTGGTGTTCGGAAACATCTAGAAATTCCCATAACAAGATGAAAGTATATTTTATCACCCTTTATCCTCATTAAGGCGTGTACCAAATTTCATTTCTCAACTCACTATGCAAACCTCTTTTCTATCATCATGCTCCTTGTACCAGCTTCTTCCACTAAGCCTTCTCAAGCCCTTTCCATGGTCATTTCATGGTTTTCATACTTCCACTCATATTAATCATCTAAAACTTATTGAATCTATTTTATTACATACTTCCCAATTTTCATGGAACTTTTGAACCCCTGAAATGGACCCTAACTCCATTTATCATCATTTTAGAAATTTGGACATTGTCGTGCTACAGTCTTGGCAACGAGCAATATGATTGCTATAACTTTTCTAGGTTTATAAATTACAAATCCAAATTTTAATGGAAGGTTTTTAATAACTCTCGTATTATCTCCACAAAATTTTAGTGCATAAATCTTTCAAAATCTCTTTCAATCCTCATTTAATCAATCAGTTTTTTGGGTTCATAGTTCAAAACCCTTGCATAAACAACCTTATGGTGACAACCCCTTACATATCAACTTTTCCATCCCTAAAATAGTATTAAATATTAATATAATCATTCATTTCATGTAATAAATTGTGGATTATATACAAAACAACACAATCACATTCATTTTCTAAGATCAAATAAGAAACATACAAATCATGGATCATTCATAAAGGAAATTTTTCATATTAATTGTTCTAACACACTGATAGACTCCGTGAGCCTCTTGGGGATCTTTACATTCATTTTACACTTCTAATATTCCTCTTCTAATTCATCACTACTCTTTGCAATTTGAATTCCACCTTATATGCTCAAAACCCAAGGTGGTTACATCTAAACTCAAGTTGACCAACCCTAGTTCAAGTTGACCATGGGTCATGAAAACATAAAAAAAGGTTTAAAACATCTCTTTACCCATCATGAGGTCTGACATGACCTTTACAATAATTAATAATCCTTACTCTTTTCATTTGACCCCTTCATTCTTACCTTAGGAACTCAAATTTTCAAATACCACATTTTGAAGGGAAAACTCCATATGCACTCGTATTACAATTTCATGAGTCCAAATGTAATAGAATACCTTCTAAACATCGTAAGACACTCTATGAGACCTAATCAAGCCAAAATTTGATATATACAAGATGCTCTTGCATCATACTCCCCATGTGGAGAGAATTAAACTATGTACAAAAATCCCTCTTCTTGTTTCTTCTTTTCCAATTGTGCTCCACTTGCAAATTCCTTCTCTTCATTGTTGCATTTTTTTCATCTTTATCAACTACATGTTTCCTTTGATCTTCAATCGTTGTCTTCATCTTTTTCATCAAGTCCTTTCCCTCAATAATGAGGATGTCTTCACCTCGCCTCTTCATTTGAGCTCTTAGATGAGTTGTCTTTTCAATGTTTTTCACCTCTTCATCAAGAGTACCTGCAAACACATATGAACAAAAAACCTTAGATTAAAAATCAAGACAATTTTGTGTATCTTCACTTTCTTCCTTCACTGTTTTATCTTCATTTTCAGTCTCCTCTTCCATCATCACAATCTTCTCTTCATCATACTTCATTTCTCCACCATGCAAAACACATTCAAGTGCTAATAATTCAGGCTCCAATTGCTCCTTGCTTTTATACACAAACTAAAAATTAGGACTCCCATCTTCTCCCTCAATTTATTCTTCATAAATGCATTATTCTTTTTCTATATCTCTGTTTTTTCCCTCTTCTTGCTTGTTTGCCTTTTTTCTCATCCTTTTTAGCTTGTTTTCTTCCTCTCTTATCCTCTTTCTCAGCTGCATTTTCTTTCCTCTCTCCATGAGTGACCTTAGAGGCCACTTAACCACCTTTCTTATCACTATTTCCATGCCTTTTCTTTGCATTTCCTTTTCTCTCATCACCATCATTTCTAATTGCTTTGTATTTTTTCTCAATTTTCTTATCTCTTTCTCCATCCACACTCTTTTCCTTTCATCTTTCTCTCTCATTCTATCTTCTTTTCTCTTTCTTTCTCTCATCTCTTTCACTTTCATTTTATTGCTTATGCACTCAAGAAAATTCTTCACTAAATTAACTCTATCTTCTTCCATTTTCCTCAAACAAGTTTGTTTAACTTTGTTCTCAAGCCTCACCTAGGTTCTTTTCTTCACCTAGTCTTTTGACTTCTTCTTTCCTTCTCTATCTCTTCTCTTCTTCACTTTTCTCACTCTTACTTCTTCTCTTTCACTTATCTCAAGGAGCAACTTGTCACTTCACACACATTCAAATCAAAAGAATGAAATTTATCATATTCAAAAACTCACATTGGATCATCACACAACTCAAAGTGATATCAAGAACCAAGAACTTTAGATTTAGTAATTTCTCCCAAAATTGTCTTGTAGGCTTCTTAACGGGGAATCCCAATGGTGAGTTGGGTAAGTGCACCAAGTTAGGGGGCCAAAAAGTGGACAAAACTCGAAAACAGACGAAACACGTATGCATTTTTCCAAAACGTGTTCATGTTTTATTTTTTTTGGTTTGGTAATCACCGAACCTAAAACGTGTACACATTTTAAATAAGTCAAAATGCGTACGCGTTTTAAAGAAGGCAAGTAAAAACACATACACGTTTTAAAGAAGGAAAGTAAAAACGCGTACACGTTTTGCATAGTATGGAGTATGGATGTGTATTTGAGGGGCTTATACTTACAAAAATAAATGTTTAAGTATAAGATTTCTTTTATTATTTCTTATTTCTTATAGTTTTAGTTATAAAAGTATAAGAAATAAGAAATAATAAAAGAAATATTATACTTTAAATTTATTTTAGTAAATATAAGAAATTAGGGTCACTTTGCACCTGATGGAAGTTGTCTCATAGCTCCAACAATTATAATCTATAAGATAGTTTTTTAAAATCTAATCTAGTTAGTACTTACTCATTTTCAAGATTTCAGCAAAGGACCTAAAACTTTCAGGGCATATATATTGTAGTCGGTCTTTGTTTTGGGAAAGCATATATTCATTTTTTAGATTTTTTGACCTTTTAAATTGGATTTTGGCCCTACCACTGATTGAATTGGTTCCAATTTTTAAATTTCGTCCATAATTCACTTTAGTGACCATGAATTAACTCTATGATGCTTGTCTACTTCTTACTAAAATGAGATCCTCACTTTGTAGATAGAGGATTTCTCCTTGAATGGGATTTTTGTCTTATGGCCAAAATGAGGTGATTGTAATGTGCCTCCTCCTTAAGGTGTGATAACACTACTAGGTGTTGAATGCGTTTTTACAAATAGTACCAAGTGAATCACATCAAGTGAACTCAGATGATTTCTCATTTTTAGGAACATGGTGCTCCATATAAAGATCACCCCCTCACCTTTAAGAGCTCTAAAAACATCCTTTCATGGAATCAAATTCATGATTCTCATACATGGTTTTGCTCACATGCCTCTTATGGAGACAAACATTGCCTTAAATACTTCACACATGATGGTCCTTAATACCTCGGTGATATGAATAACCCATTTTAGCTTGTTTTGAAGGGCGTTCAATTAGCTACAAAATGGTCAAAAATGCCTTTTTAGGCCTTCAGAGGAAGTAGTCTTGCATCAAAACTAAATGAGTCAATCGATCACCTTAAACATTATTCCATACACAATGAAACACACTGATAGATATTATTAGGACTTTCCTTTGGGTGAGGGTTTATGATTTAGGGTTTAGGGCTCAGGATTCAAGGTTTAGGACTCAGGGTTCAGAGTTTAAGGTTTAAGGTTTAGTGATTAGGGCTCATAGTTCATATTTAGGGCTTAGGGCTCAGGGTTTAAGGTTTAGGGTTTATAGTTTAGGGTTTATGGCTCAGGGTTAAGGGTTGAGGATTTAGGATTTAGGGTTTAGGGTTTAGGGCTTAAGGTTTAGGGCTCAGGGTTGAGGGTTTAGGGTTTATGGCTCAAGGTTCAAGGTTTAGGGTTTAAGGCTCATGGTTTAGGGTTTAGGGTTTAAGGTTTAAGGTTGAGAGTTGAGGGTTAAGAGTTTAGGGCTCAAGGTTTAGTTTTTAGGGTTTAGGTTTAAGGGTTTAGGGTTTAGGGTTTTGGCTTAGGGATTAGGGCTGAAGGTTTAGGTTTTAGGGTTTAGGGCTCAGGGTTTAGGTTTTAGGGTTTAGGGTTGAGGGTTTAGGGTTTAGGGCTTAGAGTTTTAGGGTTTAGGGTTTACAGGTTTAGGGTTTAGGGTTTAGGGTTTAGGAATTAGGGTTTAAGGTTTAAAGGTTCGGGTTTAGGGTTTAGGGCACAAGGTTCAGGGTTTAGGGTTTAAGGCTTAGGGTTTAGGGTTTAGGGGTTAGGGTTTAAGGCTTCAAGGATTAGGCTCACCCATTCACTCACTGTAATGTTCTATGTCTTACCCATTCTTATAAGTATTGAAAGAGAGTATTCAAATAAAAAGGGTTCATCTACTTCGTAGGTAAAACATTCAAAGGGAGTCATCACAATTTGATGCCTTTCATCTACTGATATTTTGAAGGAGGGAAATTACAGATATCCAAGATCAATTTGGTACAAATAAATGTTACCCAATATAACTATCTTCTTTTTCCCATTGCATGGGAACTATTTCACTCACTATAATGTTCTGTGTCTTACCCATTCTTATTAGTATTGATAGAGAGTATTCATCTAAAAGGGTTCATCGACTTCGTAGGAACAAAATTCAAAGAGATTCATCAAAATTTTATGTCTTTCATCTGTTGATATTTTGAAGGAGGGAAATGCCAGATATCCAAGAACAATTTGGTACAAAGATATGTTTTTGACGCTCTTTTGAATAATTCTTTCAGTTGCAAGCTGTCGAGAATGAAGGTTTCATTCGAAGAACAAAGAACATGATATGTCCAGTGCTTGTGTAAGCTATGGCAATTTGAGATGATTTATGAGGTTCAAGTTTATTTTCCAAGATGCATTACTCCAATGTTTGAAAATGTTTCTCCAAATACAACGACATTCTAATTCAAACACTCAATGATTCCTGAATGTCCAATCCTGCCACATACCCCAGTAGTCCTCAATCCTTGGATATAGGGAGACATCGTTACTTGGATTCCATTTATAATGATAGAGATATTTGTAAATTCGTGTTATGACCTCTAAATCTATATGAATTTCAAGTTGTTTAGAAATCACATCACACCCTTTACTAGGCTTGATGAGTACCCCTATCTTTTTGAAGGCATGTTTCTAAAGCATCCATGGGTTTATCATAGAAGGAATTATCAATTAATGGAAGGTCACTAAGTCGTAGGCCAGTTGACTCCCATTCAAAACTAAATTAGAAAGATTTACTATGCATGATTGATAACCCCTTTATGTTCTTAACCATTCCCAAATTGCTATGCTTATTTTGAACACTTCAGGAAGTTCTGTCAAAATTTCTATCCATTCTAGTAGCATAAGAGCTTTCTCTTTCTCTAGAGGAGAGGATACTGCAGGTAATTTGTTTTGATCTTACAACTCCGCGTTGGTATATTCTCTATGTTTCTTCCATTTCCTTTGAGATTAATTTTTGTGTTTTGATGGTTATTTTTTCCAGCTTCCAATGGGTCATCCTGGCTTGCATAATACCATACATGGAAATATGAGAAATGTGAAAAAAAATTTCAGAGTGTGAAGAAATTGACATTCAAAAGCACAAATATATGTGGGGAGAAACAAGTTTGGAAGAGATGTGTAATATGCATTGCAAATCACAAGGTAGATGTCATATCCATTTAGTTTCTTGTCCCACCTCTCATAAACAAGGTAGATGTACAAGCAGACTCAATGATGGTTCTAGGCACAAGACTAGGAAATATGGTCCTAAGATATTCAAAAAGATGAACTCACTCATGAGACCTACTGGAAATATATGAGGTTTAGGGGTTAGAGCTTAGGGTTCTGGATTTAGTGTTTAGGGTTTACAGCTCAAGGCTCAGGGTTCAAGGGGTTTAGGGTTTAGGGTTTAGGGTTTAGGATTTAGTGTTCAAGGTTTAAGGTTTATTATTTTGGTTTTAGGGTTTAGTGTTTATAGTTTAGGGTTTAGGTCTCATGGTTAAGGGTTGAGGGTAGAGGTTTAGGGTTTAGGGTTTAGTGTTTAGGGGTTAGGGTTTAGGGTTTAAGGTTTAGGGTTTAGGGTTTAGGGATTAGGGTTTAGGGTTTAAGGTTTAGGATTTAGTACTTTATGGTTTAGAGTTTAGAGTTTAGGGTTTAGAATTTATTTTTTAGGGTTTAGGGTTTAGCATTTAGGGATCATGGTTTAGGGTTTAGGGTTTAGGGTTTAGGATTTAACATTTAGGACTTAAGGTTTAGGGTTTATGGTTTAGGGCTCAAGTTTTAGGGTTTAGGGGTTAGGTTTAGGGTTTAGGGTAAGGGTTCGGGATTCAAAGTTATGGGTTTAAGGTTTAGGGGTTAGAGCTCAGGGATCTGGGTTTAGGGTTTAGGGCTCAAGGATTAGGGTTTAGGTTTAGGTCTAGGGCTTAAGGATTAGGGTTAGGGTTTAAGGCTTAAGGTTTAGAGTTTATGGTTTAGGGATTATGGTTTAGGATTCAGGGTTCACTGGTTTATGGTTTATGGCTTAAGGTTCAGGGTTCAGAGTTACTAGTTTAAGGTTTAGGGCTTAGGGCTCAGGGCTCTGGATGTGGTGTTTAGTGTTTAGGGTTTAGGGCTTAGGGCTTAGGGTTTATTATTTTGGTTTTAGGGTTTAGGGTTTATAGTTTACTGGTTTAGGTCTCAGGGTTAAGGGTTTAGGTCATAGAGTTCAGGGTTTATGGTTTAGTGTTTAGGATTTAGGGCTTATGGTTTAGGGTTTATGGCTCAAGCTTTAGGGTTTAGGATTCAATGTTTAGGGTTTAGGGTTTATGGGTTAGGGTTTAGCATTTAGGATTTAGTTTTCAGGGTTTAGGGCTTAAGGCTCAAGGTTTAGGGTTTAAGGATCATGGGTAAGGGCTGAATATTTAAGGATTAGGGTTTAGGGATTAGTATTTAGGGTTTAGGGTTTATGGTTTATGTTTTAGGCTTTAGGGATCATGGTTTAGGGTTTAGGGTCTCGGGTTTAGAGTTTAAGGTTTAGGGTTTCAGATTATAGAATTTAAATGCTAAAAGATTTAGGCTGAATGTTGAAATCCTGAAAATTACCTATGTACTGACCAGATTATACTATAAAAAATTATCTCCTAAACCGTGACTAATGGACCTATGAGACTAGTTCCATAAGGTGCATAGTGACCCTAATTTCTTATATTTACTAAAATAAATTTAAAAGTATAATTAAATAAAAAAAATATAAATAATTATGTTCAAGCATACTATGTTCATACTATGAACATGTATGCGTTATAGTGCGTATGCGTTATAATGTGTACGTGTTTTATGTTTTCACTTTTTCCAAGCTATGCCTTAAGGCTTGGATCCAGTTTAGATCCCCAAGCCTGAGGCATGAACCTACGCAAACACATCAAACCACGTGTTTTTGTTGGAAAATGAAAAAAATCCACTTCCGCCATGATAAATTAACGTAAAACAATCAATTTGTTTAAAAAAAATTATACCATGATGTAGAGCAAACTATCTATTTTCTAAAAATATAAAATTTTAATTTTTTTTTACTAATATAAGGTTTCCATATTATTTATTTTCTAACAGTGCCTTTTTATAGCTATTTTTTGAAGTTTAAACATGTCTATCTTTTGTCATGTATCTTTTTTTCGACTCATCAAAATTGAATAAACATTTTTTAAGCACAAACTAGGATTAATTCTATACATATTAAAAAAAAAAATCAATTTTTGATATTTTTTGAGGTAGTTAGGGGGGGCACGGTCGGAGTTCCATTATTTTTCAAAACTTAAAATTTTTGCACTAGAAAAATCATTAAAAAAATACTCACTAAAAAAATCTAAAAAAAATTCTAGCACAAACTAGATGCTCCTAGCTATCTTTCTACCAAAGTGTTTTCAGAAATACTAAATGGTGCTCAAAAAATGGTGGGGGGCGCAAAAGTCACTCTATTATGTTTTTTAACAAAAACAAGAGTACATGTTGGTATTTTAGTTATTTGACCCACTTAAACTTATATTTTCAATAAAATTTAGTAGTTTAGAAACTAGACTCAAAATTATACGATTCATATTCATACAACATCTTCCAATTTTGAGTGTAACTATTTCAAAAAACTCGTACAACTTGAAGTTTTTTATTTTTTAGAAAAATGCGTTCACTTAAGACCCCCGTTGGCCCCCAACTTGGTGCACTTACCCAATTGGTGTCGGGAAACATATAGAAACACCCAGAACAAGATGAAAATATTTTTTACCACCCTTTATCCACCTTAAGGTGTGTACTAAATTTCATTTCTCAACTCACTATGCAAACCTCTTTTCTATCACCATGCTCCTTGTACTAGCTTCTTCCACTAGGCCTTCTCAAGCCCTTTCCATGGTCATTTCATGGTTTTCAAACTTTCACTCCTATTAATCACATGAAACTTCTTGAATATATTTTATTACATCCTTCCAAATATTCATGCCAATTTTTAACCCTTGGAATGGACCCTAACTCCATTTATCATCATTTTAGAAATTTGGACATTGTCATGCTATAGTCCCGGCAGCAAGCAATCTGATTGCTATAACATTTATGGGTCTGTATATTATGAACCCAAATTTTCGTGGAAGATCTTTAATGATCATTAAAATATCTCCATAAAATTTTAGTTTCTAACTATTTCAAAATCTCTTGTAGTCCTCATTTTATCATATATTTTACTAGGTTCTTAGTTCAAAACCCTTGCATAAACAACCTTATGGTGACAACCCCTTACATATAAACTTTTCCATCCCTAAAAAAATATTGAATATTAATCTAATCATTCATTTCATGTAATACATTTTAGATTAGATACAAAACAACACAAGAATCACATTCATTTTCTAAGATCAAATAAGAAACATGTAAATCATGGATCATTCACAAAGGAATTTTTTTCATATTCGTTGTTCCAACACACTTACATACTCCTTGAGCCTCTTGGGGATCTTCACCACTCTTTTTCCACTTCCCATATTCCTCTTCTAACTCATCATTACTCTTTTTAATTCGAATTTCACTTATATGCTCAAAACCCAAGGTGGTTATTGTTATCCATATTTCGCTCCCGAGCTAAATATTGGATCAAACCATGACCCCGCATAGAAGGAACCTGAGAAAACTCATTCAAATCCTGCAAATTGGTCGCAAAAAGATTCAGCAACGAAGTGACAGAGGCCAAGAGAGATCAAAGGATCCTGTACAAAAGAAAACGACTCTGTCGGGCCGTTTCTACATCTTAAATCCATTCTCCAAGTTACAGGCAGGAAGAACTATAAAATAGCAGAGTTAGACAAGAAGGGAAGATGCTACAAAGGAGCCAGAAGCAAGAAGAAGGAAGAATGGCAAAGATTCAAAGTCCTCGGGCTCGAAACAGTTTAGGAAAGGGTCCAAAATCAACTAAGTATGGAGGAGGAAGCGGAAGAGACCATGTGTCCTCACGGTGCTTCTCCAAAGATGGACCCAAATGGAGAGGCTCAAACAAGCACCGCATCTCCACGTGTCCCCAGGGTGGAACAGAGGCAGGGTCAAATGGTCAAACAAAGTCAAAGGCCAAGACAGGGCGGGCCTTAAAAAATTGGCTAAGTATGAACGAGCAAGTGGAGAGTGCCAGGTGTCAGCGTAGTGCATCTCCAAGAGTTGGTCCCAAGGCAGAGACCCAAGTGAGCGCGAGCTCGCCACGTAGCCCAAAGTCAATAAGTAAGAGGGACCGTTGAAAAGTCCACAAAGCAGCGGAGGCCGACAAGTGTCAACTTGAAGCTCTTCCAAAGGCAAACTTTGGGTCGGGTTTGATAAACAAGCGCGGTGCCTCCACGTGTCCTCAAAGGGGGCAGAGTTAGTTGAATAGTCAATGCATAAGCCAAGCCAGCAAAGGCTACCAAGTGTCTCAATGGCGTTGATTCAAGGGTCAAATAGAGAAAAGGTTCCCAAGCGAGCGCCAGACTGACGCATGTCCCAGGGGAAGGCGGGGCGTCGAGGAAAAGTTAGTTTTTCACCCTTTGCCCCAAAAGGAGTAAAAGTTACAAAATGGCCCGTGACTCCGCCAAGGAAAAAGTCAACATATAGACCCAAGTCAAAGCCAAGGCGGGGAGTCAGGGAAAAAAGTGAAAGTTTTCCTTTTGTCCAAAAGGCATAAAAGCAAAGATGGAAGCACATTTCCCAGCCAACCAAAAGGAGCCACGTGTCCATGCGGAGCTTCAGGGCCGCGGGAGTTTTTTGGATTTTGTGATTTTCAAGAAAAAGGAGAAAAGTTAAGTTCTGAGCCCGTAGACCCAATTTTTGTCCCAATCTGGCCGCCATGTGTCCCAATCCAAAAGGGGGACTCATTTTTCAAATTGTTTTCCCGCCCATTTGTACAGAATCGATGCAAAACTTCAAAGGGGCATATCTTTCGACTTAGGGCTCAAAATATAGCAAATTTGACACCGTTGGAAGCATCTCAACGTCCTCTACGCCATGGAAGGATTAAAAATTCATTTTTTGCAGGCCCTGGTAGGTAAAATGAAGAAAAGTCTTCCAGACCATTAACGCAGAATCCAATCTCTTCAACTACCATAGATCTAATTCGATTCGATTCGCTGGGGAACCAGAAGTGACATATTGTGGGTGGATTTGCAGAAGGCATTGATATTCAGTGGTTGAGCTTTCAAGGCAGGATTCAATGCGTATCTCATGGTGGTTGGAGTAGGATGCAAATTTTCCCTCTTCTCTCTCTTTTCCTTCTATATATACTGTAACACTTCTCGTTTGAAGAAGAGAGACATTCTGGGCATAGAGAAACTTTGTCAAATTTGTTTCTCGACACCATTTTTGAGTAGCGAACCTTCTCCCACGCCTGGCAAATGTATTTGTGCCTCTATTCTAGAAATGTAATGGTCTGAGCACCTTCTAGAGCAATAAAAAACTTGTTTTTGTGGTGTTCTTCAACCCTTTGCATCGTTTTGTTGTTTCTTCGTGCCTCTCCCTTTCAGTCTTGGTTTTCTGTGCATGTATTTCACATTTGTAGGTGCAGGATGTTGTGTTTCATGGAGTTTAATGGATGATTTGCAGATCTGGGCCGTGTCACTTCTGTCTGACCTCCCTCATCTCCATTTTTCTGTTTCTTTCTCCCTCAATAGAATATCTCGCTTCCTTTGCTGGTGTATCACCGCTTTAGTGTAGGCTCTGTTTTTCCCTCTTTCTCTCTCCTTGGTTATTTGGAATGGTTAGATTAGGTTAGATTTAGTTTTCCTACACTGGAGTAGCTCATGGCAGGTAGTTTAGGAACAAGAACCAACTTTCTCTAGAGAGCTTTCCCACTTTTACAAGGTTCCACACCTTGGGGAAAGTTTAATGTTATGCAATCACACCAAATGAGTATGCCTTAGAAAAACATATCCATAACTCATTTAGGGGTGTTGTGATTTTGCACTAACAGTTACATCTAAACTCAAGTTGACCAACCCTAGTTCAAGATGACCATGGGTCATGAAAACATAAACAAAGGTTTAAAACATCTCTTTACCCCTCATAAGGTCTTACATGACCTTTACAAGCATTAATAATCCTTACTCTTTTCATTTGACCCCTTCATTCTTACGTTAGGAATTCAAATTCTCAAATACCACATTTTGGAGGGAAAACTCCATATGAGCTCTTATTACAATGTCATGAGTCCAAATGGACTAGAATACCTTCTAAACGTCATAAACCACCCTATGATACCTAATCAAGACAAAATTTGATATATACAAGATGCTCATGCATCACTGTGGGTGTAGAAAATGGTAAACATCTATCATGTGTGTTACCCTTCTGCAGGGAATCTAGTGAATCTATATATGAGGCAATCGAACATGTGCAATTGGATTTCTAAAAAGAAATGTGGAAGTTTGATTCTGGTCATTGCAAGGATTTCTTGTCATGGATGCTTTTAAGGGACGTTGAAATTGAAAATCTCATGAATAAGACATAATTAAATGTCATAAAATTGTATATAAGGAAATTGAATATCTACCATTTAGCGAAAATAAAATAAACTACAAGAAGGAAAATGAAGCTTGGGGTAGGACTATTCTACAACCCGAGTTTTAATAAAACAAGAATAAAGTAATAAATACATAGATCATCCCTGTAATACAAGAAGCACATGCCCCTAATGACTTGGAAAATGGTATTCAAACAAAAGAATGGTGAGTTCTAGGGGCTTAACTACTAGGGCAGGTGTACCAGGAAAAGGATAGAATTTGGAGTTGCACCATTCAGGCAATTGGTAAAATCATTGGACAACCCAATGCTGGAAGGGTCTTCATTCTAACCTGTCTACTGGTTGTGCAGCTTGGAACTTCATAAAGTCTTGAAGAAGATTGCATTCTAACATAATAAGTGTGTTAGTACTTATTATTATCTTGACTAGGTTAAGAGACAATAAAGATTTTTTTTTGTGTATATAGTTGTAAAAATCAGGACACACTATCTAGTAAACCCATCATATTGAAAATTATAAAATATTGAAAAAATTGTGAGGGGAATATTAAAATAAACACAATGTTAAAAGTGTTTTGTTTCAAGATCACATTTTTTGAGTAAGTAGCATGTCAATTGGAGGACGGAGGCACTAGAGGTCGGAGGATAATAAGCGACCTCTCATCAACCACCAACAATGAGGCCACATATCTGTAATAGTGGCAAACTAATTATCGCCAAAATGGATAAATCAAATATCAGTCTCCATATGGTAGTAATGACTTCCTTATATTGTTCGTGATCATAGCGGTAATGATCTACACCAATGTTTGCATACATGAAAATGAGGACTAGGTCCTCATCCTTTATTTTCTTGTTTTTGTGTATGTGGTGTGATAACTACAAACAACTGAATATGAGAGAAGATGACTATAGATATCAATTGGCTGTCATACTTCTTAAGTGATGGATCAGTGGGAATCACACTGGAAGTGAAAGAAAGAATTGTTGGGTTCTCATATGCAAACATGTGAATTGGTGGAAGTGTGATCGATAGGTGAAAGAGAATTCATTAGAGTGAAACTGGGACTATTGAGCTCTCATATATAGGGGATCATGTGCAACAAATATCTAGTACAATATGACTATAAACCTAAAGCTTGTATCTTGTAAAGACATGCATTTTTGTTTTGTGTACCAGTGGTGTGCTTACTCCCCATGTTCACACTAATGGGGGAATGTTAGGAAATGTTAATCTTAGTGCTCTATTGTAAGGGTATAAAAACTCTCCATATTAGTCATACGAGAGTTAGAGAATAGTGTGGAAGATATATTTTGACGAGTGGTTGTTTATGTGAGTGATCTTAGGCATCACAACTTAGTTATTAGTATTTTACCATTGGAATAAGGAGCTCATTGTAATTATTTATATGTTCTCATATGGAATAGAGAATGAATCAAAGTTTTTGAGTTTGTACAAATCTGAACCAAACTCCACAAGTGGAGTTATTTTGAGACAATCTTGTACCATGGAAATTAACATTGAAAACAACATTAGATCCATTGGGAAGCCTTCCAACAGAGTTGATGTAAACATAATCCCACCAAATGAAAAGAAATCTCCCAGTGCTTCATTAAGTGTTGATGAAAAATTGGATAAATTGATGAAAGATTTGAAATAACTATCTTATAGAGTGGTTCGTTGTAAGAAAGGATTGCCTCCACTACAAAATAAGAAATATATAAGTAACAAAACACGCAATCATGACAAAGGTTTTACACATGATAAAGGAAAGAAAACCTTCCACAAAGAGAGAAGGCATGAGCACATAAGTAAGGAGAAAGAAATGCTAGATCTTCTTATGTCCAATACTAATGAGGTAAATCAGATTGAAGAGTCTACATATTGTGAGGAGTGTTTTATGTCCCACCCTTCTTGTGTTTTTTTGTTAGAGTTTGTGTTCATACTTGATGGTGGTTTGGGTTATTTATGAGCCAAGATTGATGTTGAATCATGTTCATGTCCAAAAAGATGTTAAGTTTGATTTGGGAGTGGATGATGTGAAAACTTGGTGTGGCACATACAACTCATCATTAATTTAGGTTTTTTCTATCTTGTTGGTTGTTCACGAAATAAAATATTGTTGCATGAAACAAACTCTCCCAACTATATATATGGAATACTCCCTAATACCTATTATAAATTAACACAACAGACAAAAATATAGATTGTTGGTATTGAATGAGAAGTTATCACTTCTCTAATATGGTATCATATTTGACCCAAAAACCATTATCCAACGTGGTAAAATACACAGGTTCAGGTTGAAAGACAGTCCAAAGT
Source organism: Taxus chinensis (assembly GCA_019776745.2). Taxonomy (NCBI): domain Eukaryota; kingdom Viridiplantae; phylum Streptophyta; class Pinopsida; order Cupressales; family Taxaceae; genus Taxus; species Taxus chinensis. The sequence continues at coordinate 622,697,704 of CM034149.1, read as the reverse complement.
TGCAAAAAAATTCTATTGCAATTTTTTTGGAAAAATTTCTTGTATTGAGTTATAAAAACAATTTTCATTGCAAAACAAATATTTGCTTTCAAGTTTTCAAACAGTGTAAAAAATTACATTGCAAAAAAACTCACGTGTTGAAGAAATTTCAGGATTGAGAAAAAAATTCATTGAAAAAAAATTGTTGCAATGCTAAGCGCAATAATTTGTCATTGGTGATTTGTTCGACTGTACACTTTGTCTCCCAATCTTTCCTGGGAAAGCTAGATGTTGTTTTATAGGTGAGTTACTTGTGATTTGGTGCAGGAAACATCCTCGACTCATCATCCCATGTATTGATCTCTTCAACTCTATGTTGTCTCCCTATGGAAGTGGATAGATATCTTTCACTCTCAACTTGACTACGTTGGATATTAGCTCACGGCCTTGCTTAGCTCGAGATAACACATGGCTTAGCAGTAAGCTCTCTTCATGCTATGACATCCTGACCGAAATTACTCTTCACATACCTTATGCGGTGTATCTCAAAGCAACTTGGACATCACTATAAACTCACCCATTACTCCTTTCATCTCGACGAGTTCCCATTCATGGGTCATAGCTCAGTGTTTATTTGGTATCGGATCAAGTGGCATCCATGGTTTCACAATGATATCGAACTTTAGGCCCCAATTTGTGGCATAGAGATCCCATACGTCTGCGTCATAAAAATTTGGCTCTGAATTGTAAGCTACTTCGACGAGCTCAACATTTATGACTCCACACCAAGATCTAGTCTCTCCTCATGAATTGATCTCGGTGATTCAGTGAATATTAATTCATGGACTCCTTGTAATTCGAATGTTTGGTTTGTGCATTTCATGCAATCTAGTGCACATCTCAAGTAGCGAAAGACCTATTCACACCTTGCACATCGGTTTCCACCTACATGTGATTTGTTGAATATTTCAATCTTGAGTCCAAATTGTAAATTTTAATTTTTCCTAGTCTTTTCACCTAACCTTCCCCTGTATTTAATGCAAAGCTTGAGCACTCAGATTTTGAACTCTGTTTTGGAGGGGATCTCATTTATTGAAAATTTTGTTTTTTAATTAATGTGCACAACGACGCATAGACGTGAAACAAAGCTAAAAAATACGGCATAAAAGTAGAAGTGTGTGTGTGTGTGAGAGTGAAAACAAAGAAGCATCTCAGTAGGTAGTGTGTATAGCAGTTTGTAGCAGAAGAAGAGAGATCCAAAAGGAGAGTTAATTTGTAGCAGCAAATAGAGTATTAGCATAGTAGTTTTAAAGAAAACACAGTCCAGATTTGCAGAACTAAAAACAAAGCGGCGAAAAACAATCCAATCTTTCATTTGCAACAGTATACAATTAGAACAGAGCTTCATCTCAAAGAAATTTGTGTATTACTTTGTCTCCTTAAATTTAATGTAAACATATTTGTGTTTCTTTGGGATTCATTATTGCTATATTTCACTATTTTTAAAATTGGAATCCACATTTTCCAACAGTTTTGTATTAGAGGTAGAGTTTTTGGGGCGGATTATTGATGGCTTCCAGTAGTAACAACTCATGGCAACAACTTCTAATGTTTGATGGAAAAAACTATGACATTTGGTGTATAAAAATGTAAATACTAATTGTTCTCTTGTCAACTGATCTGGGAATTTTCTAGCTGGTCTGATGACATTGGGAGACATCGAAAACAATTTTTATTTTCCGATTTACTCATTCTGACAATCCCAATATAGCAGTAGCTTCTGAAAGAAAATGGGAAGAGGGGTGCCAAAGTTTTAAGTTATCAATCAAAATGTGGGCCTCACTGATTGCTAGATTTTGTCCATGGATAGCAGCAACTGCAAATTCTAAGCAAGCATAGGATACCTTGTGAAGATTTCTCCTCCAAGGTAATGATCTCATGAGAGCATCAGTAAGATTGCAGCATTTTAAGGAGATACTTTTAGATCCTGTAGATGAAAGCCAATTCTATTTCACTGCTCGTGAAGTTCTGCTACGTGTGACAATGAGGAGTAGTGAAGTTAAATGAGTACAAATGGAGATGTTATAGATTGGAGATCATCCGGTGCAGTAGTGTGGGTCAGTACTGAGGATGTTCTGTCCAATCGGAGAAAATTGTTGACTGGCACTCTGTATCCTCGTAATCCATAACATGAGTCCATTGATTTGAGGTAAATGAAAACTAGATAGATTGATGGGTTCTGAGCAAACAGTGTCAAGTCCCTTACGATGACTAGGATAGTTATATCCTACACTTCACAATCCTACAAGACAAACTTTGAATGTGAGATGTGTATGTGGAGAGCTGCCTACATATTTTACTTTTGCCTGAAGAGGAAGAGTTTGCAATCTCTCATGGATTGCGTTGAATTGCTTGCCAGACACATAAAATGGAATATCTTTACACTCTATCCTAGAGGAAGAGGCTGAAGCGATATGTCTTCTAAAGGTGCTTAAACAAATGTAAAGGTATGAGAAATGCAAACATCTGGAATGCTTATTATCTTTCTGAAGATATTATGGACAGGTATGCTAGTTGGGGTGCTTATCTGCTAAAGAGAAACATTTTAGAACTCATAATGCACCAAGGGACTACACATGAAAAGCATGAAAAGGATGCAAATTTGCTTCTGGAACGTGCAATGTTCCAGCTATGATTGGGGTCATGTCATCTGAAATGTGGTACTTGCCATAGTCCATGCAAGTAATCATTCGATATGGCTCACAAGGGAATCGTTGTCTTATTCCATGGAAAGATTGAAGTAGTCAATTTCCTGAAGTCAAATCCTGGGAACTGCTGGAAACACTTTCATGTAACTGGATAAAGCTTAGCATGTCTAGTTCGCATCCAAGCATGGAAATAAGAGGCAATTATTTAGGATGTGTATGATTTCGGCAAAGTTGCAGTATTTAGGCTCCTATGCATTGGGCAGTTAGTCCAGTACTTATGACAACGAGAGAGTTTCTAGAATGGCTAATGCATAAGTTATGACTACCAGTGGAAGCAATAGGTAGCTTGTTACAACGAAGATGACAGTTACATAGAATGTATCCTCTGAGGATGCAACCTGATGCTTTGCCCACCAGATGGCGTCTAAATTAGATGGAAGTGGATCAGGGTACTCTGAGGCACCTGGTGGCTATTGGCATTTTATCTGGACCCCCCATAAATTGGGTTGAAGGTATCTTTATAAGAGGAAAATGGGAAGAGGGTTTCCATTAGGACATTGAAAGGATGAGCAAGATGGTAACATTGTAAGATGTTGCAAAACGCCTATGTTGGAAGAAGGTTATATCAAACATGGGTGTTACCTTGATCTTCGATTATGGCAGAAGCCCACAAATCATTGGATTCAAGTGTGTTTACAAAAGCAGAACCACGTCCTACAAGGTTCCTCATATTTGTAAAGGCATGAGGCAACCCTAGATGCTGCAAAGGTATGCACGTTTAGGCTCATTTTTTACATTTTCACTGTATCTGTTATTTGCTTCTTGTCAATAGCAAGGATGGCAATACGATGAGAATAATCCAGTATGAAACTAGTTGATCATCACAATCTGGAATGATCATGTCAGATGGACATAAGTTCCTCTTTGCCAGTTAGCTTTGTTTGATATGTTATCTTAGGGCATTAAGTGCACTAGTTGACAATTTGAATTTTGTGTTAATGAAAGGTATAAGTTAAGATGGAAACCTGCATAACACCACTTCCGGAGGTCAATGATATCAACAATGTTGCAGGGGGTTCCTTAGAAAATTGGCCAAAACGTCTAACAGCTATTCCTCCAAGAATAAGCAGTGGCAGTCTCCCTGGAATTACCGCTGAAAATTTCAATGAAGATACTAAACTGTGGAACGACAGAGTGTCAAACTACAAAAGGCTTAATGGCCGTCTGGCCCAAGGAAGATACAGAAACATCATGGACATGAATGCTGGTTTGGGAGGCTTTGCAGCTGCCTTGGTAAATGATCCTGTATGGGTCATGAATGTGGTTCCATTAGATGCAAAACAAAATACTCTTGGTGCTATCTACGAGCGGGGTTTAATTGGTACTTATCAGAACTGGTAAGCAACACATTTCTGCTTTATCTCCTATTGAAAGATTGGATCTGCTCTCATGGGTCACACAAACATATTCCTTAATATCTCCTTTTGGCATACTCCTAGCAACTATTGGTATCATTGTGAGTAAGCAACATTGTGAATATGTTATTTTGAGATTTGATCCAGCATCTATCCTTCAGTACATCTTAGAATTAGAATTTGGGGGGAAAACATGAACAGTGAACAGCTTCCAAATTGAAAAAGTTTTCTGTTTGACCGATGCACTCCTTAACAATTGCATTTGCATTTTTTCTTCTCTCTATATAATAAAATTAGAAAAATTACATGTCTTGCGGTTATGAATTTCCCCTAAGCCCTGCCCTAGAATATTATCGCATATTGTCTTAAATGTTTAAAAATACAGTAACATACATGGATATAGTCCTGGGATATAGCTAGGATATTATCTTTTAAGCCTGTTCAGGTGGTATAACAAGGGCATACTTTTGGATTGCAGGTGTGAGGCTTTTTCAACATATCCTAGAACTTATGACATGATTCACAGCAGTGGTGTCTTCAGCATGTACCAAGATAGGTAATGCCCCCTTTCAAAATTTATTACTCATCTAAAGCAGTCACCCTCCATGGGTATGCTAAAAAGATATCTATTACTTGTCCTGAATACTAATTGCCAGGTCTGTAACAATGTTGCTTAAAGAGTAGAAGCTCTGTGGACTCTTTTAGCCAAATTGGCTGCTATTCGAACCATTTGTTTCAAAAATCAGATCCACCAAATGGATAAAATCTTCTAAACACATTAGTCAATTTTTTAAGATAAATTGTACTCAAATAGGGCCATGTTGGCCAAAATTGATGTGGGTTTATATGATGGTTAGTTAGGACTTAATGATAAATTGGTAAGCTCAATGCTTATGGTGCAGGTGCGACATAACCGACATTCTACTTGAAATGGATCGAATCTTACGCCCAGAAGGAATGGTGATCTTTAGAGACGTGGTGGATGTTCTAGTGAAAGTAAAGTCCTTGACAGATGGAATGAGATGGGAAAGTCAGATAATGGATCATGAGAGTGGTCCCTTCAACCAAGAGAAAATTTTGGTTGCTGTCAAGAATTATTGGACAGGCAAAGCAGAAGAGGGAAGCAACTCCTAGTGATTTGTGGGTGTTGTTGAAGACGAGAGAAATGACAACGGGTTGCTCTCTCCTCTCAGATTTTGTACCATTCTAGTGTTAGCTGGCTGGGGCCAGTTTTGTTTGTGTTTTTAGGATTGGGTGTTTTTGTCATTCTTTGGAAACATTGTACAATAAGATTTCAGAATTTCTTTTCCAAATTTTCTACGAACCTTTCCAAAGTCCTTTTGGACTCTTGCCAACCTTTCTTGATAATGTCCCGTTTCATCATTTTTCGGAAATAAAAATGCACACCAAGTGTGGATGAGTTTCATTTCAGATGGCATATTATCCCAAAGATTTTATACAATAAAGAAAAGCAATTTTTGTTTGCTTGTTTTCGTTTTTAAGCGTTTGGAATATTAATTCAAAATTATAAATAGGACTGGAAATACCAGTAAGAATTATACATATAAAAAATTTCCAGTGTTTTCTCACACACATATATATTTTTATATAAATATATATAATTATAATTATAATAATAAGTATTTTTTTTTAATTTGTGGGGTATATTTGTCCCGGAGACTAAAGGAACGGTTTTTTTCCTTTAAATCATCTTAATCGAAAAGAACTTGCAAACTCGGGCTATAATTATGGAAATAGGAAATTTGTAAAAAAAAAATCTGAACTTGCAAACTGGGGCTACAGTTATGGAAATAGGAAATTAAAAAAAAAAAAACTTTTTCCGGAGAGGACCCTATAACCGTGCACCTAACTTTAGGGGCATGCAAATATATGTAGGTATGTCGATAGCGTAAAAAAATTATATCATTGTGTAGCGTATGATCATGCCATATTGACATTTTCGTTTTTGCGTGTTAATTTGGAGGGAAAAGTAGTTTTTGAATTGATTTAATATGAAGAAAATCAATATAAAGCATTTGAAAGAGGGACCAATGACCGAGCGCCCTATGTGTCACATTCTCATTAACTCTTAAAAAGTGTAATTAACCAAAAAGTGAACAACTATTGGTGCTTTTGTCAACAACCTATGGTGAAAAGAGATGTACATGTTTTGGTGCCTGCTCGGTTATATGGTCCTCTCCCCTAATATGTTCGAAAGTGTTGTGGCGTAGTTGACATTTAAAATTATGATAAAGTGATCCACTTTAAGGAGATAAAGGGATCAAATATTTTAAACTCCATTAGTATCCTTTATTAAAATAATTTTTTAACAAGAGTTACTTTTTAGAGATAATTTACAAGAGAGAAAAATTGGATCAAGAAAATTTTGGAGATTAATTTTAAAGGGGCAATATATTTTTAAAATCATGTTTATTGGAAAAGTAGGGGCAAAAATGTTGTAAAGAGAATTTGTTTTCACACAAGGAAATTTTTTAAGCCATTTTAAAATTTGAAGTCATTTCAAACTTCGCTTGGTGTCAAGGGTGTTTCCCCTCAGCCTCACCCTATATCGTAATAGAGAGAGCACCACATGTGCTACCTATGGATCCAACAATGGGCACTTCCCCTCGACATCACTGAGGAATGTCACCCCTAGACCCCCACTCCCTAACCCATTGTGTAGTATGTCCAGGATGTAATTTACTTTGGTGGCATATTGTTCTTGAATGTCAAATATTGGAGGGCGAGTGGTCTAATAGGTAGTTAGACCCCCTCACATACAAACTTGCTTTTACTTCTGATTTTTTGCATTATATGTTTTTTTTTGTTAATTCTTCTCTAACAATGCAAGAAGAGATTTTGAAAATAAACAAAGAGAATACCTTTTTCTCCCTCATCCATGGCAAGGATGATCTCATTCACTCCCTATAATAGAAAATTGTGATCCTACACCATCCCTCTCCTATTGTGGACCTTCAAAACCCTGCTACCAGTTTACCTATTGTTATTGTCCATGCACCCACTGACTCAGATACATTAGTATTAGAGATTTCTCCTATTATCGATGCTTATATTTCAACTGTTCTTATTTTATCTATTTCTCTTGTTATTCTACCTTATTTTACTTAGTGTGTGCCTATTGTAGTTGCACATTTTGTGTATCCTAATTTTACTTTTCTTATTTACATGTATGGATCCTTTGAGAATCATACCACTGCATTTGGTTCTCAAATTATTTGTTTTATGGGATTTTTGGTAGGAGTATTAACAAACATTCTCAAGGTATTGCTTCCCATATCCAACTTATTAACTAGAATTATCACCATGACATTGGTTACAAATAAGGTAATATGGGATCACTTCTTGATAGAGATTTTTTTTTTCCTCAACTCTTAGCAAGGATCATGAACTACACATGAGTTCTACTACACCTTCACTCAGGCTCGAGGAACCTAAGATTTCATTTTTCATATATGGTCAACCTGATACACATTTTGATGTCTCATTGTATGCTCCAATCGTAAACTTTACACCAAATCATTTGCAAGCATCATCCTCATCCGTTTGTGTTTATTTGGGATGGGGTTATAATCACTTGTGGAGGAAACAAGCATTCATTCATATTGCACTACAAGTGTGGCACCTCCACCATTCAACTTCTTGATCCATTCATAACTCCTACATTTTAATGTGTTGTTTGAACTACTTTTTAAATGACATTTGTAGAGAAAATATCTTGTTTCAAATTAATTCCTTTGGAGATTGAAAACATTCTCGAGTTTTATGTGTCACTTAGTGATATTATTTTATGGGACCATTTTGTAATGACACCAAGTATACATAGCCATGGAGTTTTTTCATGTGGTTGTACGCCATTTTAAGCACTTTTCTCTTTTTCAATTGTATGAATTTCCCATTTCCACCAGGGCCATCTTATTGAGAGGTATATTTTGTTTGTATATTAATAACTTTTCAAGCATGTTGACAATATCCTTAAGCTCGTATTTGATCTTTCCTTCCTTCTAAAGTGTAGCTAGTATGGTGAAATCCAATGTTAGCTCCTTACTTTTCAAGTAGTTGATTTTGTCCACTCATACAAATTTTTAGCGTCTCTCCACCCATTCATAAGTATGAGGGTATGGTATTGATCCTGCATTGGTTGTCATGTCCATTGATTTTGAGTATTTAGTGCACCACATCTTCTTGAAATAGATCGAATTTAAATTTTTGGGAACTCTTGCACTATCGTCACTGTTGGAAGTCTCATTGCATGTACCTATTATGTTGAACTATAGTGTCAACTATTTTGTTTTGTGTGGTCGAGTGGCGAATCTAGACCACTAGTGAAAAATGAATTTAAGTGAACATATGTCTACCAAACATTTATTTTGGTTATCAAAACTTTAGCTCTTAGGAAGAGCAATGGATTTTGACTTGGCAATGTGTTGTAAGTTTGGCATCCCCCAACACTTGTCAACATTAGTATATTCAGACCACATTGAATGCAATTATATTTGATGGGATTCATTCCATCCAGTGGACCTGCTTAAACATTGTGGTTAGTCTTTGCATCATGCTTCTTGGGATGCCTTGTAACATAAATTCTCCCTCCACCTTAGCTATTGTATTACTAGTTTTTTGGGTGCCTTGTGGTGATACATTTCATCCATGGTAGCTCTTTTTTCTCATTCTTTTGAACATGGTTTATTTTTGAGTGAGTCTTATATAGAGTACCAATTCTTATATGACTTGGCGGTTACAATGGGTCGACATCTAGGTATTCTAATAAGATGGATCGGTTACCATACGGACAATTAGATTTCACTATGTATTTGTACATAAGTACCTCATAAGGCCTAGTGGTATGACCCATTAGTATTTTTTTCCCTCTTTTCTCACTCCCCATTTTACACTTAAGGGAGGGGGTTGGAGTGTGGGCTTGCATTGGATGGCAGTTTCAGTTACTTTTAAACCAAGCTCGGTGTCGAGCCTTCACAACCACAAAACATTTAAGCTTGATTAGGGAGTGGTTGGTATGACAACTTGGTGTGTGCACTTATAATTTGAATGGTGCAATAATTTAAATTATTCCCTATCTTTTTGGTTGTTCATGCAACAAAATATTGTTGCTGAAACAAACTCTCCCAGTTATATATCTAGGATACTCCCTATTGTAAATTAACACAACAAACAATAATACAAATACTTCTATATTGATTTATATTATTATGTGTGCATAATTACTTGTTTTTATTTTCATGTTTGTAATGGATTTAGGTTGTAGAAATGTACTGCTAGTACAAATCTTGTTGAATGGGAAGTTCTCACTTCTCTAATATTGTTGTTGTTTGATTTGGTGATGTTAACAGTGATCATGAGAGCTTAGAATCGGTTTACATGCTTGAGTGTAGTAAATATTTAGTTGATTTGATAGACTTGTGAGATGTTATCTCATGAATTTGAATATTTGATAACTCAAACAATTAATAAATACAATGGAGGGAGACTATCTGATGAAGACATCCTAACTCTAACCGATGCTTCAAAATCTCAAGGAAAGAGCGATTACAATTTGAGGATAAAAAGGATCCAAATGTAACAAAGGTTCCCAAGGATGCTCCATTTGAGAAAAATAACAAGAGTGACGACATTGTTAAGAAGATTTTTATTATTTCATAAAAGAAGATAATTCCACCACAACTTGCGAAACAAAGGAAATTTGTACAACAACTAAAAGGTAATATTTTGTTGATCACTAGTGTGAATAAGAAATCTCATTGTTCTAAGAGACTTGTTGAGAATAAAAGGAAAAGAGTAGAAGCTGAGTAAAACTTGTTATAACTTACAATTCAATATTGTAAGCTTTCCTTTGTTCATTCTACTTTTCTTAAGAGCGATTGACATATAAATCATGGACATCTTTTCCATCATAATTTGTTTACTTGCAACCTTTGTCTAGTATTTAACAAATTTATGATTCTTATTGCTAACATTAGCAAATTGGCTGGGATATTCATAATGGTTAGGTTACTTAATTGGGTATGTTGCACTATCCTTGTAAACTTTGTGATATTTTATGCATTCTTTTTTTTAAAGGGTCTCTCCCCCGAGTTTCACAAAGCCCAAGCCTAAAGAATGAGAGGTTAGCCACCTTCTCATTTTTTTTCTTGGATCTTCCCCCAATTGGTTAAAAAGTATAGACATACTTGAGATTCAACAAAAAACATTAGATAAAAGAGAAACATAAGTATCAGTAGAGTAAATTGGATTTGACATTACAAGCAAGGGATTGTTGAAGCATATGGGAAGTATGTTCATAAGAAATATTTTTAGTATGAGTAATCATAAATGCATAGGGAGGAATTTGGGAATTAATAGAAACATATGATATATGCACAATCTGAAAAGGAATATAAGCATATTGAGAAATAAGAAGAATTTGAAGAGGGAAAGAAACATTAAAAACTTGAACATGAGGGGGTTTAAAGGTGATGTTAAAAATAGTCACGTGATGAGATATATGTTGCAATCCATTACATAAAATGGGTGCTTGACCCATTTTCTGAGCTCTCATGTATCCATTATTTAAAATATAATGTATTTCTTGAGCTATAACCCTATATTTGACCTCTTTATCTAAGGTTCTGCTTGCAATTTATTTTAGTACAAACATCAATCCCTCATTGGGATTTTGTATTAGATGTTTAAAATGTGCAGGACCTGTGAAGCTGTCATGGTCATCTAAGAATGTGTGTTTACCACATCTACTTCGTGTCTAAACAAATTATGAAACATTAATCACATTACCATTTAAAGTTGTTGAATATCTAATGAACCATTCAGTTATGGGCAATTAAGGAGTTATAACCAATAACTGATATTAACTACCATCTCTAGAATAAATATACTCTGCATATTATCATTTGAACAACGCAGTTTTTTCCTCCTTAATATTTCTATGTTTTTTCCTTCTTACAATATTGGTATCAGAGCAAAGCTTCATAGCCTAAGGAAGCCCTTGAAGGGTACTAGAGAGTGCAAACAGTTTGAGGAAGCCCAGTCGCGGTTTGATAGAGCAGTACAAACCATTTTTGTCTATAGTCGTGTAAGGAAGAACGATTGTTACAAAGTCATCTGGTGTAGATACGTCTGGATTATTCACATTTTCAAGGGAAAAATAGTTAATAATCATCCACAAAATAATACTCGTCCGTAGAAGACATTTTCAAATTAGAGTCATTAAAAACGAATATAAATCTAGTCACAAGAAAATACGACGAGGACATAGGAGTCAAAGTCGCAGGTTTCAATTTCATCTTGCGCGTACAAATCACAGAGATACTATTTTTCATGGAGGTCGTAGTGTCGATTACAGAAGTCGCATGAAATTTTTTCCAAGTTTGTTGCAATTGTGACATCTCTATGCAAATTGGATACTTCTCGCACTTGTTGAATAAATATGTTTTCAATAACAAAGGTATTCACCTCGTGATTTGCATTTGAATAATCAATTTCATACTATTTGTTGGAGTGGGCAACATATTATTTTATTATTTCCATTACTTTAGGATAATAAAAAGCTAAATATTTCAAACCTGATTCTGTAGGACTCACGAAAATTAACGGACACAAATTTCAACATATGGAGCCATAAGATTCCAACGCTTGCAAAATTTCACGATTGTGATAGTATAATCACGGGCAGCGAAGGAAGACTTGCTATAAAATTTGCGGATTATGAAAAACATCATAAGGAAGCTCTTTTATTTCTCAAGTTTTCGGTGTCAGATCATATGATATTGCAAGTGTGAAATGCCACTGTGGAAAGCACGTTATGGATGAATCTGAAATAAAAATATCAAACATCAAAGAAAGGACGGGTTTTATGCCTCAAAAATACATTGTTTTCTTTGAAGTTACAAGAAGGTGGATCGGTATTTGAGCACTTGCTTTGGATGAAAGACCTTTGAGACCAATTATCTTCCATAAATAAAAAGGTGGATGATGATGATATTGTGGATTTGGTTTTAAATATCTTGCCTTCTTCATATGAGTCATTTGTGGAGGCACTTAATTTAATGGCAAAAATTTAAACTGTTACATTTGAGAAGGTGAGTTCCTACCTGTTGCAAAAAAGGAATGAAAACAGACACATGCTCAAGAGTCCAGTTCTAGACAATCTACGAGCACTTTTGCTGCTTAGTCCAAAGGAAAATGGAAACGGCATGTTGATACATCCACTTCCTCTCCTAAACATCAAGTGAAATGTTATTATTGTCACAAACTTGGTCATGTGAAGGACTGTTGGAAATGACTCAATTCCCTGAAGAAGCATAAGGGGAAGGCACATGTGGCTACATTTGAACATGAGTTAAAAGATGAGTATGCTCTCATGGCATCTTGCATGGTTAATGAAAGCCCTACTTGATGTTGGTTATTTTATTTCGGAGCATCACAACATTTCACATGTCAAAAATATTGGTATGTCAATTTTCATTCATGTTCTTTTGATTTAGTTACTTTAGAGGGTGGAAGATCACATGTTGTAGAAGTTATTGGGGATGTCCGTATTATGTTAAATAATAATACCAAACTACTTATCAAAAATGTTAGATATGTACCTAACACAAATAAGAATTTGTTATCTATCAGTCAACTAACTGATAATCTTAATATCTCTGTAAACTTTTATGGAAAACAATGTATTGTCTCTGACATCAAACAAAATAAGGTTATTTCCATGGGAATCGGACATGGTGGTCAATATAAACTTCTTGATCATGCCACGGTCAACTTGCATGCCTTAGTTGTGGAAGTCAATACCAATTTTTTATGGCACGAAAGATATGGCCATCACAACCTTTATTATCTAGCCCGGCTTCATAGAGCCAACATGGTTGTTGGTTTGCCTCCTATATAGGAAAAACAAGATATGTTTGTTGGTTGTTTTACAGGAAAATATAAGCGGAAGCCTTTTCCCACTGAAGGTGTTTGGTGTGCAAATGGGCGTTTGGATCTTGTACATGAGGATCTATGTGATCCATTGTGGAAGAATCCCACAATCCGTGGTGCATGTTATTTTCTCTTACTGGTGGATGATCATTATCGGAAAATGTGGGTCTATTTGTTGAAGAAGTTTGATTGCTTTGATTCTTTTTTCAAATTCAAGGTGTTGGTGGAGAATCAAACCACCTGGAAGATCAAGACTTTGAGATCCGATAATGGGGGTGAGTTCACCTCTAAATAGTTCACAATTTTTGGCAATAAAGAATGGATTCAATGCCAGCTGAAAACCCCTTATATCCCATAACAAAATGGGTTGGTAAAACGGTGAAACATAACCATCATGGAGATTGATGCACATTCAAGGAGTCCTTGCAAAGATTTACATAACATCACATTGGAAGAGGCTTAGTCCACAATCAAATTAGAGGTATCAACATTTTGTGTTTTTTATTCAGCTGCGTATACTTTGTTTCTTGCAAGTAAGAGGAGTAAGTAAGATTCAAAATGTTCTATATATATTTTTGCTAGTTATAGTGATCAATCTAAAGCCTATGGATTGATTGATACTTCCAGTAATAAAATCATTGTTAGCTGGGATGTTGGTGTAAAAGAAACAATTTTTCTTTAGTTGTAATCAACAAGGGGGCAACGATCAGTAATGGATCATAACAGATTTTGGTACTCTTTCCTTTCCCAATCATGAATTTGGTTCTTTCATACTCCTCCACAAACTCCAAGACAATTTGTGCACTCTCCCAATGAGACTTTTAAGTCTCCAGGAAATCAAATTGTGTTGGTTTGTCCTTCGGAAGTACCACAATTAGATACGAAATCCTCAGTTCAACAAAAACCTAAGTGGTTTTACTCCACTATTCAAAATCTGAGGAAGGAATAATTGTCTCCTTTATTAGATGGAAGGTCTCAATGAAATAGTAATCAAATTAATTATCCTAAGCACGCTCAGTTTGCTCTTCCTTTTGATCTTTTTCATATTCATGAGCCACATAAATACTCTGAAGCACGAGGCATACCGGAATGGGAAACTACTAAACAACTAGAGTATGATTGCTTAATTAAAAATAATACCTTGAAGTTGGTACCCTTGCCTCAAGGGAAACATCCAATAAAATCAAGTGTAAAGAAGATGGTACTTTGGATAAGTACAAGGCTCATCTCATTGCGTAAGTATTTTTGCAACAAGAGGGGATAAATTATGTGGATACTTTTTCTCCTACTGCGAAGATGGTCACTTTTCGGCTTCTTTCTTTTCTAGCTCAGTTTGATTGGAAAGTATATTAAAAGGATGTCAAAAGTGCTTTTCTGAATGGGGATTTGGAGAAAGAAGTGTATATGACACAACCTGAGCGTTTTTGGGCTTGTGGTTGTGAGCATCTGGCGTGTAGATTGATTAATTCTTTGTATGGACTTAAGAAGGCTCCTCAATCATGGTACATCAAAATAAATAAACATATCAGAGATGTAGGATTCATTCTAATCCAAATCTCTATGTCAAAAGCAATGATGATGACATTGTGATCCTTATTGTTTATGTTGATGAAATTTTCATCATGCGCAATGGAGATACTGTGATTCATTGGGTAAAATCATATTTATGTGTTGCTTTTGACATGACAGATTTAGGCCTCCTTCATTATTGTCTTGGTATAGAATTTTGGCAGCATATTCACTTGATTTTCATTTCTCAAGTTAAGTATGCCATGAACCTGTTACAAAAATTTCAAATATATGATTGTAATTCTTCTTCTAAACCTATGAAGGTTAGGATGAAACTCTCAGCTCATGATGATTCACCACTAATCGATGAATCATTATACAGATGGTGGCTAGTGTGATCTATCGAACAACTACACAACCAAATCTTTGTTTTGTTGTCAATTATCTCTCTTGGTTCTGTCTAAACCAAAAATCATTCACTAGGGAGTACTAAAGTAAGTTCTAAGATATTGTTGGTGAAATAATTTGTTGTATGACAAATTAATTGATTTCCACCAATGCTCACAGGGCTACACCCCTCCTTCGTGTGTATGGGGAGGCTCTCATTATTGAATGTTAGCTAATTTACTCCTATATATTGTTATGGGGTGAGCAAATAGGCAGGAATCACACATGAACACTTCATTGAACCTATGACAAAGTGCTTGTATGGGGTACAAGGGAAGAAATTACAGTAATGAGGGTTAAGGATAGAAATTAGACAAAGAAATGTTATTGATATGAGTAGGAACAAGAAAAATTCATACCCAATAACTAGAGTAGTTCATCATTCAATTATAGAAAAGAAACATAGTGAATCCATTTAGTGAGACAAACAAACCCAAACACATAGTTCTTTGGATTCATTCATCAAAGATACAAATCTCTTTCTTGATCACTATACTTACAAAGTGCATTTAAGAGAAAAAATAGAAGGATCACATAGGAAAAAGAGAAATGAAAGAACATGTAGATTTTATTTCTTATGCATTGGTGATAGAAATATCAACACCCAATAACATAATTCAAAATTTCTACCAGACTAGAGTTATTATTCAAAATCTTGAGATCTTTTGTAATGGATAAAACATCCCCAATTTATAGCAATGTAAATTGATGTTTCATTTCACCCCCACATAAATCTTCATGTTCTTATTCCACTTGTGACCTTGAAATTTCTGCTAGAAGAGACAAACTTTAGCATCTCTCTTATAATTTTAAGAGGATACTTTTATAAATTACAAATATTGTCACTTAAGATGAATAGGACAAAATACCATGATTGTGTATAATGAATAATTATAAGAAAGGGAGAGAGAGAGGGGAATGGAAGGGGATTGATTGATCTAATGTTGATGAAGAACTTGTCTGATGATGATCATAACCTCCACTTTTTGCATGATGCACAAACCACCTCGGGCTACCAAATGAGTGTTTAGAAACAATGTTGAGAGATCCCTTGATGTGGGCTCAAGATGTCCTGCAAACATTGCTCATGATAATCCTCTTGATGCTTGATTGATCAACTCCCTTAACTCACTGAGCTCATTAAGCTTGCCGAGCTCACTCCAACCAGCTCATTGAGCTTGTTAAGGCTCATTTGATTTACCAGCTCATATCACTGCAACTTGACTAGCTCACCAAGATTTCTTGACCTGGCTCACTTGCATAGCTCTTCATGAAAAAGGACGAGTTCTTGACTAGCTCACCAAGCTTGCTTGACTTGGCTCACTTGCATAGGTTATTCATGAAAAAGGATGAGTTATTGAATAGGTCACCGCCCCAACTAGCCCAACTCAAACTCACCTAGCCAACCACCTCGATGAGCTCACTTCAACTCAACTCACTCATTTAGCTCAACTCATTACAACCAGCTCGCTGCGACCAACTCACCCATCTCAGCTCATTGTAGACATGAGGATGGCTTTAGGATCCTAGCAGAAGGTTGAATATCCTATTTGAACAACAAGACAACTTTGCAACCTTGTGAGGATGGAAAAAATCAGCAAGATGAGTGAAATCAAAGCCAACTAAAACTTTATGTACTCAGAAAATGAGGACTCTCTATTTTTAACAGGTGGGCTCGCAAGCTACTATTTTTGGCAATTTTTACTATATTCATTCCCTAATGTTTCTTGTCTGACTGGAGGATTACGGATATCGTGAATTCACATTATTCAACCACTTAATATTTTTAGGCATGCCCTGCCATGACACGTGCTATTTTAGCAAGTGCACTACATGTGTCGAATTGCAACGAAAAAGATTTTGAAATATTGAGTTTTATTCGAAGATTCCATGATCCAATGTTTGGATGATTTATTTTTCCGAACAAGTGGGAAAATGGAATTTTTTCATCAAAGAGGGAAGAATACTGAGAAAAAATCATTCCTCCATATCTTGAAAAATTAGCAACTTCATCGTACAAAAACTAGTTTAAATGAAACTACATTTTTTGAAAACCCTTCCCTTTGAATTTTGGATGATTTAGCTGGCTGGATCTTCAAAAATTTGAAAATTTATTTGAGGAGGGAAAAAAATTGATGAAAATAAAGGTCCTCCATATCCCTAAAAAATAGTGATTTCGTGGCACGAAAACTAGTTCATGCGAAACTAGATTTTTCAAGGATCGTTTCCTCCCATTTTCGTGTGATTCTGTTCACTGGAACCTGGGGAAGTGAAAATGAAACTCGTTGTCCTTTCACTACTGTTACGTCATGAAAAATATTAATGGTGATGTAAAGCTTTGATAGAAAAAAAATCATCCCAGTGCCAACAATGAATTCTAGTTGTGTTATGTCTCATACATGGATCTTGTGCCTTGATTTCTAGATTAAGAATGATGAGAAAAGATTTGTTCCTTGCAACCATGGATGTATCAAAAATATTTCAACATAATGTTGGCTGTGTTTGTAGGATTTTTGATGTTATGCAGCTTCAAATATGGATGGAATTTCGAATTGGGAGGAATAATGAGGTAAAAATCTTTTAATTTTGAGCTTTAAAGCCTTCAACAGTGCTTTTGAGAGACAGGTGGAGAAACAACAGTAAGTTTTTTATTTTGTTTTTTTACTCCTTGGTATGGGGTGTAATTTTTTGGTCCCAATTTTCCCAAAAGGAATGGACAAATTGGGGCATAAAAATGCACCCTCAACCCTTGGTTGACAAGTGGCCACTGTTGCATTTCTCAACGGGAAGGGTTGGAATGAGGTGAAAAGTGCTTAAAATGCATCTGGGAACTTCACCAAGGTCATATGATGGAACAAAGGGCATAACTAGGGATAGAAAAAATAGTTTGTCCCAATTTTCTCAAAGGGATGGGACATAAAATCTTTCATGCACTAGGAGGTGGAAAAATTGATTAAATATGAAGAACATGCCTCGCGAGAGAGAGAGAGAGAGAGAGAGTCTTGTCGGTGAAGTTTCTAGAGCTCCCGACGGTCATTTTTTATGAACCCATATATGATTTTGAATCCCAAAAAGCCTTATAAAGACAACAAGATGGGTCAAAATATCCAATTCTTCCTTAAACCCCCCTCAAATATCTCCTTATTTCTTGTGACAACAAGGTGTTCTTGCAAAAAATGAGTTGTGAAAAGAAGTGCCTATATGTTGTGAAGGATTTGAACATTTCATCATGTAGATAATTCTCCAATATTTCCAATGAGTATTTATTTTCCTCTTAACTCTTTACGGAGCTCTTGGAATTATCCACGGAAGATCAGGTACCTGGTCTTATTGCCTTCTCCTTACACCTTAGAAACCTGGGGGCTGAGATAGGGTCATATGAGAAACCGTGGTAGGGGAAGGGATGCGGCGCAATTTTTTGTCCCAACTATCCTAAAGGGATGGGATAGATGGGGCATAAAAATGCGCCATGGTGTGCAGGTGACAAGTGGCAATTAGTGATTTCACGAGGCAGAGAGCAGAGAGGGCTTAAAAATGCATTGTAGAGCTTATTCGAGGTCATGTGAAGGAACCATGGGTTAAGAAAAGAATGGGGTACATTTTTGTATCGCAAATGTCCCAAAAGAATGGGATAAATGTGATATAAAAATCCTTCCTCACCTTGGGTTGACAATTGTCAAGCTATAATTGCAACGACAAGAAGGGCTAGAAAGAGGTGAAAAAGGGCTTAAAATGTATCATGGAGATTTACCAAGGTCATATGATATTCCAGAGGGAATAATTAGGGCTAGGAACATTTTTTTGTTCCAAAATATTTCCCCAAGGGATAGGGAAAAAATGAGACTGACATAAGCCGCTCAATGCACTAGGAGGTGAAATGTATCCTCTTCAAAATAAATTATAACTGTGAAAGTAAACCTTGAGAGATACCTTGAAGATGATGCCTTCTGGAGCTCCATGAGGTCAATTTTTGATTATCCCCTGTATTATTTTGAATCCTAAGAGACCTTATAAATAAAATTTATATGTGTACCTAAGATCCCATTCTTCCTGTGAACACCCTCAAAATATAGCCTTTTTTCTCAGAATAACAGGGTGTGTCTACTGAAAATTAGTTGCGTAAGATAATCGCACCTAAGGTCTTGTGAAAAATATGAAAGTACCATCATGGTAGAGAATTTAATTATCTTTCCAATTATATATTTTCTTGACCTTGGAATCACATTACAAATCTCCTAAAATCAGCTTCCGAAGCTCATGGGCACTAATTTTGAACTGCAAGCTCCTTCACCTTCAAAAACCCACTTTCACTTGTACTTTGTTCCTAAACCTTAAAATTCTTACCTATAAATTTTCATAAATCACTTGAATGATTTTCTCTAGCTCTATCAAGCACCCACTTCTCTGATGATTTTGAGCCTTTAATTACTATCCCATAGGGTTCACCAACTTGTCCCAAAAAGGCTAAAAAGTAGTCCTTTTTAAGGTCTTACTGGAGACTTCTTGCCTTTGAAAAGCATTATATCAAAAGAACTTTATGAACCCTACTCTTCAACATTTCAAACACTTGCACATGCATTTTATATACAACACATATGAGATATTTGGAAGGGTTATAATACACATGGCTTACATGAGGTGTAGACCAAAATGATCTAGAGTAGGTGCTTAAAAGAATGGTTTACATTGAATGAAAGGGAATTTTGACAAGTGTGGGCTATAGTTGTCATGTTTTCAACATTGAATTTTTCCCTTGCAAAAAACACATGATAACAAATGTCTCTAGCTTGGGGATACTGTTATGGATCGATCGCAGTGAGGATAGAGCAATTAGGAACCCCATAATCTTAAGATACCCACATGGACTAGTGCCTTGTTCCATTGGGCTTATGGAGTCATTTCTTCAAACACACACACAACAAACAAACATACGAAAGGGAAACACACCAGAAGTAGAAAACAACACACAACGGAAAAGGGAAATATATTACAAGGGGAGGGATATTTAAAGAGGTGGAGAAAAAATGTACACATACCTGACAATGGGTTGGGATAAGTACACACCATCATGGAACAATGGATTGAAATCTAACCTCTGAAGTTCGAAGATCACTATCTGATCATACCATGCTCCTGTGATGGCTTTGCATGGTTTGAGAAGAAGGAGACCAATTAAGATTTCATCTTCATACTCACAATGCACTGAAAATATTCTTGCATCCAATGACAACTTTTTTACCTTCTTGGAATTCTTGTATCTTCGGTTTGATGCTTTGTGAAAATGAGAAGCCAATCCTCCATGTTCTCAAAAAGTGGGAACCTTGCATTTATCCTGGAAACATTCATCATCCTTGAATTGCAACATGAAGTTATCTATTGAATCAGTAGGCACTTAGAAGAAGTGAGAAAAAACTAATTCCCTTCCCATTCAACACCTTCTTGAAAATTTTCACTTTGTTGTTGACGATAAGTGTTTTCAATACTTACCATCTAAAAATTGGTCTTGACATCATTTTCAAAATTGTAATCCTCACTTTTTTCATAGAAGCATTTTTCACCCTTGAGTGAATTTTGTAGTGTGAATTCTTGTTCAGGATTGGTAGAGCATTCAAAGGTGGTGAGAATAATTTGACCTTTACCATACTTACAAAACTCCTGCCTCTGTTCTGAACAATTTTCTCCGATACAAATTAGCTCAACATTCTTATCACTATCATCTTTCGTGGCAGAGATGTTGTCTTCTTGAGTGAGAATATTCATAGGAGATTCAAGAATCTCCTTTCCTTTGCATTTATGATCTTCTTCACAAAACAAGAAAGAGGAAGACTTACCTTCACATTTGCTTGCATTCATCCATGTATTGAGGAAGACATCAATCTCATTTGTTTTCTTTGTATCATCATCAAACGTTAGTGCATGGAAAGGAGAAAAACAACTTGCATCATACCTATGTTACATTTCCATGGCCTGAGTCAGAATCTCAAGACTAATTTGAGGGTCTTCAGTTGCTTTTGCAATCTTCAAAATGTCTTACAGGGATTGTTCTTCCAAGTCTTTCATACACTCATTCTCACCTTTACTAGAAAGGTCATTGCATTTAGCTTCAAGGATATGATTGAAAATATGATCCATACATGTCCATGATTAATTTGAAACATCCTTCATTCTCCTACTTCATATGCTTCTTTTCATCCAAGACTCACCTTCTTGCAAGAATGGGAATACTTGGTTTTCAACATTCTCTGATAAGGAGAAGAGATCCAAGCTATACATAGGAAGGGCACACCTTTGAGCTCAAAATCCATTTCATGATCTTCATGATGGGAGGTAGAGAACCATGTTGGGGAAGCAATATGAGAAGAATTTTCAATTCCATCTTGATCATTTCTTGTAGCATCTTTCTTGTTCACAAGGAAAAAGGAGAAATTTTGTACTTACTATGATGATCATCATTGTGCTCCTTTGGTGAGGGTGGTGAAATCATCTCTTCAGAAAGGTCATCAATTTTCTCATCCTCCTTAGTTTCTAGAAATAAATTGAATTCTTCCATTTGTTCATCATGGTTATCGGGAAGAGAATTTGATTCTTCAACTGTCTCCATTTCATCATTCAACATTTCTACATCACTTGAAGAGTCAAAATTGGAAAGAATATTATCCATGATTACCTTGAATTCATCATCTTGAGTTCGGGATGAAATATGAATTTCCTTGTACTTTCATGTTTTATGGAGTCCTTAGAAAGAACTCAACTATCTGTCATGTAACAAGAATCTTCCTCTCTTGAATTCATTGTTTCTCTAATGGGTTATGCCTCAAGCCAGAATGAGTTGATGAATGGAGGTTAAACTATCGTGTCTTCTTCATCATCCTCCACGGTGCTGATTTGATTCTCATTAGAAGGTTCAAGGATATGAAATTCATCAGAAGTGCACAAGAATATTCTAGGGATGAACACCTCGTAGTGGACAATCATCAGGATCTTCTTGAGTTTCTTCTTCCTCAAAATTATGAAGTGCTTCAAGATGTTCATACCTTCTTTGCAAATCCAATGCATACTTACAAACTTCATGATAGGCTTCAGGATCAGAATTTCCTTCTTCCGCACTCAGAAGCCTTTGCACATATTCTCTTCTCAAAACATCTATTTCTTCATCACTGTATGCAAGAAAATCATCTAGAGGAAGGGAGATGAATAGACAATGTCATGAGTTTCTTGGTCAACCTGCATGAAGTTGAAAATAATACCTTCAGTAGACTCTCCTCCCTCATGACATTCATACAACATTTCATATCTTTTATGAATTCTCTTCATCCATTTCTTGGATTCTCAATCATCTACATAACAATTCCCATTTTCTTTCCTCTAGCAGCACTCTTCTTGAATTGTAGCCACCATGACTTGATGACGAGGGTCTTCACAAATAACAATCTTCTCCATTCTAGAAAGTCTTTTCATGGATATTGTAGAGATGGTACAAACCTTCTTTCCCTTAGCTTTCTTGAATTTGTAAGAGACGTTCCAAAATGAGGGTTGATAAAAAATTTACATTTCTTGGAAAGTCACCATATTATTCTTCAATGTCACTCATTGGTACCAAACTCCAATCTTGAAACTTTTTCATCAAGTTACGGGAAATGAATGTGACACGGATTCATTCCTTGACATGGAGTCACCTTCAAAAACTCATTTTTTCTTCTAAATCTATTTTTTTGTTTTATTCTTTTATACTTTTTTTACTTTTAGCATATATTTTTACGGGTGCACGTGGGAAAATATCTCCCCAACGGAGTCGCCAAAAACATGTTGGTGAAATAATTTATCTTATTAAAAATTAGGTGATTCCCACCAATGCTCATGGGGCTATGCCCCTCCTTCTTGTGTATGGGGAGGCTCCCATTATTGAATGTAAACTAATCTACTCCTATCTAAATGTTGTGGGGTTGCCAAAGTGGTCGGGGATCACACAGGAACACTTACACTGAACCTACGGAAAAGTGCTTGTATGGGGTATAAGGGAGGAAATTCCAGCGATGAGGGGTGAAGGAGAGAAATTAGACAAAGGAAGGTTATTGTTGTGATTAGGCACAAGAAGAATTCACACCCAATAACCAGAGTAGTTCAACATTCAATTAGAGGAAAGAAACAATGAAGCCTTTTAGTGAGACAAATAAACCTAGACACATTTCTTTGGATTCATTCATCAAAGATACAAAGCTCTTTCTTGATCATCTATACTTAAAAGTGCATAGAAGAGAGAAAATAGAGGAACACATGAAAAGAGAAATGGAAGAAATGTGGCTTTTATTTCTTTTGCATTGGTGATACAAAGTTCAACACCCAAAACACAATCCACAATTGCTACAGAATAGTTAAATTCAATATTTTAGGATCCTTTGGAATGGAGAAGCCATCCTAATTTATAGCAATGTGAATTGACCTTTCGTCTCCCCCCCACATGACTCTTCATGTTCCTATTCCACTTGTGACCTTTCAATTTCCCCTAGAAGATACAAATTTAGTATCTCTCTTATAATTTTGAGAGAATAATTTTATAAATTACAAATATTGTCACTTAAGAGAATAGGACAAAATACCATGATTGCATACAACGAAGAATTAGAAGAAAGGGAGAGAAGAGGAGAAGGGAAGGGGATTGATTGATCTAGTTGATGAAGAAATTGTTGATCACAACCTCCTCTTTTTACATGATGCACATACACCTCAAGCTGCCGAATGAGTGTTTAGAAACACGTGTTGAAAGATCCCTTGATGTGAGTCTCAAGATGACCACAAACATTACTCATGATAATCCTCTTGATGCTTGATTGATCAACTCCCTTAGCTCACTGAGCACACTCCAACTAGCTCATTGAGCTTGCCAAAGCTCATTTAGTTTACTAACTCATCTCACTACAACTCGACTAGCTCACCCAACTTGCTTGACCTAGCTCACTTGCATAGGATCTTCATGAAAAAGGATGAGTTCTTGACTAGCTCACCACCGCAAACATCCCAACTCAAACTCACCCAACCAACCAGCTCAATGATCTCACTTCAACTCAACTCACTCAGTTAGCTCAACTCATTGCAACCAATCGCTGCTACCAACTCAACTCATTGCAAAGATGATGATGACTTTAGGATCCTCGCAGAAGGTTGAACATCCATGATTTGAGCTAGCGAGAAAATTGTACGACCATGTGAGGATGGCAAAAATGAATAAAGATGAGTGAAATCAGAGCCAATTGCAACTTTTTGTACACTGTAAATGAGACTTTATATTTTTAGCTAGGTAGGCCCGCGAGCTGTTATTATTTGGCAATTTTTACTTATTTTTCATTCCCTGATGTTTCTTGCATGACTGGAGAATTGATTTCACACCTTATTTAACCACGTACTATTTTTACGCATACCCCGCCATGGACACGTGTTATTTTTAGCAAGTACACCTCAGGTGTTGGATTGCAACAAAAAAGGTCTTGAAATTGTGGGTTTTATTCTAAGATTCCATGTTCCAATTTTTGGATGATCTCTTCATCCGAACAAGTGAGAGAATTATTTTTTCATCAAAGAGGGAAGAATAGTGAGAAAAAATTAGTCCTCCATATTTTGATAAAATTAGCAACTTTATTGCACAAAAAGTTTCAACTTTCAATGAAACTAGATATTTTGAAGACCCTTCCCTCCAAATTTCGGATGATTTCACCTATGCCAGATCTTTGGGAAATTGAAATTATTTTCAAGGAGGGTAGAATGCTGATGAAAAACACAGTCCTAAATGTCCCTGAAAAAATAGGGCTTTCATGGCACAAAAACTAGTTTATGTGAAACTAGATTTTTCGGGGATCATTTCGTCCAGTTTTCAAGTGATTCCACCCATTAGAACCTCGAGAAGTGAATATGAGCCTTGTTTCCATTTCATTTTTGCATCATGGACAGACCATTAATGGTGGCTTGAAGATTTGGCATCAAAAAATATAATCCAAGTGCCAATAATGAATCCTAGTTGTGTTCTGTCTCATACATGGATCTCGTGCCTTGATTTTTGGATGAAGAACGATGAGAAAAAATTTGTTCCTTGTAACCATGGATGTCTCATGGAAATATTCCAACAGCATGGTGGTTGTGTTTACAGGATTTTTGATGTTATGCAACTTCAATTATGGATGGCATTTCGAAATTGGGAGGAAGAATGAGGTGAAAATATTCAATTTTAAAAGCCTCCTCTGGCAATGCTTTTGAGAGATAAGTGGAGAAGCAGCAATTAGTTTTTTCTTTGGTTTTTTCTACTCCTTGCTATGGGGTGACATGTTTATGTCCCTAATGGAACAGGGACAGCTAGGGCAGAAAAATGCACCCTCACCCTGGGTGTGATAAGTGGCGCAATGTAATTGGTCAACGGGAAGGGCTGGAATGAGGTGAAAAGGGCTTCAAATGCATCATGAAGCTTCAACAAGGTCATATGATGAACCATAGGGAATAACTGGAGGCTGGGCACATTTTATTTGTCCCAAATGTTCCCAAAGGTATAGGATAGATGGGACAGAAAAATGTGCCATGGACTTGGAGGTGAAAAATTCGACTAAGTATGAAGAACATACCTCACGAGAGAGAGAGAGAGAGAGAGAGAGAGAGAGAGAGAGAGAGAGATGTCGATAAAGTTTCCAAAGCTCTCGGAGGTCATTTTTGACGAGCACATATTATTTTGACTCCCAAGAGCCTTATGAAGATAATGGGATAAGTCTCAAGATCCAATTCTTCCTGAAACCCCCTAAAATTGTCTCCTTTTTCTGGGACAACAAGGTGTTCCTACCAAAAATGAGTTGTGGAAAGAAGCGCCTATATCTTGTGAAGGATTTGAATATTCCATTATGTAGATAATTCTCCAAGTATTTCCAATGAGTATTTGTTTTCCTCTTAACTCTTTATGGAGCTCCCAGAATCATCTGCGGAATATTTGGTATCATATTTTGACTACCTTCTCCTTACACCTTAGAAACTCGGGGGCTAAGACTCGGTCATATTAGAAACCATGGTAGGGGAAGGGATGGGGGAACAATTTTTTTCCTAACATTCCCAAAGGGATGGGACATATGGGGTCAAAAAAATGTGCCTTGATGTGGAGGTGACAAGTGGCAATCAGTGGTTCGACGAGGCAAAGAGGAGAAATGGCTTAAAAATGCTCTTACGAAGCTAGTTTCAAGTCATGTGAAGAACCATGGGACTAAAACAAGCATGGGGCGTATTTTTGTGTTGCAATTTTCCCAAAGGGACAGGACAAATGAAGCTTCCTTCACCCAAGGTTGACAAGTGTCAAGATGTGATTGCACGACGAGAAGGGCTGGAAAGAGGTGAAAAAGGGCTTAAAATGCATAGACAGGGCTTCACCAAGGTCATATGATAGTCTAGAGAGCATAACTGGGCTTGAGTGCATTTTTTTGTCCTGACTGTCCCAAAGGGATGGGATGGATTGGATAGAAAAAGCGGCCATGCACCATGAGGCGAAAATTTCTAACTACGAAAGCATACCTTGAGGGAGACCTTGCAGATGAAGCTTTCGGAGCTCCAAGGGGTCAATTTTGATGAGACCATATATTATTTTTACTCCCAAGATCCTTCCGAAGACAATAGAGTAAGTCCCAAGATCTAATTCTTCCTGCAACCCCCTCAAACTAGCTTTTTTTCTTGGGACAGTTAGGTGTGTCTGCTGAAAATGAGTTGTGGAAGAAAGCGCCTAAGTCTTGTGCAAAATATGAAAGTACCATCATGTAGAGGGTCGAATTATTTTTCCAATGATATCTTGTTTGACCTATGACTCCTTACAAAGCTCCCAAAATCACCTTCTAAAGCTCAAACATTACTTTGAACTACAAGCTCCTTCACCTTCAAAAACACAATTTCACAGAACTTGTTCCTAAACCTTCAAATCTTCCCTAAAGTTTCCTAAATCACTTGAAATATGTTCTTAAATCCTCAAGACCACTTCTTGATGAATTTGAGCCTTCAACTTTGTCTCGGAGGATGCACACATGTTCCAAAAAGGCTAAAAAATAACCTTTCTAGGTCTACTGGAGAATCTACCTTGAGAAGCATTATATCAAAAGATTTTCATGAACTCGTTTTCATATTTCAAACACTTGGGCAAGGTTATCACAACACATGAGTACTTGGAGGATTGGGGATAGGCATGGCACAAAGGGAAAACTGGTCTAGAGAAATGCTTATGATAGTTTTCAAACAAAAATATTGACACTAGGGTAAAGTTGTCATGTTTTCAACTTGAATTTTGCCATATGTTAAAGGAACTCTCGACTTTGACATTCTATATTAGAGAGTTGCAAATTTCAAATTGATTGACTATATTGACTCTGACTGGGGGGATTCGTAGATATTCGATGATCTACCACTAGATATATCCTCTCTTTTACTTCAGGAGTTGTTTCTTGGCAGAGTAAACTTCAACCTATTGTTGCCATCTCTTCTACTGAAACGGAATACATGGTTGTTGTTAGTGTCAATTGTGAAACAATATGGCTTCATCGGACTCTGAAATTTTTTTCAGTTTCCTCAGGCTACATCTACACCTCTTTCACTCTTTTGTGATAATCAAGGTGTTCTAAAGATGACAAAGAATCATGTCTATCATGCCCGCACTAAACATATTGAGATTCATCATCACTATATTCAACAGTTGGTTGATTCTGGTGATCTCTATTCATTTTTGTCCTTCGGATTAGCCTACTGATGTAATGACTAAACCTCTCGGTCCTTTGTTGTTTGTCAACTTTAGAAATAAACTTGGTGTTGTTTCAAGGTTAGTCATTAAGGGGGGGTGTTGGATATATAATAAACCATTTGGTTCTAGGAAGTTAAGGAGTTATAACCAATAACTGATTGTAACTACCCTCTCTAGAATAAATATACTCTGCATGTTATTATTTGAACAACGTAGTTTTGTCTTCCTTAATCTCTCTATTTTTTCCTTCTTACAACAAAAAAACAACAAATTCATTTGGATTTGAAGACACGACATTCATAAGAGAAACCACAACTTTATGAGCTACAAAAGCCATTTCAGATTCTGTTATTTTTCACACCAAATCTCAAATTAATCAAAAGAATCTCAATGAACTCGATAGATTCACGAATAATTATAGCACTCTTTCTAATTGGATCCATAGGTCTAATCGATCTTCATGGCACGACATAAGATCAAAAATTGAGCACGCATGTTATGTACGCATCGTAGGACTTGAAATGGCACACAATGCAACTAGGGCAATTGGATTCTAAGTAAAAGCAATAGAATAAATCCTAAAGAAATAAAAAAAATCATATTTATCTTGAGCAATAATATTTAACCCAAGTGGGGTGTAAGAGAGCGTGGATTCACCAAAATTTAATTGTAATAAGTGACATTTTAATTTAACACACAAATAAACAACCACACACTTAAAATAAAAAATAGTTCACACAATTAAACCTAATTTATTAGGACGGGGAGTGGGGCAGGAGTGGGCGATGGGGTGGGAGCGATGGGAGAGGTGTGGAAGAAATTGGCTTATATGACGATTAGAAGACAATGGTCATATTTTAACAATGTAGATTTGGGTTTTTCTAGTAGACAGATAAAACCTCAAAAACTCACGACAAACAGAGAACCTTGTCCAAATCTTCAAAGTTTTGTTCTTGGGATTGAGAGGTTACATTATGTACAAAGTGCTCAAAAGTTATCTTTAATGAAAAGATTCTCATGTTTTTGTCTCCCAAAAACCTCTCAGTATTCTAAAATTCCACTTTGATTATTGGTAAATGAGTTTACTTTCTCCCAACTTCTATCAATCTACTAACACAAACCTTGCAAAAAAAGGTATTTTTTCTCAGGGGCACGTGTTCCACTTAAGTTTATTCTACTCAAATCCCTTTGAATACAATATCCAAAACAACACTAAATATATATAATAATTCTTCAGATGAAGCAGTGCAATACAACATTATCTCCACCATGAATTTTAGTGCTTGAATAAACTCTTGATTTCTCTAAAATGTTTATAAATGCTCAATGATTGCCTTCTCGAACTTTTACTTGAAAACTTCTTTAAATGTCTTGATAAATTAACAGATGCTTCACTAGATAGATCTCTCATGCCTCAAAAAACTAGGGTGTATTTATAAACAATCGAACTTCAAATTAATAGTATAGGTGCACAGGCTTACCTCCAACAGTCTAGAAAATGAAACGGTAAAAAGTGTTTCATACAGAGTGAAGAATAGAAGGGCCCAATGAAAAACCACCAAAAACATGCACTCCACATTTTCGACATGCTAGGGATGTGAAATCCGCATTCCAAATGGGAGGTTAGAAATAGAGGAAATGGATAAAGTTGGCGGAATGTGCAGAGAAAGGATGTGGTAACCACCAAAAGTTGTAATCCATTTAAACCATAATTTTACCCAAAATGGACACATACATAAACACACTAAAAACATGATCCCAAATTCACCCCCAACAAATTTGGTCAAAACAAGCCCCGCACATAAAGGAAATATGAAGGGAATGATTCAGACCCACGAGCTCACATTCTAGAATGACAAATAAAGGGACAGGCAAGCTTGACTCAAGGAGCGCAGGGACAAAATGAGGCTGAATGACACAAAAGAAACCAGAGGCCCAAAAGAGTCAAATTCGACCCTGCACAGGAAGGAATTAAAGAAACGGTTCCGTCGTACGAGCCCGTGCTTCAAATCTAACAAACAAGTTATAGGCGGGCTCTAAAATGGAATAGCAGGGTCGGGGAGAAGAAATAGTGTCAAAGAGCCAGAGGCTCAAAGGAAAAGAAACGGCGAAGGCTCGAAGTCTTCGGGCTCTGCAAATGACTCAGAACAAGCCCGAAATTGGCTAAGTATGGAGGAGACAGCGGAAGTTGCCAAGTGTCCAAGTGACGCACCTCCAAAGGTTAAATCCAAAAGGAAAACCCAAACAAGCGCCAAGCTTCCACGCGTCCAGGGCCCCAAAAGTTGCATCGGCCGTTGAAAATTTTTCGACTCAGCAGAAGGTGCCAAGTGTCCAAACAACACACATTCAAAAGCGGGACCCTGGGCGGAGACTCAAACTTGCGCCAGCCCTCCACATAGCCAATGGTCAACAGAGGTCAAAAAGGAGAGTGGGCCCAAAATGAATAAGTATAGAATGTAGGCGGAAGGTTCCACGTGTCTTAACGATGCTCCTTCAAGGATAAAATCCTGAGCGGGTTTTCAAATGAGCGCAGGGCCTTCCACGTGTCCCAGGTCCCAAAAAGGGGACAGAGTCAGGGGGCTGAATAGTCAAAGCAGAGGTAAGCTAGGTGGAGGGAGCCAAGTGTCAGCGTGGCACTATCTCAAAGGTAGAGTCTGGAGGCAGGTTTTCAGACATGCGCGAAGCCGCCACGTGTCTCAGGTCGGGCACAGTGTCTCCGCCAAACATAAGGGACCCAGGAAAAATAGAAAGGGAACTCAAAGAGCCTGCGGAAGCCACCACGTGTCTCATGGGCACAATTTCAAGAGCGAAGGTAGGGGGAAAAACTCAAATGAGTGCAGGGCTTGCCACATGGACCCGGTACAAACAAACTCTTTCAAATATTGTGCACCCGCGACCCAAAATTTCAAATGGCCATATCTTTTGACTAGAGACTCAGATTTGGGCGGGAGAAGACTTTTTGGAAATGTCTCAACACCCTCTACACCATGGAAACATAAAATATCATTCTTAATAGGTTTTGGTGGGTGAAAAATGGGAAAATTCTCCCAGGCCATTAAAGCAGAATCCCGATTTCTCCAACTACCAGATCTGATTCAATTTGATCCGCTGGGGAACCAGACATGACAGATTTGTAGGCAGATTTGAGAGAGGCATTGATTGATAGTGGTTGAGATTTCAAAGTAGGATTCAATGCATATCTCAAGGTGGTTGAAGCAGGATTCAATTTTTTCCCTCTCTCTCTCTTATCCTTTCTATATATTGTAACACTTCTCATTTTGAGAAGGAGGAGACATTCTGGGTGTAGGGAAACTCTGTCAAAGTCATTTCCTGACTCCATTTGAGCTTGTAGGCCTTCTCCTACGCCTGGAGAGCATATTTGTGCCTCTGAGCACCACATGTAATAGTCTGTGCACCTTACAAAGCAATAAAATCTTGTTTCATGGCATCTTTCAGCCCTTGGCATTGTTCTATTGTTTCTCTGTGCCTCTCTATCTCGTGTTTTCTCCATGTGTATGTATTTCACGTTTGCAGGTGCAGGACATTGTGCTTCATGGAGTTTCTATGGCGAATCTGGATCTGGGTCTGTGTCACTTCCGTCTGACCTCCCTCAGTCCCCTTTTCCCTGTTTCATTCTCCCTCAACAGAGTATCTCGCACTTCCTTTTCTGGTGTATCACCGCTTAGTGTAGGCTCTTTCACCCTCTCTCTCTCTCTCTCTCTGTCCCCTTGGAATGGTTAGATTAGGATAGAATAGGTTCTGCCTGCACTGAGTAGCTTGTGGCAGGTAGATTAGGAAGCAAGAACTGGCTTTCTCCGGAGGTCCATCTCAAGTTTTGCAAGTCCCACAGCTTGAGAGATGGTCCCATGTTGTGCAATCACACCAAATGCCCCACTTCACACCCGGGCCATTTGGGGGTGCCATAACATTTTTGGCATGCACCGGGGACCCTGAGGTTAGATCTTCCATCTTTCCAAGATCTCATTACAAACAGCAAATCATAAGCACCGTGTTTTTTGGCACGTCCCGGTGGGACAGGTCTGAAGCACCTTACCACTTCATCTTAGCAGGTTGGTGTGTTCTTGTTAAGGTTCAGCCTTTTGAGGCACATGCAAGCACATCTGGTGACTCCATCTAGTCAATAACCCATCCTCTGAGTTGCAGACCTTTTCCATCCATTTCCACTCATTTTCATCCATTTTCTTCTTCCATCTCTTTCATTTTTTTCCATTTCATGAAGTTGTGCAATCATGACTTCATTCCCTTCATGGAATTCACACCTACAACAACAATGCATTCACCTCCAATGCATTTCCTAACTCCTCTAGATCAACATTATGATCAGATCCAGAACCATTATGCTTACCCATATGAGCAGGGTCAAAATCAGTTTGGCCATGGAGCTTATCAAGAACAAGGGAACACATACAATGGTGACAACTATGTGGAGAATGTTAGTTTGTTGGAGAAGATTCAAAAAATGGAGGCTGGCATGGTTCAGTCAAGGGCCATAGCACAAATGAAGGCATTCAAGATTGGTTGCAGGGCATCTTGTCCATGGGAAGGCCCTTTTCCAAGACATTACAGCCCTCAGAGAAGCTTGACTTCATGGTTGAAATGTTGCCTCAGCTTACACAGTGGATTGAGGACATCGAGGCTTATGAGCAAAGTGTGAGACAACCTTGTCAATGGGTAAGTCAATCACCAGCTCCCTGTCCTTCATTTTCTCTTCTCAAGCTTTATCATTTCAGCAGTGTCATGAGTCAAGCCCCTCACTTGCTGCCCCAAGTGTTAATTTCTTTTCTCCATCTCCTAGTCTTCCATCTCATTTCAATTCTTCTGCCCTTTCCCTTCCCAAACAATCATTCCCTCCAAACAAACAAGAAGTTCCACCTCCCTCTCCACCACAAACAATTGCAAAGCTGGTTGAACCCCAACCTGCCACTCCTCTTGTTTTCCCAAGTCCATGTTGGGAAGAGACTCAAGAATCTAGTCAAGGAGAACAACAAGAAGAGGAGCCCAACAGAAAAGAAATGATAGACAATCTGAAGAGTTGGGCTGCCAAATTTGGGTTTACAAAGATCCCCTTGATGGTCAAGCCAATAGAGGAGGTCAAGGTTGAAGAGCCAGTGGTGGCTGAGGCTGAGTTTGTAGCAGAAGAAGAGACAAGAACAAGAGGAAGAAGATCAGCAGTCTGTTTTCTCTGAATGCAGTGTACCTAATGGCACTCTGTCTGAGGAGAATGTTGATCTAATCCAAGCTGCACAACTAGTTAAAGAGGAGGAAACAATCAGCTCCAAGCCCCATTGAAGAGGAGCAGCTGGGAGAGATCAAATCAGTGTTGAGGCCATTCAATGAAGAAAGCATCATTGAAGATTTTTTGCTTTCATTTCAAGGGCCTGATTTGATTGATGAACCCATGATGGAGGAGGACCATACAGTTTCAGAGGCTCCAAGTGAGGAGCAGGCCACAGAGGAACCTTCAGTTCTTCCTCCCACTTCATCTCCTTCAATCTCTAATGTTGAGGAGGAGTTTGATCTTTCAAACTTCATGTTTGAAGATGAAGGGAACCATGGTGAGCAAGTTGCATAGATCAGGAGGACACCATGGAGGAGGTAGAGCACATGCAACATGACAACAAGGAGACAGACTGTCTGTCTAACTTGGAGGATTGCTTTGATGGAGAAGAGCCCATGGAGATCACATCATTTACTCCTCCATCACCCACCTTCCAAGCATATGAGCTTGTTGCCATGAAGGAGAACATCCAAGTGCAACAACCTGCACTTCATAATGGCTCTCTGAAACCAAGGTTGGAAGACCATGATCTTCCATGTTCTTCAAAGGAGGAGGAAGGCAAAAAGCAAGAGGATATCATCATTTCTCTCACACCATCCATCCAAGAAGGTCCACAAGAAGACTCCATTCTTGGAGTTAAATTCATAACAAGGGGCACATTCAAAGGATCAGACCGTGCCCAATCAGGTATTTGGCTTCATTAGAGCCAAGGGAGAAAGCCACAATCGGTCATGCTTGCTTCTAAGCATGAGGATGAGCTCCAAAGTACCAAGGATCAGCATGCAATGCCTCTTCAATCCAAATTGAAGAGCAACTAAAAGAGGCATTTGTCTTGATACCTTGATGATTTGGGTGGAGGACTTTATTGTCAGTTTTTCACTCATACAGGCAGCCATATTCAATGTCAAATCATTTGCATGGCTGCCCCTTTTGAGAAAGGGAAGCTATTTCTCCCTGCCTGTAGCAGGCTTTGTTTAGCTTCTTTCTCTCTGGTTAGTTTAGGAGTAGGAGTAGATTTGCTTTCAGTAGAAGAAGTGCTCTTGCACACTCTGCATGTCTCATTTGAGGCATGTATGATTTGATCTTTGTACATAGTGAGTGTTGTTGTGTTTTGTTGCTCCGAGGTTGTATCACCATGCAGTTCAGCATGCCTACAGTCCATCTCAGGGACAAATGAAAGCCCTGGGTCAATACAATTTTCTACTCTCAAAATCTCCATTTCCAAGATTTTCTTATGAAAATTGAGAGTGCAGACGTGCGGGCAGGCTCAGGGTCAGGCAGAACATAGAAAGTGCAAGCAGTCAAGGAGTCCATTTTAATAAAGGGTCAGTACAGGCTATCATTCATGACTCCATGCCCAACGGATGCTTCAAGGCTACTAATCTCTTCATCTAGCAGGCAAATGTCCCCGTGAGTCGCCAAATTGTTATCCCAAATTCGCCCCCAACAAATTTGGTCAGAACAAACCCCGCACATAAAGGAAATATGAAGGGAACGATTCAGACCCATGAGCTCACATTCCAGAATGACAAATAAAGGGACAAGCAAGCTTGACTCAAGGAGTGCAGGGACAAAATGATGTTGAACGACACAAAAGAAACCAGAGGCCCAAAAGAGTCAAATTTGACCCTGCACAGGAAGGAATTAAAGAAATAGTTCCATCAAATGAGCCCATGCTTCAAATCCAACAGACAAGTTACAGGCGGGCTCTAAAATGGAATAGCAGGGTCGGGGAGAAGAAACAGTGTCAAAGAACCAAAGGCTCAAAGGAAAAGAAATGGCGAAGACTCGAAGTCTTCGGGCTCTGCAAATGACTCAGAACGAGCCCGAAATTGGCTAAGTATGGAGGAGACAACGGAAGCTGCCAAGTGTCCAAGCGGCGCACCTCCAAAGATTAAATGTAAAAGGCAAACCCAAACAAGCGCCAAGCTTCCACACGTCCAGGGCCCCAAAAGTTACACCGGCCGTTGAAAATTTCTTCGACTCAGCGGAAAGGTGCCAAGTGTCCAAACAACGCACATTCAAAAGTGGGACGGGGTGGAGACTCAAACTTGCGCCAGCCCTCCACATAGCCAATGGTCAACAAAGGTCAAAAAGGAGAGTGGGCCCAAAATGACTAAGTATAGAATGCAGGTGAAAGAGGCTGCCATGTCTTAACGACGCTCCCTCAAGGATAAAATCCTGAGCAGGTTTTCAAATGAGCGCGGGCCTTCCACGTGTCCAGGTCCCAAAAAGGGGACAGAGTCAGGGGGTTGAATAGTCAAAGCAGAGGCAGGCCAGCGGAGGGAGCCAAGTGTCAGCGCGGCGCTATTTCAAAGGTAAAATTTGGAGGCAGTTTTCAGACATGTGCGAAGCTGCCACGTGTCTCAGGTCTGGCACAGTGTCTCCGCCAAACATAAGGGACCCAGGAAAAATAGAAAGGGAACTCAAAGGAAGCTTGCGGAAGCCGCCACGTGTCTCATGGGCACAATTTCAAGAGCGAAGGCAGGGGACAAAACTCAAATGAGCGCAAGGCTGCCACGTGGACCCAGTACGAACAGACTCTTTCAAATATTGCATGCACCGCGACCCCAAATTTCAAATGGCCATATCTTTTGACTGGAGACTCAGATTTGGGCGAGAGAAGACTTTTTGGAAACGTCTCGACACCCTCTATGCCATGGAAACATAAAATATCATTCTTAATAGGATTTGGTGGGTGAAAAATAGGAAAACGTCTCCTAGGCCATTAAAGCAGAGCCCAATTTCTTCAACTACCAGATCTAGATTCGATTTGATCCGCCAAGGAACCGGACATGACAGATTTGGTGGATTTGAGAGAGGCATTGATTGATAGTGGTTGAGATTTCAAAGTAGGATTTAATGCATATCTCAAGGTGGTTGAACCAAGGATTCGATTTTTTCCTCCTCTCTCTTTATCTTTTCTATATATTGTAACACTTCTCATTTTGAGAAGAGGAGACATTCTGGGTGTAGGGAAACTCTGTCAAAGTCATTTCCCCTCCATTTGAGCGGCAGGCCTTCTCCTATGCCTGGAGAGCATATTTGTGCCTCTGAGCACCGCATGTAATAGTCTGTGCACCTTACAGAGCAATAAAATCTTGTTTCGTGGCATTTTTCAGCCCTTGGCATTGTTCTATTGTTTCTATGTGCCTCTCTATCTCGTGTTTGCTCCCTGTGTATGTATTTCACGTTTGCAAGTGCAGGACGTTGTGCTTCATGGAGTTTCTATGGCGAATCTAGATCTGGTTCGTGTCACTTCCGTCTGACCTCCCTCAGTCCCCTTTTGCCTGTTTCATTCTCCCTCAACAGAGTATCTCGCACTTCCTTTTCTAGTGTATCACCGCTTAGTGTAGGCTCTTTCACCCTCTCTCTCTCTCTCTCTTTGTCCCCTTGGAATGGTTAGATTAGGATAGAATAGGTTTTGTCTGCACTGGAGTAGCTTGTGGCAGGTAGATTAGGAAGCAAGAACCGGCTTTCTCCGGAGGTCCATCTCAAGTTTTGCAAGTCCCACAGCTTGAGAGATGGTCCCATGTTGTGCAATCACACCGAATGCCC
The DNA here is from genome assembly GCA_019776745.2 of Taxus chinensis. Taxonomy (NCBI): domain Eukaryota; kingdom Viridiplantae; phylum Streptophyta; class Pinopsida; order Cupressales; family Taxaceae; genus Taxus; species Taxus chinensis. The sequence goes on along the minus strand of CM034149.1, from coordinate 622,661,098 downwards.
CACTTAACACCCGAGCCATTCGAGGGTGTTGTGATTTTGCACTAACAGTTACCAACAGTTAGGTCTAACATAACTTGTTTGCTATGCATTTTTAACAATTTTGAGAGTCCAAATTGAAGAAATCAAGGATCACTTCAAAATATTAGAATTCTTGATTTCCAGAATGGATAATACAAATAGAGCACATGGTTTCTAAACAATGAACTGAAATACAACTCTATTCCATATGCTAGATCATATCATTTATGAATAAAATTATTTTTAGAAATATGAATGTTTATTATAACCACCGGACTTAATACCTATTATCATTATATGGGGCAAACTCCTCTAGCTCCGACAAGCATTACAACCTAAATCATCCAAAGGGGTTACAGTAAAATTGTAAACTTGTGCCGCATCATTAATTATCTTGTAACGCTAGACTGTCAGGAAACGCCCTAGGGCACTCCGTACCAGCCTGGAAACGTACCCTGTCGCCTGCGGGTACGTTTCCGACCGTACCCGCATTTTTTTGACGCGTTTTTTGACGCGATTTGCATAAAAACTCATTAAAAAAAGTATTTTTTTTTTATTTTTTCACTTTCTAAATCTACCCTAACCCTAACCGACCCCCCAAACACTTATAAAAACAGCCAACCCCTCTATTTTATTCTCACACTCAATATTTCATTATATTTGATATTTTGCTTGAGAGAGAGAGAGAGAGGTTGAAGGAGTAAGGAAGAGCTTGGAGGAGAGAAGAAGAGCTTGGAGGAGAGAGTGATTGAACTTGAAGGAGGAAGAGAGAAGGAGAAGCAAGTTTACAAACATCAAGGAGGATTTTTCCAGGTATTTTACATGCATTCAGGCATTTTTTTTTTTAATTTTTTGAGCATTGTTTTGTATATGATTTATGAATATGATCAATATCATGAATGATGTGTTTCAAACACATCATTCATGATTATTGATCATGATCTAAATTTATTTTTAATATTTAATAATTTATTTATTTTACAGTTATTAAAATATAATATATTATTAATTTTTCCGTATTTTAAGTTTGATAGTGAAGTTTTATTTAATTAAACGTCTACCCTCTGTGTATGCTCTCACCTCGCACCATTTATGGCGAACTTGGTGATCAGAATCAGAGATTGACGTGTAGGACTAACTGTTTAATTTTTTTAGTTAGTTATGTGTTCGTTTTTTTGAAATTTTAAAGTTTAAAATTGAATTTGTTAAAAATTTAAACGTCTAACCTCTGTGTATGCTCTCACCTCGCACCATTCGTGGCGAACTTGGTGATCAGAATCAGAGAATGACGTGTATGGGTCAACAAATTATTTTAATATTTATTATTTAGCAATGTTTTAAAAAATCTCTTATTGTAGGTTATTGAATTAATCCTACAATCATGGCATCCAGTTCAGCTTCAGTGGGGCAAGAGGGGGAAAATGTTTCGGGTGGTATTGCAGTGAAAATGGATCCGAATTATCCTTTATGGAGACATGTGGAAGTGACAGAGTTAGTTGCTGGCGGTGGTGTCCGTGTTTGGACGTGTCCCCATTGTGCCGCCTCATTTAAATCCTCATATACCCGTTTGAGAGCTCATTTGACTGGGGTATCGGGAACGGGTATTAGACCATGTAAGAAGGTGGAAAAGAAAACCATAGCCATGTACCTAAAAGAGCAAGAGGATGCAAACATTGAAGCAGCAAGAGCTCACTCTAGAACTGTTTATTTACAGCAGAGGTCCATGGGAAAACCACCAACATCAACACCATCATTTCATCCTTTCATTGAGGCTCGTGCTGAAACTATTCCAGTTGATGACCCTTTTGATGCAGATACCTCATGGCCATCAAACAAGAGAACAAAAGGCCCATTAGAAAAAGCATTTAACAACGAGAAGAGGGATATTGCAGATGAATTGGTGTCTCGGTATATATTTGCATGTGGACTGCCATTCAATATCTTGAGATCACCTTATTGGCAGCAGATGGTGAAAGGCATTAATGAGGCACCACAGGGGTATACAAGCCCCACCTATAATAAGGTTCGCACTTCTCTTTTGACAAAAGAAGTGCAACACATTCAGACATCTCTACAGTCAATTAGAGATTCTTGGACTACTTCAGGAGTCTCTATTATATCAGATGGATGGAAAGATGCCAGAAATAGACCTCTCATCAACATTATTGCAGTATGCCCTAAAGGGCCAATGTTTCTGAAGGCTGTTGATTGTGAGGGGGAAGTAAAAGATGCCCAATTCATTGCAAATATTCTTATTGAGGCTATTGAGTCAGTGGGTCCGCAGAGGGTTGTCCAAGTCATCACGGACAACGCCAAAAATTGCAAGGCAGCGGGATTGATAGTTGAGGGTAGGTATGAGCACATATTTTGGACACCATGTGCAATACACTCCCTGAATCTAATAATGCAAAAGATTGAAAAAATTGCATGGATTGAGCAAGTATACACGGAGGCAAACGAGATTCAGATGTTTGTCACCAACCATTACATGTCTCAAGCCATATTCAAAAGATTTTCAAAGTTGGAGCTGTTGAAGGTAAATGAACAATTCATTTTAAATTTAATATTTGATTTTAAACTTTTAAATCAATTTCAAAATTTTAAATCAATTTCAAATTGTGTTGTTACTGAATTGTTTCCTTTCTTTTTTAATAGGTTGCAGAGACTAGGTTTGCCTCTCACACACTCGTCTTGAGACGACTTGTGAAGGTGAGACGTGCTTTGGGCATAATGGTGATTGATAATGTTTGGACCGTCTGGAGGCAAGCAAACACAGAAAGAGCTCAAAAAATAAAAGCATGGATCCTTGATGAGCATTGGTGGGGAAGAGTTGAATATTTGTTGAGTTTCACAGAGCCTATTTTGAGTATGATACGATTTGTTGACAAAGATAATGCTTGCATTGGAGATATATATGATGGCATTGACTCCATGCTTGAAAAAATCCATGATATCATACAGACCAAAGAGCAGGGTCCTGAGGAAATTTTTTATAATGAAGTTAAAAATGTGATTGTGAAAAGGTGGAACAAAATGACCACCCCATTGCATCTCCTTGCTTAGGCTTTAAATCCCAAATATTACAGTAGTGAAATAGTTGGGAGAGCTGGTAGACAACGACCATATGATGACCACGAGGTTGCAAATGGGACGAGGGCAGCATTTAGGAGGTTGTTTCCAGATCCAACTACATCACTTGCAGTCCGCCAGGAGATGTCAATGTTTGTAAATGGACAAGGTAGCATGGGAGAGGTAGAGGCTATTTGTGACAAACCCACCACGGATCCAATCACGTGGTAGACTTGTCATGGCCATGATGCCAAGTTCTTACGACCAGTTGCAATCAAATTGCTCTCACAGGTATCCGTATAAAATTTGTAACTTGTTATTTGATATTTTATTATTTTAATTACCAATTACGAATTAAAATTCAAAATGATATCATTTTTTTTTTAATTAATAATTTAATATTTATAATATTAATACTTTGCTTTTTGTGACAGGTGGCTAGTAATTCTTCTGCAGAGCGCAACTGGAGTACTTATGGCTTCATCCACTCAGCCAAACGCAGCATGTTGTCATCGAAGAAGGCTGAAGATCTAGTATACGTTCATTCCAACTTGCGCCTCTTAACCCACAAGACGCAAGAGTATACTAGTGGTCCTAACAAGCTTTGGGACCTCCAACCTGAAAACACAGACTTTGAAGCTTCACTTCTTGGCATTGATGAGGAACTTCCAGGGAGCCCTTCACAAGTGTTCGAAAGTGGAGCTAGTGGGAGTGGAGCTGCAAGTGGCATCCATGAAGATGATTTTGACGATCATCTAGATGATATGCTTTAGAAGTTGAGAACTTGAATGCACTATCATGTTTTGATTCTTTGAACATTATGTCATTCTGAATCAATTATCAATACAAACTCAAGTCTCAATTCTCAAAGTATTGGAAATTTCAATTTTGTTTTCATGTTCTATGAATGATTTTAAGTTGTATAACTCTATGACTCACGAGTATTAAATTAAAATTTCAATAAGTATGCTGCATGCAATGTATGAGAATTAAATTTCAATAAGTATGCAAATGCTTCTTTAAATTTATAATTTATATGCATATTTATACATTTATATACATGTATATATAAAAACATATATATATATATATATATATATATATATAAAACGTACCCAAAAGCGTACCGTACCCAAGATTTTTAAAAATTTGCCGTATCGGCGTACCGTACCCGTACCCGTACCCGTATCCGTACCCGTATCCAGACTGTCTAGTTGTAACGTATAGAAATTGATTAACCAGTACTGATAAGAATGATTTAGTAACATATATTCTCTGGCATTTGTAAATGCACTTCATTGAAGATCTAAGCTTGCAATCCAACAAAGAAAATTTGTGATAAACAGTCTTTTCTTAGTATTTAAAATCAGAAAACACGAATATGTATAGTAAAATTTGTGAAATATATTTTGGTAATAGTAAAACATAGTCAAACTCATAAAATAGAAGCGATATAAATTCAGTATGAAATTTCCAATAGATGGAAAGATGATGGCAACCAAGGCTCTGGTAATCAATTGCGGCATAAAACACATGTTCAGTAATTTGATCGATGGACTTGTATCTGGCCAAAATAATTCTTAAATTGAGGGAGGTCCTCAGTATTACAAAGTTGCAAAACCTATTCTGGTTGCTTTTGAACCTGTCCCCAGTGGTAGCCTTGGTCCATATATATTATAAACAAAGCTTTATCCAGACATTCCAGCAAAGTTATTACCTCTGTTAAGTTCCAGAAGAAATATTGAGTATGACACAAGTTAACAATCCCAACTTCATAATGGTTGCACCCAATACTGAAGTTAACAGAAATTTACCTGAGTTCATACACATTGTTGTGTGCTAGGCATCAAGATATATTTGAGATAAGAGCATAAAATGCCCAACACTCATTGAGGATAATACTGGAGCGGTGAGCCCACCACTGAAGTCAGCTTCCAGAATGTAAAATCCAAATTTTCGTAATCAATGCAAAATCACAAAGAGAGCTTTGATCTAGAAAAAAGAAATATCAATCAATCCTTTTCTTATTTACATCACCATCTAAGCACATTTCTGAAGTAGCTCCTTTATCAATAGGTTCGTCAATTCTGTTAATATTGTCCCCCTGCTCACCAATTTTCTTCCCATACTTGGCATACGCCAAACTTAGAGCTGACCTTACTGATATTTTGGGATGTTTGGCCTCTACAACCTCATCAACTTTATCCCTGCCTGATTCTTTAGATTCTTTAGTTTGGTCTTCTCCATTTTCCGCTTTGTCCTGACTTGCAACTTCTGTTCTCATGGGCGAGCCACTATACTTCGTGACTCGTCTAAAGGGCTCATGAAATGTATCATAAAGTCGCTTTACCTGCAGGAGTAAGCATGATGATTACACTGTTTGTATCTGCACTGAACTATAAGATGATAAAATAGCATGACACCTGTAAGTAGTGTACAAGATAGTTATGAGAGAAACTTCATTTCATAGAACAACACTAATCAATCCAAAAATCTGTTTTAACTAGAAAAAGAACATGAATCAGAATGAACAACACAATCAAAAACCATGAACAAAACCATGTGGATTGAGAGAAATTTGTAATTGAGCAATAGCTTCCATCTCACGTCTTGAGAATATTTCATGAAAAACAAATAAAACTACTTCACTACTCAAAATGTGTCCATTGAGATGGTGCTCTAGTGTCCAGGAGGAGCAGATTTACAGATAACCCAGGATCAAATCTTAGTGGGCATGCTCCATTGTGAATCAAGCTACAAGAGGACCTTGACATCTTATGAATGCAGGAAAGGAGGAAGGCCCACTCCCAATAAAAGAAACAGCCCTTTACCCACAGGCAAAAAAAAATCTTCCCTGCTGCAAATGGAATCTAGCAACCAGGCTTTACCAAAGAGAAATACGAATTTGTATTTTCTTTTCATGGGCTTGCTCTTCAAGTGTGGCCGTGAAAAATCTCCATAATCTCAATAAGCCAAAGTGAATTAGAATGAGATGGTGCAGTTCACAAAACTTTATATTTGAAGGGAGGGCCCTTACCACAGCAGACATATTTGTTTCCTTTTTTAGTTTATGGATATTTGGTTTGCCCCTTATTCAAAGGGGCTTAGCACAAGAGAAAAATTTGTTTTCTTTTGAGTTTCAGTTTATGAATACTTGGTTTGTGAATAAAATGTAGCTTGGGGTAGGACTATTCTGCAAACTGTGTTTTAATAAAACAAGAATAAAGTAATAAATACATAGATCATCCCTGTAATACAAGAAGCATATTCCCCTTATGACTTGGAAAATGGTATTCACACAAAAGAATGGTGAGGTCTGGGGGCTAATTGCTATGGCAGGTGTACCGGGAAAAGGACAGAATTCAGGCAGTTGGCAAAATCATTGGACAACCCAATGCTGGAAGGGTCTTCATTCTAACCTGACTACTGGTTCTGCAGCTTGGAACTTCATAAAATCATGTGATTCTCGCATATTGCCATGGTTACGATAAGATATCATGGAACAAAAGTATTATTTTGGGAAGATTTCTAGATCTTGGATTTCTCTTTGGCTCGGCATGAGCAGTTTGTGCTTTGAATGATCATGCAAATATAAACTTAGGGTGGAAGGTTCAAAGATTACATTCACGATGTCAACAGGAAAAGATTTTAGAGGAAATTGGAATGGTCCCCTAATTTTCATAGGAATATCACTGAGGTCCTTCAGAAAAGAGACTCTTTTCCACTTCTTTCCTCCAGAGATAAGAAGCTCATTTGGAACACAGATAAATCAGAGACTGCAAATTTCAGAGCAGCAGCTATAATACAACCATCGCATATCTTAGCATGACTGTCCACAAATTTCCATGTGGTAAGATTTGGACAAGCACTGGACTCCCAAATCGCAGGAATGTTCACAGTTTTGATCGTTTGATGAGAAAGGATTTAAATGGACCTTTAGGGTCCATTTTTCGATTCTTGCTTCATTACATCTATTCTTGGTTGGTATGATGCAACTTCTTTGGTATATTAGGACTTTGTTGGACAAGGCGAGCAACTGTCAAGCAATGGATCACCAATGTGAAAAGGATCATTGATTTGGAGAAACCATTCAAGGTAAGGTCAGTGAAGCTCATTTGGAAGATTGCCCCAGTAGTAATCATGTGGATCCCGTGACTACAAAGACACACTGTCATGTCCCTTTTTGAAGGCTGATTTTCTATGAGCTTAACCCATTCTTCTCCACGTGGGTCTAAGGTGAAAAGCAAGAGAAAGATCTGAATTATATTTTTACTGTTGATTAGGTAGTTGTTTAATTTATTATCATGTATTCTATTGAGAAGCCTAGCGCTCCAATAAAGGAACTTAAGTAGTTAGAAAATAAAGGTATTATGAGCATGTAGGCTCCAAATACCATTTGAATATTTAAAAGCACTTACCTTGAGGGGTCGGCCATCATTTTTATGTTGTAAAGCATTCCTTGTGGCTATTTAAGGAGGTTGTTTGGGCATTATTAGATTATGTTTTTGGTGAATATTCATATCTTGGTGAAAGTTGGCTAGAGTAGCCCTTTTACTATCTCTCTCAAAGACGAAACCCCTTGATTGAAGACCTTGTCCAAGGACGAAAATCCTTGGTTGAGGACTTTTGGAGGACGAAAATCCTTCATGAGGTTTTATGTATGCAAGTTGATTTGAAAGGAAAATAAAGTATCATTTTCTAGCATGTTTGGTCTCTTTAGTTCAATGATCTATTTGTTTGGAGTGTAGCGACCTACTTGGGAGTGATTAATTGGTAAGTAGGGAGTGATTAATTGGTATGTGTGATGTTCATTTGGCAAATCTGAAATTACTATCTTGTTCTCCATATTTTCTAAGGCCAAGATCTTGAGTTTGGTGAATTTTGGAGGTGTTTTACTATTTTTCTAAGTTTGATGATGCTCGCTGGTCAAGGGTTCCGTAATTAATTGTTTTCACACTCAAATATGATTTTAACATCTGATTGTATTTGCTAAGGGTTTTCTACTAATTTTGGCATAAGATTTGAAGGGCTCAAGCAAAGTTTGACCCACCTTTGAGGTGTTTAACTCCTCTAGGGAAGTCGCTGCCCTAGGAAGGGTTTAAATTGCAGATTTGCAGGGTTATAACAGCAGTTCCATAATCTGATTTGTGAGCTTCATCTCAGCTTTTGGTCATTTCTTGAGTCCCCCTAAAAAGGGACATTACACACAGCACAATCTTCAGGGATAAATCATGCTTAGAATCTAGAATTTGGGTAAAATTGAGGCTTAACTTATCTGAACAAATCAATGGGTTGAAGATTAATGAGGATATCTCATAGCAGGAAGCTTAAACCTGTGCTGGTTGACACCTTAACTCCCTACCCCACTTCCTCCCTTCTGTAATGGAATGGGGCATAATTGACCAATCATGTCTAAGGTAAAATACTAAAATGGAGGAACTCCCCCTCAATTTTCATGAGAAAATTGGCCGATGGGAATACAGGTTCAGTCTGATGGTGCCTTCAGAGATTACGAAGGGCAGCCAATTCTAGTATTCACACTAGACATTGATGATAATGATGCCAACTATCATATTGAAGCGCTGTTGATTCTCTTTCAATTACAGTGGGACAAGGCTGGAAAAACATCATTGTGGAAGGTGCTTTTGAGATACTCGTAAATGAAATGGTCAGATGGAACTGCCTGGCATGGAGACTAAATTCAATTTTCCAAGAGGCACTCTGTCACTAGCAATCTCAGCAAGGTGCAATCACCACATTGAGTACAAAGGAAATCACAAGGGCAATCAGGTGGCCAACTTAATAGCCAATAAAGGGGTAGTATTATCTGATTCAGAGGAGGTCCAAGAAAAGATCTATATGGTGCCACATGATAAAGATCTCCTTGGCCTGCTGGTCAAAGATTGTCAAGATGAATAACATGACATTGGAAGTTAATAAAAAGCAAAGACAGAGAGATCATACGAATGAATAGTATTTTATTTAAGGAGAAGGTATAGGTAGGAGGATGCCCTCAAGGCATCCCACATCATCCTAACACTTGAAAACACTAATCCCTACCTCAATAGCAATAAATCTAAGTTGCCGATAAGTTTTGGATACGGGTATGGGTACAGGTATGGTTATGGGTTCGGAGTATGCGATACATAGATACATTAGAAAAAAAGTTTTACCCCGGAAACAACTATACAAATAGAAAAAAAAAAAACTAGCCTAATAAATAGGAATTAACCACATATTATGTATATGAAAAACATAATAAGCTAAACAACTCAAAATTTGTTGAAGGCTTAAATTAAACATAATGTCATGATATATTAAATTTGATTATTACACCAATTATCAAACTAGTATTTTTTTGTAGTGTGTTAATTATGTTCTAAAAACAGCCGTACCCGGACCTCTCCAGCCGTACCCTGGTCATTTCTGGACCCAAAACCGATTTTTTTTAATTTTACATTTTTATTTTTTCAACATTTTAAAACATAGACATACCTGGACCTCTCCGGCCGTACCCTGGCTGTTTCCAGGCATGTTTTCATGTCGTACCAGTACTGGGTACGTTTCTTACCTGTACCGGGGATCCTGTATCAGCTACTTAGCGATAAATCCCACCCCATTTCACAGGAATTCACAAGTGATTTGATCCCCATCATTTCCCAATGTGGGGTGTTATTAAGAATTTGAGCAACCTCTGTTTCAATGCATGCTCTCCCTGATTGATGAGATTTGGCAATAGCAGCCTGAGAGGACTCTGTTTCTGGCTTAGACAAACGTTTTGGAGGTAAGTTTCTTCCCACTCTCTGTGTGGAAAGTGAATGCCATGTGGAGAGGCAACGGCATGAGGATGAGATGGGTTGCAAATCTGCTTTTTTCTCTGAAGGCCCGATAAAAGATGATTGGTATAATCAGAATTCTCTCCTTCTCTCCCCGTGCCTTTCAATGAATGTTGAATATTTTTGCTTTATGATGTGAAGGAAATGATAATTGTTTTCTGCCTGTTTAACTTTGAATAAATTCAGGATAAGGCTGCCCCACTTTCAGATCTTAGAAGCTTAGTTTAGATGGCCTTTCAGGGTTTTAGGGGTTTGACCAGCTGTTTTGGTCACATTTCAAATTTAGAGCCAATTAGTGTACATCTTACTATCTTGGCACTTCCAAATCAGGCTCCTGAGAGATGATTGAAATGATGTATGGGAAAGAAATGTAAGCTGGACCCTGCAAGAAAGTCACCCCCAAAAAGGCAAATCCAATGTATCAGAGAAAGGCTGCTATGAAGGCAGAAAAAGAGGTTTACAGGAGTCAGGGAAGAGAAGAAACCTAGAGAAGAAAAAACCTACACTGCTAATAAATTCGGGGATTTTGTAAATCAAATTTATGCACAAATTCAGCACCCAAATGCCAGTTCAATTGTCCAAGAGACTATGTAGCTAACAATCTTAACAAGGTGTGGAATTCCCACACCAAGCACGAAGGTAATCAGGTGGCTGACTTGACAGCTAACAGAGGGGTGGCATTATCTTGCTCAGCAGGGATCAAAGAAAAGATCTATATGGTGCCACATGATAAAGATGTGTTCGGCTTGCTGGTCAAGGACTTGCCAAGATGAATGGAATTACATTGAAAGTAGTGAAAAAGAACACAAGAGATCATACAAATAAATAGCATTTTTATTGAGGAGAAAGTGTATGTGGAAGGATGGAGGATGAAAGATGCCCTCAAGGCAATCCACATCATCCTGATGCCTAACACATGAAAACATTTTAATCCCTACCACAATAACAATAAAACCCACCCCATTTCACAAGAAATTCACACGTTCCTTATTATGATTCCTTATCATTATTGATCTCCATCATTTCCCAACGTGGGCGGGTCTTATTATGAATTTTAGCAACCTCAGTTTCAAATTTCAATGCATGCTCTCCCTGGGTGGTAGAGCTTTGGCAATGGCAGCCTGAGAGGACTCTCTGTTTCTCGCTTTGGTAAACATAATAACATTTTGGAGGAAAGTTTCTTCCTACTCTCTACGGGGCAAGTGCTATGTGGAGAGGCAATGGCAGGAGGATGAGATGGATCTCAAATCTTCTTTTTTCTCTGAAGGCCCAATAAAAGATGATTGCTATAATCAGAATCCTCTCCTTCCCTCCCCATGCCTTCCTGTGATGTGGAATATTGTTGCTTGATAATGTGATAAAAGAAATGGTGATTGCTTTCTGCCTGTTTGACTTTGACTAAATTCAGGATAATTCTGCCCGCTTTCAGAACTTAGAAGCTTAGTTTAGATGGCCTTTAAGGGTTTTGGGAGTTTGGCTGGCTACTTTGGCCACATTTCATATTTAGATCCAATTTCCTATATATTTGTGTGTATCATACTATTTTGGCAGTTCCAAGTCAGGCTCCTGAGAGATGATGGAAATGATGTATAAGAAAAGCGAGGCTGGACTCTGCAAGAAAGTAACCCCCAAAAAGGCAAATCCAAAGTATCAGAGGAACGCTGTTGCAGAGGGAGATATGAGGTTAAAGGGAACTAAGGGTGAGAAGAAACCTGGGGAAGTAAAAACCTACACTGCTAATATATTGGAGGATTTTGTGAATCAAATGCACATGTAAATTTAGAATCGTGATGCCAGAGATGGTTGAAAAATGTGTTGATATGGGTTTCAAACTAGATAACAAGGGAACACTGACATTTACTCAGGAATAAACAATCCCACGCAGTATCCTGTTAAGACCTTTGGGAGAAGAAACATATGATACAGCCCAAAATCAGTCCGCAACAGCTTTGATGGCTATTTTTGGGATTTCCTACAAGACAAACAGGAATCGGACAACCTGTGGCAACAATGAAGAGATCAACCATGGAAAGAACCATAAATAGGTTCAAGATATCAAGATCCGCGAGAGGATTCAGCAAAGGTACTCAGAGAAAATTGCCAATAGACTTGATGTAATTATGTCAGCTGATGTGGTTACCTACAGTTCTCTCACACAATACTCGGGCGAGGTTCACTTTCTCAGCACCCTAGGCACCGATGGGAAGAAAATGTCCTAATACAAAGGCCTGAACAAGATGGGTGAAGACAAGAAGATGGGTCAAGCTTAGAGCTTCAATGAAAGAATAAAAAAAACTATAAAATTCTTTTTTTGAGAGCTGGTTTCTAGTCCATGGAGACAGCAGCACACTGTGGATTAGTCTCAGTTCTCATTTTATGGTGCTGAAAATCAATGAAAACACAATAATGGACACACATGATTTTTTGGTTTTAACTTTTAATGAGAAAAAAAAATCAATACTGATATCATGCTTCCAGTCACCAGCACACACAATAGAATGCTACTCTTAACACCGCTGAGGGTAACTGGGAATCTTGGGAGAATTCAACAAGAAATGATGAAGGGCTGACATGACTGAAGTGAAAGAATCTCTCCTGCTTATCTAAATGCCTGTATTTATCAGTAAAGAGAGAAAAAGTAGACAGCTAAATTAAGAGCTGAATAAATGAGAGCAGTAAGAATATATTCTGTGTCTCCTTCCCTCTCTTCTTCGTGGATATTTCAGTGCATTCCATGTGATAGAAGATCAAATGCAGGTAGATAGCATAGGGAGTTCTATTCATTAGATCAATTCTCTGTCAATCTCAGGATTCTGTGCTATAGCAATGGCAAGTATCTTTGTCGTGGTGAATTGCAATGAGACGGTCTTTGGTATAACTTGAGCTTCTAATTTCCCCAAATTTTTCAGTATGTCAATTACCAGTCAATGTGTAAATGCTGACTTCCCTTAGGTTTGTGGTAATTAGCAATCTTTTTAATGGGTCTGGTGTCCCTTAACTCCAGGTGCTTTGAGCAAAAAACAAACAAGTATCAAGTCAATGAACTGTTAATGACAAGTGTAGCTAATTCGGTGTCCAACTAAGTTGAGTATTGCTCACTGAAAAGACACATCAGACATAGCCAGAGCTATAACTAATTGATTATAGTTTGCATAGTGAAGAGCGTGTGATATTGATGCAGCAATAGAAAAGGAAATTAGATAAAACATGTGGAATTGGAGCAGACAAAGACCATAGACACCGCAGAATATAACAAGTGAAATGTAAAGCCTGAAAGTATTGCTCATTAAGAGAGTAGAATAATACCTTGTGTTCCCCAATTCCAGGACAACGAGCCAAATCTTCCATAGAAGCCCCCATGATGCCTGACAATGTCTGCACATGTCAAATAGAGTTAAAAGTTAGAGAAAGGGATAACATATCAGATATCCAGAAAATATAATAGAGCTTCTACAACATCAAGATGCTTCTAATCTAAGAAAATGGGTTTTAATTGCGTTTGTTGAAAAAATAAAGAATGTGTTTCAAGAACACTAAAAGCACTGTTATAAAGCTTGAAAATCCAAAATCATATGTATTAGAACGGCATACAACAGATCTGAATTTTTCCCTGTGATTCTTCGTCCATAATACATATGACAGCTGTCGGAATAGAGATCACAGTTACCAGATATGAGAGATATATAAGAAAGAGAAATTCGCTAACTTTTAAAACGTGGAGGTATTTGAAATCTAAGCCAATAAGTTTTTGGTTGGAGTTTTGGAGAACATAAATTCAGAAGAAAACTGTGCATGTCAGATAACTCAGAACACTGAAAACATCTCATAAAGTTTAACAAGTGCACGTTTGAATTTAACCACATGCCATGTATGAAACTGGCAGACAATAGACGGAAAATTATTCCTAGGATTCTTCTTCTAGCTGATGTCAAAATGGAGATCACATTTACCAAGTACAAAAGACAATAAATTCTCCAGCATTGAGGCAATTCTATTCTACACTATTAGATTTTTTTTGGAAATGTTGAAAGCAAGAAACTATATTAATGTCCACAAATAACCAAGGAGATCAATGGGACTCAAAATAATTTTATAGCATAAAAGAGTGAATCTGAATAGTAACTCCATGAAAGGACTAATAAAACTAGACGATTATAACGTACCAGAAGATTACTATCATTTGCACCTATGCTCACAAGTCAGTCCCCAAGAACATCTTTGACTATGTCATCAAGCAAATGGCCTATGGTTATAGTCTCTAGTGAAAACAGAAGTATAGAATATGATGTGCTCAAACAAAAACATCTTGCCTAACATCCAAGGTCAGAGAATCCCTCTCGCCTAACATCCAAGGCCTAAAGAATCCCTAGTAGTAGTTGAGAGGCTGGTGAGTTTTCTACAGTTTGACAAGCACATTTTTGCAATTAACCACATGCAATATTTAATGCTACGTGGAGAACAATGCGAGGTGGCTCTCGACACCTTTTCAAGGCCTATAAGACAGATCCAGCAATATGAATAGGAGGCCAGTGCTTGACAGATCTATTCCCATCTCCATCAATATCAATTGCACTCAAAAATACCTTCATGCCCAATTTATAGAGATAGGATGAAATAAAGACATAATTGGTAGTGCAGTCTCTCCTGAACTTAGTAATATGGAAGTAATGTCCTCCCTGAGAAATACAAACAAAGAAAGAAGGAAAACAATGACAAAAATTAGTGACTTGTAAAACAATACACATTAATCTCGGAAGAAAACTATCAAGAAAAAATAAACAAAGTTTTACCAGAAGAAAAGGAAAAACAAACCGTATGAAAGGTTAAACAAAAAGTGCATGCATTACTGTTATTCACATATGCATCACCAGAAACAACCAAACAAGGAGTAGCTTCCACAGAAGATAAACAATTGAATCTCACTTACAAGTTGAAGAGGTTTCAATATGATATTGCAGACTTGAAAGAATTTGGAGGAAAATTGCAAAGTTGCAGGTTTCATGGTGATTATTGGACCTTCACATTGCTATTGCAGTCCCAAAGCAAAAATACCCATTCGGAAAAACTTAAGATTTTTTTGCAGTGGGGAGTGTTTTTCGTTTTTGCAGTTGCAAGTCTGCAAATTGTGTGCCCAAGCCCGACCCCTGCAAAAAGGTAATATTTGAATCATCAAGGGAAAGTGGGTCCTTAGAGTAATCTTGCACTTTTTCGCAAAAGACTGCAAGTTGCAAATGAACGTCCGAACACCAAGAAAGGAATATTCAGGGAATACTCCCTCACCCACTCATTTTAATGGCAAAGTCAAAATTGCTGCAAAACTGCAAATTGCAATTTCATCCCCAAATCCTGAAGTGAATATTTGTCGAATCTAGAAACTGTAGAGAAAAAATGAAGCTTCACAGCATTGCAGTTGGCAACTTTGCAGTTGCTACAATTCTATAAACTGCACTTTGCTCCCCGAAGTCTGAGGCAGTATGGACACGTGGCACGATACTGGAACTATATTGAAGAAATGCAGATTTGAAGTTTTGCAGCTTCACAGTTGCTGCAAAATTGCGAAGTGCAATTTTATCCCCACAACCTGCAAAGGGGAACTTGTGTCATGATTTGGCAGCAGTAGATGGACAAAGTAGATCCACGGCTTGGTAGTTAGCAGTTTGCAGTTGCAATATTGCAAACTGCATCCCCACTCCCACAACTCGACTAAGTGGACACATGTCAGTATCCCAAGACTTTTTGAAAGGAAAGCAACCTTGCAGCTCGCAGTTTTGCAATTATTGCAAAACTGCAAATTGTCTACACGGCCCCAATGCCCAAAAAAGGTGACTAAGAAAAAGAAAGGCCTACAAGGATGCCACGTAGGATGATTGCAAGGCCTAGACAAATGAGAAAATTCCAAGTCATCTAAGTGAAATCGCATGAGGCCCATCTATCCACATGTAAGTCTTAAAGTCAAAATTGAAAGTAAAGGATCAACAGCCGCGGACGGTGAAGCCATGGAGGCAATTGCCACCATTAATAAGAGCATGCAAGGAGTAATATAGAGCTGAACAAAAAAATGCTCACTTTGCCTCCAATTTCCGAGTTTGAAGAGCGCTTTGAAGCCCTAAGACAAACAAAAGACCGGATTTGTGCGTTTGAATTGTGCAAAAGGTTATTTTGGAGCTTTGAGGACATTTTGGTCATCATTCTCGGTGTGAACGAAAATTGCGACTGCATTTGCATGGGTAAGAGTTATGCTTGTGCTTGTAAACAATTTATGATCTTGTAGTATATTGGCAGGCATTGTTGGAAGGGTTAGGTGCATTTGGATTGTTTTAACTTCCCCATTCAATAGATTTTTCAAACCTTCACCCTGCAAACATGAAGATTCAATTGGCCATGAAGAAGACGAAGAGGAGGAAACAATGACCTTGCATTTTGTGAGGACTAAGAGGACAAAGGTGACTACACCTACAATGGAAACAACCACAGGTACAACATCTGATGGGACAATTTCACAAGTTCAAGTACCTGCTGCAACCTCCCAAGTCCCAGAGGTAGTACTCACTACCTCACCCCTTGTGCAGCATGAGGCACATGCAAGTGGACTTGTTCAAGAGGCCCCTGTCAATGTACCAACTTAGAAAATTCAGGTACATGAAGCCCAAGAAGAAGAGAAACAAGAGGTACCAGACCCATAATTGAGCAAACATTCACTAAGTTATTAGATGGGCTGGATCGGGATGTTAGGGCAGACCTCCCCCATGAAGCTGCACTGGACACAACAGTTGGGGAAAAGGAGGAAGACCAGGCACTACATGAAACACCTACCACAGAGAAGGTTGAAGGTGATAAGGTGGAAAAAACCATTGAAGAAGTTGTTGCAGGTGAAGTTGAGAAAAAACACACTACAGAAGTTTTATCATTTGCGACTGAGCAATCAAATGTCATGGAGCCTATACCAACTTTGGGGGCAAAAGAGAAGGAGATTGCAACTCAAGAAGTTGCAAAACAGGAAACTCAACATCATGAGGAGCTACAAGTTGAAGTAAATAAGGAGCCTTCTCTATCCGCAGAAGAAGAGGTTGAGGCTACAAAGATTGCAAGAACAGATACTCAACCATCTTCAACCATGACAGGCGAAGAGGTGAAAGACTAAGGGGCAGGAGAAGAAGAAACACCAGTACACATTGTGGAAGCATTTGATAGGCCAGAGGAGAAAATTCAAGACTCTAGTCTCACTCTCCTTGTACCCCAAGGACAAATGATAGTGCCAAGTGTCCCCCAACAACAAGAACAAGGGGAAGGTAGCACTCGAGCTGAAGGTTGGTTGGGAGCAGCCCTCCCTAGGAAGTAGAGGAAGATGACCTTCAAAGCATTAACTCCTTGAATCCATCAAGGCCCCCAAAGAAAGCAAGAATCTTATCAAGAACAATGCTAGGGTCTCAAGGAGAAAGGTTTGTGGAGGTAGCTACCACCCAAAACTAATATTTTAAGGGATGAGGCTTCCTCCTTTGATTACCAAATTACCAAGATCCCACTGGGAAAGCCAACCACTGAGGGCCTAAAGCATGATGTCACCATGGCAATAGGAGGTCTCTTCCAAAATGTTGACAAGGATAAAGAGACCAAGAAGCAGCTGAGAGATAAGGTTGATATCTAATCATCCTATGTGCAGAAATGGGTACAAGCTCCCCTGGATGATCAAGAAATAACCACATCCTTTACCTCAGAAGTCATGAAGAATGTTGAGGATTTAAGATGTAGGGGAGAGGCAACCAAGAAGTGGGAGGACGAGCTGGTAACAAGGGGCAACAAGGTCATTAGGGATATTATTGGATGTTACAATCGAGTGTCTGAACAAATCAATCATTACATCTATGTACAACAATGAGAAATGTACATGAATGTAATGAACAATACAAGATAGGCAAACACATGAGAGGACTACAAGGACTTGCGCTAGAGAAACACAATGTGTGTAACAACTCCAGCAATGGAGGGTTCATGTTTCATTCATCTTCGTGGTTTGAGAAATGAATAGAAAGTAGAAGCTCTCTTAGAACATGGGAGTATAGAAGATGAATAAGCTCCCTTACAAGGACTTTCCCTGGAGAAACACAATGTGTGTAACAACTCCAAGAATGAAAAGCTCGTGATTCACTTCATGGATTGAGAAATGAATAGAAAGTAGAAGCTCTCTCAAAACATGGGAGTATACAAAACCCTCAACTCTGGAAGGGACAACATCCTCCTACCATTTTTCTCATTCTTCTCCTTTACCTAGAAGACCCGTGCAAGCTCCAAGGGTAACAGATAGATTAATGGATAGAATCCTCTCACCTATAAAAGGTTCCATTTGATGTGTTTTGTATGATGTTTGAACTTACATTCACTTGCTCAAACTCAAAGGCTGTAGGGATATCCAAATAGGATTTGTCAAAGCTCTAAGGATATCTGATTAGATATAATAGGACCCTCAACCCTAAGGCTTAAGGGATGACCATTGAAATATGACAAGAAACCTCAACCCATAGGCTTTAAGGCGTCCAAATATGACTAGTCCCTCCTACCTAAAAGTTACATGGCACTGAAAGCTCTAGAGGTGATCAAAGAAATATAATATGACCCTTCAACCCATATACTCTACAGATATCTGAATATGGCTAGTCCCCTCCGCCTAAAATCTGTATAACTTTCCGATGAGAAACAATAGAGTGAATCGATTAGAAATGATGCGACTCCTTGATCCAAAGAATATAGAACTGACAAACAAATTTAATGGGGGATCTCAACACCTAGGGGCTCTGCAAATGTACTAAAGTAATACGTGAAATCAACCTAAAGGTTCTACCAACCAAAATAATAAGTACCCTCAACCCAATGGTTATATGTCTAAAAAAGATTTCCAGGTCCCTTCAACCTATTGTCGAACCTCAACCCAAAGGTTTTAGAGATGACTGATAAAATGTTTACAGGAACCCTCAACCCAAAGGCCCTGGTAATGTCCATCTATATTTTATATCAAGATTCTACAACAAAAAGTATAGAAATGTCGCTAACAATAAATGATGATAAATCACAAATAAATGAGCAATAACCACCATCAGATGTCATGCCATGCCTCAATTCTTTTGATAGTTGTTACTGCTGATGTAAGAGAGAGAATACACACGATAAAGTCCTCTTAATCTGCTAAAACCAATACTCAATATGGACAACGGCTGCACAAATTTACTCACAAATTGATGACAAAAGTGATCATTTTTACCAAGAAATTATGCATCATAAATGCGCCCATGATGAGAGGTTGGTTGACATCAAATGTTCAAAATTCAAGAAAATGTGAGAAATTGTATTCATTCTTTGTATTTTTTCTTAGTATAGAAATGCAGACATAATGGTTCCACAGTCCATAGTATTAGTATAAAGGCTCTTGGAAAAAACTGTATAGAGAGATTCTAAATCTTTTTACACAGTTTCTCTAAAAGACTTCACATTAGTGCCATATATTGTCAAATTTTAAAAAATCCCTTGGCATATACTTTCACATGCTTTACCATCAAATCTGTTTTACTAACCTTTTCATTAGAGATCATTCTGAGGTTCAGTAGCAGTCTTATGTTACCACAATATAAAAGATTTAGGGTCGTAGCACCTCTAACCTCTAAAGGAAACTCATCATCCATGATAAATACTAAGTCCTTCTTCGATTAGTCTTTTTGCAAGAGTTCTTTCCTAATGTCCACATAACAAGTTATTTTGTGTTTTTCTGTTGTTCAGGTTTGACAGTTTGATGATTTGAATATAACTTGGAAGGATGCTTGTAATTTTTGCACATCGATTTATAACATCAAAGACTAGTGGGGGATTTTTACATGGTGGATCTTCTAGGAGGCTAATCACATATTGATATAGACAAGCGTTGGTGCATTCTCTAGAATATGAAGGCTGTTGAGGCTAATTCTTAGATGAGTTTTGTAATCAATTTACTAATCAGGTTGTGATCTACTGTTTTTTATAAGGATACTTCGAATCAATGACAGTTGTATATATTGGTAAACAGTCTTTTTATTTCTTAGAGATATTTGATAGGATTTAGCAATCTTGTTGAGATGTTCAATGTATTTCTAGCTCACTTTAGTTGTAGGCTGATGTTTTTATCAGTGGGGAAGGTGGGGTATAGATCCTGATATAGGGTGTTTGTCAACATTTTTTATGTTTTTGTTGAGATTTAACTGCTTGAAAGTTTGCGTCTGCTCAATTTATTATTGAAGTTCCTCTGCTTTGAGATGATATTAATTTTGGCCACCTAATGTTCAGGGTTTTTTCTTGATAAGGTGGTCCTTGCTTTGTTCTATCTATAGATATTTCATTTTCCATTATGGTGTTTTTTGAAACTGTTAAGTAATGATATTATTTTGTACTAGTGGTGTTTGATTGTTTAGCAGTAATTGTGATGTGTTTCATGTTGAAGTAGGTAATGTGGGATTAGATCGGCCTTGTTGGCACATAGATTCCACTTGACTTAAACCATGTATGATGAGATATGCCTTGGTTCATTTTGTTCTGTGTTAAATGAAATAAATATTATGCTATTATTGTTCTTCTAAAGGTTTTGTTTGGGTATTGAGTTAAATACATGAGATTATATAATTGATGATAGGCATGCTATGTTCTCCCTTTAATGATAGTCAAGTTCTAGAAATAAAGATTTAGTATTGATAGGTATATTAAATGCCAAATATCATATAATTGACGATGGGTATATGCCATGTGTTTCCTTTCATGATTGTCAAGTTCTTGGATGACGATATGATATAGATAGGTGTAATGACTACATACAGGTATATAATGTAACAGTATTGTACATAGTCCTTGATGTAGGGAATATATGTAATACTTAGATACATTAGAAGCTGAACAGTCATTCCACGTTGATAATTGATAAATACGTGCTTTGTATCACATCTTCCAATGAATAGGAATTCGGTTTCACTCTTCCATTGCCATTTCATTTTCATGGTCCATTTCATCGCCTTACATTGGTATCAAAGTGCCAGGGCAAATATCCATGCAAAGCAAATAAATTCGCGGTAGTTTTTATTTGCTGCATTTTTTCACTCCTCCATTTGGAGGTACAGCTAATTTCCATTCATAGCAAATAAATTAGGAGAAAAAAAAATTTGCTGAATTTTTTCAATTCTCCATTTTTATGCAACAACAATTTTCACACACAGCAAATAAATTAGCAGTCAAAATTTATTTGCTGCATTTTTTTCAATACTATCTACTTGAAACCCTCATTCAATTCTCATTCCATAAACTCAAGGATTAACCAAGTCAATACCTTGGTTAATGACAACTCTATAACTGCAGAAGGGAACAAGCTATCACTTAGGCAATACCTTTTGCAGTCAACTGTATTTAAAAACAGTCTAAAGATAAATGTGTTTTGCAACAACAATTTGAAAGATGATCAAGCCCTAGTGAGGAGAAGGAGCTTTTGCATCAAGAAAATGAGGTGTCAAATATATAGAAAAGTTGTCAAAATAGGCAACACAACACTGGTTTCACAACTACCCCTATGGATTAAGGGGAGGATGTAACGGTATTGTACATAATCCTCAGTGTAGGCAATAAATGTAAGAATAATATTTTATATTATTATTACCTAGATATAGAAGCTGTACAGTCATCTTGAAGATGAACTGAACAGTCATTTCATGTTGATAAATACATACTTTGAATCACATTTCCCCATGAATGAGAATTCGGTTTCACTCTTCCATTTCCATTTCATTTTCACCATCCATTTCCTGGCCTTACAACAAGTTCTTTGAGTCGATGCCTAGTCAAGTAAGGTGAAGCCTCTTGTCGAGTATGTAGAGGTGACGGAATTTGAGATTTTACCGGGAACATACAGAAGCATGATTGTAGCAGGATCCCCTTGCTTATGTCCCTGTGTTAGTGAGATCCCCAGGTCAGCGGGATTCCATGAATGCCAGAAGCGACAATTGTGGAGGCGCAAATTAGGGGGATAGATCTGCACATGAGACGAGGGAGATCTCCCTAAAGGTCAACGTAAAGAACTCGGAGGAATGTAATAAGCCGGCACAAGCATTACCACTAAGCGTCATCTGTTCAAAAACAAAATATTAGTATATTTTTTAGAGAAGAATATGCTTTTGAAATGAATAATAGGTGCCCTCTTCTCATTGTTTTCCAAATTTTTGATGGTAAGAAAAAAATCTAAACAGTGTTCCAAGCTTTGTTGTTATGATAGTAACCCAAGATGAGAAAACTAATATAAGGGTGCTTTCAAAATTTCAGTGAAGGTGTCTTAATGATGAGCATGTTATATTTTTCAACGTTAATAATCTTGATTTGGTACTTCCTGTCTATTTTGTCTATCTTCTGGGTTATAAGTATGATTGTGTACTATCATATCCTTAATGGGTTGTGTATATATGACTATGCCAGCCTTGTTAAGGAAACATCTTTTACCCTTTCTAGGTAAAGATTACTGTCAGAAATTCTTGTTTTGTTGTTTGGACTAATTAAATCCTCAAAGTTTACCTTGTCTTGAATCTACTCTGAATCATTCAAATGGTTTTCTTATGTTTGATGATAAGCTTGTTTGTGGATTTTGTTATGTTTTTTTTAATAAATTGGTCTTCTTGTTGTGCCTCTTGTGCTGTGTTCAACACAAAAACACCCAACTAATGATTGCAACACGGATTCCTATAATTGTGTAAATAGTTATGTTTATAGTATTTATATCATTGAATAATAGTTGATTAGAAACTAATTTGGGAAGTGGCATTTTTAAATGAAGTTAGCCTCGACTTGACTTTGGAATAGCATAGTTGTCTTGAAGATCATTCAGAGTTTAGTGTGTTTTCTCCTTGGGATTAACACATCTTTGGTTGAAGGTTAGGCTGATAGTATTCTTGATGTATGATAATATATTTTTCTGATCCCATTTTGCAGTTGTATGAATAGATAGGGTTTCTATGGCCAAGCAGCATTAATTTGAGTTTATTCCATGTTTGGTGTTGCATGGATTTTTTTACTTTTGGTGATGTTAGAGCTCCTATAAATGAAGTTCTGATTGTTCTTTTCTTTATTTCAGTATACAGGTTGTTTCATGAACTCTGATCTGATTGCAATGGAGATACCTTTCATCTGGGTATTAGGTTCTATAAAGTAGAGATTGAAGACCGTCTACATGTTGACTATCTAATCTCATACCTAGTAGTCCAATGGAAGGGGTGTATTGCAGTTTTCTCAGCAGGCACTGCTGAGAAAATATTGGAGCATTTTAGTGGAAAATGGTCCCATGATATAAAATTGCTATAAATGGTGTTTGTAAGATGTTTGAAGGTCAGTTAGATTCACGCCAACTTGGCCAACATGGTGTTTTTGTTAAGTAGTTACTGTCTTTGCTTCATAATGGCTGTACTAGACCTCACCCTAAGTTATTATATATACTCAATGTTAAGATACTGCTAATTTATTCTGCATCATATTCTTTGTTTCACTATCTTCCTTTGCAAATTAATCTTTGTTTTACAGCATCCACTGGATTAGACTAGACCCTCCCTGTGAATGTAGCTTCTGTATGTATTGCTTGTGTTCCTCTACCGACTCAAAAAAAAAAAAAAAGTTCCCTCCTACATCCCTTGCAACCATGAACTTAGCACACAAGTCATTTTTGTGACTTTGAAGGCAATCCAATGGAGGATACTTCAAATGCCTGCCCCACAAACATTAGTTCATTATCAGATTGATTGTTTGGTCTTGGCAGAATTCCCAGTGATTCAGCTCTATTTGTATGCAATTTTGGATGAGGGTTTGAAATCTTCTTTTAGGGTGGCCATAATAGTTGTCGATGATGCTTGGCTATGTTATTTGAATATTTTGTACCTTTATATGATGATTTACAGGGGATATACATTCACATTCTATTATTAGTCATCAAATGATTGGTGACACCTGTATTATAATTTTGAAAACAAATTTCAGAGGTGGTTGTCCTAGGTGTAACTAGTATGTGATAGAAGTTTTTTTTTCTATGAAACTTCACAGTCAGTATTCTCCTCTCTGCATGCAATAATGATTTATTCCATGAAGAAGTACATATATACGAAATAAAATTGACTGTGATTATGGAAGTGTGGCAACCCAGTTGCAATCACGACAGAGTCACAAAATCATTGGAGGATAGTTTTGTATGTGGTGGCAGCTTTTTTTGTGCTCGAAAGGAAAACATTGGTGGGCAAGGCCAAAGCGATGGTCTGTGGTCTTCCATACACAACAGAATGATTGAAGTAGTGAAATGATCCCCTTCATAGTGCAAGCATAGGATCATTCGTGTGATCCCTGGTATCCATTGGAGGAGCTGTAATCGATTTGGTACATTTACATTATGAGTGTTTGGAGGTTTAGGGCAGTTGTTTGGAGGTTTAGGGCAGGCCAGAAGGTATAATATTTTCGATCTTTTTAAAATTTAAACCAAATTCAATCCTTTCTTTAATTTTTTTCAAAGACCACTGATTTTGCAGCAGTTATGGGGACAATTGAACCAATCTACTTGGCAATCAGAGGTGACGTGTGGCTTTGTTAGAGTTGCCCAACATCGAATCCATTGGCAACTTTCAGAGAACCCTATGGCCCTGTAGGATTGTGAGATTCAGTGAGCAGTAACTGGCTATTCTGATCATGAGGTGAAATTTGACTATTCTTTTGTGTGGGTTTTGCTTGTCTTTGGTAGAATATGTGGGGGTAATGCCATGTGCTACACTTTGACAGGCCAGCATCCTTTAGACTGTTGAACTCAGTTCTATTAATGGCATAGCTTACATGGCCCATAAACTTCTGTAAGCAATATGCAGCAGGGACTCCCTTCCTTCATTGACTAGCTATCACTTTGATTTCACAAGAAAATCCAAAAATGTTTCTTGGATTAAATTTTAAAAGTAATTTTTTTTTTAGTTTCCTGCTATTATATTTCAATCACCCAGCAATAATACATTTTGGTTTGTCAGTAACTAGTTCAACAGCATGCAAAGGAAATTGGAGCCAAAATACATTCATCCACTCCAGAAATTGGAATCGCCTTATCTCACAAAAGGCACAATAGTTAGTGTGGATTTGCTTAATTCTTTGCCTTCTATTTCAACACAGTACAAAAGTTGGGCCCACAAGAATATGGGATGATGGTGACTGACAAGATGGTGGTGATGATGACCTTCCAAAGAAGGTTTTGCAGGAAAATGCACAGAGCATGCTAGATGGCCTCACCTATGACAGATAATGCCAAGAGACAATATCAACATGAAAAAGGGTAATTTAGATTTATATTACTACTCAACTTGTTACCACTATTATTGTAATTTTGTACATTTCGGCATTTTCAAAGTTTCAAACATTCATTGCATTGAACAACACAAGGTGAATTGTGCAACCTTATATATGGTGGTTTTGAATGCTCATATATAATACATACATGGATTTATTTTGAATGAGTTCTGAGATCTTTTAATTGTTAATGCATTGACTATTCACACTGTTACTTTAACATTGATGCATATGGCGTACTTGGCCATTTCTACATAACATGGGAGCGATTGGATGGGGTGGGATGATTGTTTCTTGATAACCGGAAAATCCTCTGGCCTGCATTTCTCATTACGTTACCATGTTTATTTCTCATTTCAGGTAGCATAGGCAATAAGTTTGAACAGAGTAAAAGAAAACCATCTTCATGCTGCAGAATATTGATAACAAACAAAGATTTTCCAATGCCAGTGAACAAACATTTAATCATGCTATTCAATACAAATAAGGATTTCATATGTCCTAAATGGTTACACTGATACTAATTAGTTATTGTGTTTGGCGTGCAAAATTTAAAAATATCTTCTAATGGAATTTCCTCCCCTGCTTACTCTAGTTATGCAGATACTTACAATATAAGCTATTAATTCCAATGAATCAACAAAATTTCCAATGCATAGGAAATATGACTTCCAAACTTCAAAAATAAAGTGAATTTGATATACCTTCAATATAAGCTATTAATTTCACTGAATCATCAAAATCTACAATGCATAGGAGATCTAACTTTTGAACTTCAAACTCAGATCCAATTGGATTAACTTCAATTGTAAAGTACTATTTTTCTTTTCAATTAAATAAATAGAATACACTTACCCAGAAAATGGCTCAGTTTGATGAGTAACATATGATGCTAGCATATTAGCAGATATTCAGTATTCATAGATTAGAAGAAAACTTGTTTTGCAGCTAATTTTATTACATTAAGGCTCCACAAGTTTCATGTTTGTCCTATAAAAATAATTTTTAAATCTTACTAGATAAAAACCAAAATATTCAAACTGAAAAGTATAAATTGACTTCAGCACTCAAAATACATTTCAAAATTTGTGTATGAGAAAAATTCAAGCTTACCCCAAATGCAGAACCGAGAGTAACTACATCATTTTTATTGACCCGTCGAACAGTGGTTAGAGCAATACTAAGCTGCATATAAAATCCAAATACAATACAAATTAGATCAAACGGGTAACATTCAAGCTTAAATGTCTTAATTTCAATTGAAGAGGTTCTTCTAGATTCACTTTGCTTTTCAGGCATTTTTCTTAATTTTGAATGTAGAGGACGAGTACATGAATTTAATTCGAAAGGGGGGCTATGGAGAATACTTTTGATAGATAGTCATTGTCAGTACGCTCCTGAATAAGGTCGGCTGGCTTGTTCTCATATGTTTTGATTGTCTCTAGGTAACGAGCACACTCTTCCACACTGCAAGCTCCAGCCGACAATTTTCATTGATGATGTACAATATTCATTTATAAAAAAATAACAAATTGCAGAGACTATTTATAAATACATGCTCAAAACATGTGATAAGAGAAGGCACATGTAATGAAATGCTACCGACATCATTGACATTGCAGGTAATAACAGATGGCTAGGAGCTAAGTCGCAAGATTCAGCAAATTTTTTGCTTGAGTTCAGAATTCTCCATATTTGTGACATCAATCAAATATTCACCTAAACTTGCCAGAGTTTGTCAGCAAAATTGCAGGAATAAAGGACTCTTTGCATTGTTAATACACTCATTCATTCACCTACAAGTCCTAACCAGATAATCAGATCTATATATCGAGAAATCAAAAACAAGAGACCCAAGCATAAAAAATCCATCGGGATTGTTGAGGTCCGGTATTAGGGTCTGATATCACTCAGCTGGTGTTGTTGGGGCGAAGCTACTTGCATCTGTGGTGCTTGCCTTCATTTCTTTATCGCAAGTAGTCATCACATCAACCAATGGTTTGCCATCATGATCAATTTAAGGAGATGAGCCCTGCCTCACCCTCCATGGTCCTGCCTGCTTGTAGGTAGGTTCATTGTTATTTTTTATGTTTTTTTGTTAACTTTTATTTGGCCTTTTATGTTTATGTTTATGTTTATGTTTATGTTTTGTGTTTTACTTTTAATTTAAAATTTCAATTAAGTGAATCATTGTCACTATTTTTATGTTTTAATGTTTATTTTATTTATGTTAATGTTTTTTATTCATTTTTTTTAATTTATGTATTTATATTTATTTTTTATTTTAATAATACTTTTTTTTTTTATAATTTGTTTTGTAAAAGAATGTACTTTTTATTTTTATTTTGAAGAGTATATTTTCTATAATTTGAACTTAATGGCAAAAAAAATTCCTAACTTTAATCATCAGGCGAACTTGAAACGAATTTTATCCTCATCGAATTTGAACCTTGTGGCTTAGACTGGGAGTGATGAACATTAACATAAAACAAGACAAAAAATCATTACACTACTGCAGAGTCTAAGAGCAAGTCTTGCCAACACCTGGCAAACCATTATTGCCTATTAAATGATCTCAACATCATAATTTCAGTACCGTAGGCAATAACAGATGAATAGCAGGATGAAAATTGATATGGACAAGAAATGTTATTACACTAATTAAGAGTCTAAGAGCAGTCTGGTCAAGGCCAGATGAAACCATTTTTATACAAGAGGATAAGGATGCTAGTAGAAAGCCTTCACACGGAGGTCTAAGCTGCTAACGGGTATTCAAATGCCCAAGAGGAGCCAATTGTATAATGATTACTGTCAATTGAGATACTAGACTTATCAACAACAGTGTACACCGAATACCAATTGCTTAACATACCATATCCGAGCAAAGTACCCAAACAATAACAGTTTTTATTCATAAAAGATAAGAGTCCATATTATTTGTACATTACAGGGAGGGCATGATATCAGCACCCTTTCCCCTGATGTGCATCAAACTATTTATATGACAGGAAAACCCAATGGGTTGTCAGTTAACACAACCGTCAAAAACCAAACCTACAAATGAAAGGTATTACAATTTACAACTACCTACAGCCAACAATACAAGCACTAACCACATGTACGTCGGCTACTAAAATATGTAATTATACTGATAACCAAGACAATACAAATATGACAGTCTATATTATCCCCCCCTTTGAACAAGTCGGATTCACTTCCTAGGCAACCCAAATACAATATGAGAAAAATAAGATTGAAGAGTGAGAACAGAATTCCAAACACTTGAAGCTGAAATATGAGATTATCAAGTGCTGAATGCTGGATTTGTCCACACAAAACAACAGTCTGAAGATGGCACTAAAAAACCCATGAATCCAAAAGAAAAATTCCTGCAAATCCTACATCGGAGGCAGTGCGACAGTTGACCATACGGCCAAAATTTTGTCCAAGGGATGCATTCAATGGTAAATAAAGAGGCTGGCCATACGGTGTAGGGGGGTGGCTTTAGAAGACTGTTGTACACCAGATGATGCAATGTCCAGCAACACACCACCATCAAGTGATGCTCTGTATTCTATGGGCAATGCACCGTCGTTGGTCGACACTCTCTTGGTCAACACACTATCAATTGTCACAATGTCAAGCAATGCGCCATCAGTCGATGCTTCGTCGGTCCATGCACCATTGAGCACAGTTGACGCACCAACCGACCATCACCCAACACAATGTCAGAAAATACGTCAAGTGATGCGACATCAAGTAAACAGGGACAGAGGCATACGGCTGAGGAGCATGCAGTTACAACGGAGGACTGCATAGCTGAGTAGCACATGAAAGGTTCCCTACATGTCTTCCCAGGCCATATGATTCTTTCTTCTAAATGTACACAAGATGGATATATGCTTACTTTGGAGAGTAATCTCCACCTCGCCCTGCACTTTTGCTTTTTCTCTTTATTTTTAAATTTTCATAAATAAAATTCCATCCAATCATATTTTTCTTTGACGGGACCTTTGGCTCTTGGTAAAAAACACTCCTGGCATGAAATTCTTGTGGCATAAATATTTATCATGCACATGTTTCCTCCATAGTTTTAACACAAGTGCCCTTCCTGTAAAATTTATGTGCCATAAGTAATGGTCGTGAAAACACTTCCTCGGTCTTGACACGGCTTCCATTAGCCAATGTGCCATCACTTCATACAAGTCGAACATATCCATCCTAACTGATCGTACTTCACCTTTTATTAAAATTTTGTTGTTAGACCACATGTGCTTACTCGTTGTTGTTGGTTCTTTGGACTGTATGCCTACTACCTGTGCAAACAATTGGATCATCATAGCATCAAACTTATACCCCTCACGCTGAATTCTTTGAACGTTGGTGGCTAAGTCTACTATGATGTTGACACTCCAAAAAAACTTGGCAACATCAAAATTTGCTTTTGTTCATCACATTGCAAGTCTTGACCTTCTTCAATCTCCGTAGTTTCGACATTATTACAATCAGGCCAGAACACTTCGTATTCTTCCATTTTCCAACAGAACAGACCATTGAAGGAGTTTGTCTCATCTTCGTAGCATGAATGTAACTCCAAGACCCCTTCATTGTCCATTTCTACTGTACCTTGGTTCTAGTCAAACGGAGCACTCTCTTCAGATCTATGACATACTTCCGTCCTTTGTTTTCAGTGAAGATCAAAGTATTTTTTCAATTATGGTAGGATTTGGCTGCTATAAACCAGCCCCAACCCAGTAGTTCATCATTACACCTTTTTAATGAGATGACTACAAAATTCAACAACAAAAATTTGGGTTCCAATAATAATCTTTTGTCCCATCATGACACCCAATACCTTAGTGCCATGTTGATTTGCTCCTACCATTTGGAATATCGAAGGCCACATAGTTGGCTTCCCATTACTCTTCCAAGTCTCCTCTAGAAGAATGTTTGCACCAAAACCATCGTCAATGACAATATTTGTCAAATCCCAACCCAGAATTTCCATATGTAAAATAATCCGTTGTTGGCCTGAATTCATTTTCAGGAGCATAGGTTCAATCACCTGGTCACCTGACAATGGGCATTCAACTATGGGTTCATTTTTTTATTTTTTGCTCCCCCCATCACTTGACGCTATACTATTTGACATCAGATGAACCATTGTATGCTCCATGCTCAAGTCAATCTCTTGTATGGTAGTAGTTATATCATTTTAGAGTCCTAAAATGCTTTGCAATAAGCTAGCTATCTTCACAGGTACAACATTTTGCAAGCCGTGTCATGCAACAACTTGGTCAAACTCAAGTCTGCTCATCATTGTACTTGTAAATTTAAGCGAGTGTCCTCATTCTTCAAACAATGCTCTCTTGAGTTCAACTTTTGCTTAGGCCAGCCTTTCCTTTTCCCTACGTGGGTAGGGATAATTAGCTTTATTCACTTGTGCTCTTGTAATTGCCATCACCTCTTTGCCCTCAAGTATGTCAATTGTATTGACATTGGCTTGCTTTGGACAGTTGCCATCTCTATGGTCCTTGGGCCCACACCATCTACAAAGGCACTATCATTTTGGTTAGGGCAATCTCTTGCAAAATAGCCCCTCATTGCTTGTACAATTGGTTGTCCTTCATTATTATTGAATTTGACTCTTGCCACCATTATTATTCTATCGTTGGTGGGTGTTGTATATTAACCAAAATGAGCCCCCTTGTTGATTTTGATTAACCTTGTACTTTGACAGCCCACGCTCCCCAAGCAATTGTCTCTTTTGTTGTTCGCGGCATTTTCCTTGAACTGCAGCCCACGATGCATTATCCTTAGCAGCGCATCATTGGAAAATATCAAGTTGTGGCCCCCGCGAACCTTTGTTGCTGCTTGATAGATGCTAATTCTTCTTCCATGCATACTTTCCCTACTTCCACCTCTTTCCCAATCATATCATTCATTTATGCCCATCCCCTTCTTTTAGTGTCGTGCTGACAACACGCAGAATGCCACAAAGAATTGTTGAAACAGCGGAAGCTTGAACGAAACCATATTGATCTCACCAAGCCCCGGTATACTACATTAGGCCGCACATGCCTTCCAAAGCCACACACCACCTTTTGAAGCCACCAACTTGTCAACACCCATGATGTTCTTCTCATGCCACAAAATACTATGTTTTTTCGCAGTGCTCTTTTCTCCAACTCTCAAATAGTTTGACGACCCGCACCTTATGTTTTGGTTGCATTCAAGTGTAACAGTGCTCCT
Organism: Taxus chinensis; assembly: GCA_019776745.2. Taxonomy (NCBI): domain Eukaryota; kingdom Viridiplantae; phylum Streptophyta; class Pinopsida; order Cupressales; family Taxaceae; genus Taxus; species Taxus chinensis. The sequence goes on along the minus strand of CM034149.1, from coordinate 622,629,578 downwards.
TCTATCTCCTTCTACCGTTTGAAGACCTAGAGATATTTCTCTTCAATTCGCAATGTCTTTCCACACTGCCATGTATTTGGGCTCGTGCCTTCTTTTCCTCCATGCCACGGATCACTACCATCAATCACTATCAATTCGTATTGATGGTTTGAACTACTCCTCGAGTCGTAGGAATTTGTGATGATCACGGAAGCAAGCCACGCTGCCCAAATTAGTTGTAGAGTTCACTACTCGACCTAACTCGATGCAAGTGGGGCAACAAAATGAGCTTACATGCCGCAAGACATTTTAGGATGGTGGCTGCTCCAAACAGTTGTTTGTCCACTTTAAGATGCACTACAAATGCAAAAATTCCAGATTTCCTGCAATGAAGGATGGTCCTCCCTTCTTCTTCACGCCACCTCCTCTCCTTTCAAATCTTCTTTTTCCTCCACTTTCTTCTATAAAGAGCAAAGTCTATTATGTTCTAAGGGTTCCTGGCATTTGGACTTTTGGCATCTTGCTTAAACTATTTCTTCTTCTCTCTGGAAATCGTTTGAATTCTCACCTTTGCATGATGTCTTAGCCTCTATATTGGCAATTGTAATGCGTCCAAGGCCTCTTTTACAGTTAATACAGTTGTGTATATTTTGACAACGGTTGAGTATTGTGGCTTATACCTGCCCTACTCTTTTCTCATCTCCCTCATCTATTGCAGATTGTCTTACCTTTTGCTTAGCTGTGATAATTGTGTGTGTGGATTATACTTGCATTTGCTTAATGTATTGTGTTATCCTCAAACACGAAGTGGAAATGATTCCTATTTCTCTGTTGGCAAGTCACATTTCCATTTTAAGTTGTTTCCTCCTCCCTTTTCCACTACAAGTGTTAGAGTAGGTAGACTAGTGATGGTGTTTAGGAGTAGATGTAGATGAGAACCAGCTCTCTCTACGGGTTTGCTTCACTACGCAAGTCCCACACTCGTGAAGCAATACATTGTTGTGTTATTAGTGAAACATTTTTCACAAACAAATGCTTTCAACCTCCAACAAGTCAATGAATCTACTTGGCCGCTTGCATTCCGCAAATTGTGGAGCCACGAATCGTCCATTGCCATGCCACGTCAATAGGTCGTGAGTGGATCTAGATCAATATTAAGTCTATTAAGAGTAAAGTATAGATAGATCAATCAGTCTATCATTTGGAAACGATCGGTTCGGTTCTCACAAGATCAGATTGGCGAGCCCACTCCCACCTAAGAAACCCCCACCTTTATATCTTATCTTATATGGGGAACCAAATGCCCTATAACTTGACAAATCTTACAGAAACGATTCTAGCCATCATTCATACGATCTCCATTTAGAGCATGTCATTTCTCAAAGAACGTGCTAATCTAAGTTCACTTTCATCACTAGAGTGAGGGTCCTCTTCTCTGTGTCCTTTCAGATGTGAAGTCTTATTTTTGTCTCTTTCAATGTCCATTGCTAGATTGGATGTAGCTTTGTTAGATGAGGATGGGACCACCTCTATCATCTTCTGCAATGACAATACCAACCCTTCAATGAACCATCGCTTCCTTGAGCCGTCAACGGATTATTTATCAAGTTTTCCCAATAGTTCTTTGAGTCTTCTATTATAAGCACGAACATTCTCATGTTTACCCTATTAGGAATTATAGATTTCAGAGACAATCTCATTTCCATCTATTAGGAGTTTGAGTTCTTTCTCAAAGGCTTTCCTCAGTGATTTCCATGTTGCTTTCTCCGAGCTTGGTGCATCTGCATACCAGTCAATAACCATTCCCTACAAGTTGGTTGGAAACATCTTAACCACTTAAATTCATCTATATGCCCATTGGCAGTCCATATTGTGATGCATGTTCTTAGTGTCGTACACGATCCTCCTATTTGTCACCAGTGAACTTTTGAAGCTTCTACTTTTCTAGAGATAAATTTGATGGGGTAACCACAGCTTCAATTACAGTTACAGGTTACTTCTAGCATGGTTCTTTCAATATGAGTCTTCTTTGTAAGAAGGTATGCATTGGACGTTTCTTTGCTCTCTTAGCACTATCAGACACATCTCTATGATCGCCCTTCCTTCAGGAAGGATATATACCCTATCTTGAATGTAGTAAGTTCATTATTCATGTGACTCACTCCAACTTGGTCGGGCTTCCTCAGACTTTTCACATTATTCTCTTGCAAGACCCCTCAACCCAACCTAGTTGGCAAGGTTTGCAATTCCTATCTCCAAAAGCAGCTATGGCAATTTTTATACACTCCTTACTACGAGTGGCATATGGTCCACCAATGTCAGTTGAATGTTATGTGCAAAGTCAAGGGAAGCTTGAATAAGAAGATGGAGTGAGTCGCATGGATAAGGGACTTACTACGTTCAAGATAGTGTACAGATCCTTATCTTGCAACACCCTTCGACCCAACCTAGTCGACGGCAAGGTGCGACTTCCTCTGAAAGAGACTATGGAAATTTCTGCACAATCCTTACTATGAGTGGCATATGGTCCATCAATGTTGGTTGAACACTTCGCCTTGACTTGTGCTTCGGCTTCATACTTCAGTCTCACACTCTAGCCTCATGTTTTAGCCTCGGGCTTCTTACTTCACTTAATGGATTTTAAGAATTTGCTATCTATCACAACCTTTATTGTCTTTCTAGTTGTTCCACCAATCGAGTAGACCATTTAACTTCATGGCCCCATTACCTGTATGTCTCTCTCTGACATTGTTTGGAGACAACAACATGAATTATTGCTCGTAGATTTTGATCTTCTTCTTTGTGAACTCTTTGTATCATTGCATTATCTTTTGTTGTGTTTCACGATTATATTCAATGCAGTTGTTTCCATTGCCTTAAGGTATTCCCAGAGAATCATATGAGCCAATTTCGACGAATACCCAGATGCTAAAACTCATTTTATCCCTCCGCCAGGTTTTGTCTGCGAGAATTTTATTTAATTATTTATTAAATAAATAAAGTTCTGTTTAAAATAAATTGTGCTGTAATTGAACCCTGTTGAAGATTTTCATGCCAGTATTCCCGCCTCTCAATAGGGTATTCACCAGGGAAGAGTTTTTACTAACCAGTTATTCGGCAAAGCAATTGTCTGCAACTTCTGGCAACGTTTTTCGTTTTTATTTATTTCTTTTGTGTTTGTTTTCGGTTTTCTCCGCAGTCTGTCTGTTAAAATTCCTCTTGATCCGTTTGTTCGTTTTGTATAGCCTGTTTATTTGCCTGGAAGTTCTGGAAGTCATCCATGGCCTCAGACAATGGAAGAAATTAATCATGGAGTGCTAACTTCTGACAAAAAAGAAGAATTTAAGCAAAATAAGCTTCTCCCATGCAAGTCGCACTTTTTGGAATGATGGCTTTAAGCTGCCAGTGGGAATTTTGGTAGTGGCAGGCAGGTGGGAATTTTATGCCTGCCTAGCAGGTTGTTTTTTCCCATTTAATTCTATGGAGCAGGTCACTAATCACTTAAGCTGTCAATGGGAATTTTGGAGAAGCAAGTCACTTAAGAAGGATAAATCACTGCCAATGGGAATTTTGGAGGTGGCAGGCAAACAGGTGGGAATTTTGTGCCTGCCTGACAGGTTGTTTTTTCCCATTATGAAAGATAAATCACTTAAAGTACCAATGGGAATTTTAGAGCTGCCTGACAGGGTAAGAATTCCCATCAAGGAAGTTTATTCACCCATGCAAGTCACATTTTTGAGAAAGAAGCTCTATTTCATGCAAGTCGCACTTTTTGGAAGGAAGGATTTAAGCTGCAGTGGGAATTTTGGTAGTGGCAGGCAGGTGGGAATTTTATGCCTGCCTAGCAGGTTGTTTTTTCCCATCACTAAAGACAAATCACTTAAGTGAAGGATGGGATTTTTGGAGCTGCCTGGCAGGGTAAAAATTCCCATTACTTTGACTTCTTATTTTTAGCACACCCTCTAGCCAAAAAGTGCGACCCACCTTGGCATAATTACATGCATTAAATGATATTTATTATTATTATTCCTAGCTAAGTTTGGCGCCATAAATAGAAGGAAAGTCAAAGCAACTTGATGAGCTAAAGAGAAGACAAAGATGCATGCTAAAAATAAATAAAAGAATTTCATAAAAAAACAAGCAGAAGCATGCAAACTTGGGCGCCCAAATTGAGAGAAAGAACATGGCTTATTATTAATAATTGCCAAAAATAGGAGGAAACAATTATTAAAAATAGCATGCAGTTAGCTATATAAGCATGGGACGCCATAAGGAAGAGATAATTAATTCTTTTTGATGGAGCTTGCTGCCCTGGAGGATTTTGGCGCCAAAAGGAGTGTTTTGCATTAAAAAGTATTTTCCATTGCCGGGAAGCTTCCAGTTTTGGCGCCTAGGGTTGGAGAAGCTTTATTTTTATTATTCCAAGCATCTGCATGTTGGTATAAGTGCCCAGGTGAATTAAATAATATTTTAGCTTGCTTAGCATGCAAGCAAAGTCTCAAATTTTAGGGCAGCAGGCTTTATAAGCAGATTTTGGTGATAAAAATTGAGTATTCATGCCATGGACTCCATATTTGTCTGAATCAATTGCAGGTATTCATCACAGGTGCTCATATTGGTGAAAAGAAGTCAAAATCAATGCCAGATACATTGAATATATCTTCTGAATCAGAAGAAATTGTAGGATCTGCACAAATTGATCCAATTACAAGGGATTCTGGCAAAAATAAAAGAAAAAGAGCTCAGACAAAGCTTATTCCAGGCATGATGAAGCATGATGAAAGAGAAGGGTCAGCAGAATCATGCATGACTTCCAGGCTTACCGAAATCAATGATACAGACATGGGCCCTGAACCTATCACTGATTTGATTGACAGATCCAAGGCCATTGGTAGATCATCTCTTATGCGGGCAATAAAAAGCAGCGGGATTATTCAAGCTTCAGCGTTTCCAGTTACAGCTCAATTGCCTGAGTTTGTTTTGGAGTGTGCAAGGTCTTATCATCCTCTTTCTAGGACAATCCGAGATGCTGCAGGGAAGACAATAATCAGGTTGGATGCACAATTTATTAATTATTGCCTTAAGCTTCCGGCACGGCCAGTGGTGATTGCAATTAGCATGCAGGATGCTGGTAACAGATGGGAAAAGCACAAAGCGGATTGCGTGGGTATAATGAACAACAGATACATGAAGAAGCCCAGATCACCATCGAAATTCCCGAGGACTCTTCCACGATCCAATCTTGTGCAGGAAGTTGATGATATCACCAAATTGCTTTGCAGGATAAATGGGGAAGCCAATACCAATAACTTCCGCTCATGGATGTATGCCTTTGTGAGAACCATTGAGATCAACAGAGCTGATTCGATGATTAATTGGGCGGAGATCATTAGTGACAACATCAGCGAGCAACTCCGAAGTGTGAGGCAGACATTCAACTTCAAAATGACTTCATACCTTGTATATGCAACAGCTTCTCAGGGGATATTTTCCAAACTGGATAGACGGGGCATATTGTCAAAAGATCCTATTTATGAGTGCTTCCCGCAGTTGACAGTTCCTGAATGCTACAAAGATTTCAGGGTGGTTAACGATGGATTCTTCTACAGATTCATTTGCAAGTTAAATAGTGATTTGAAGACCAGCAGAGTGAGCAAAGAGGCCTGACAAGCTGTCTCCCAACATGGCTGTATCTTCATCCAGTTTGCGGACTTCACATATCTCAGGGTGAGTGGTTTCTCAGGAGAACCAGTTAAGTTGCCAAGATACCCAGTGATAAGTGGGTCATCATGGAGTTGTGCAGGCAGCTCGTAGAGTTGCATGACTTACAGTCAAAAAAGGCACAAGTCTACAGGTAGCTTTCCAGTCACAGTGGGTCATTATAGTTGCCAGAGCATCCACAAAGCCAGAGGAATTGAAGCAGAAATGTTTGTTGGGTATGAGCATGAGTTCTTCCTAGCACGGATGAACTTTGACCCATATGGGATAGCAAAGAGGACGGTCTCCCAAGAATACTCACATGTTCCTTCACTTGAAGACTTTTGGATGAAGTGCAGGAGCGAATACGAAGTCAGAAAGGGAGATTTCAGCAGGTTATCAGCGCAACAGGTTTCCGACTATGGTCTAGCGCGGATACCTGCAAATCTCGCAGATGATGGGCATGTGGTACTTGACACATACCATCAAATGGGAGGAGATAGAGTTGTTCTTCAGGAAAGTGTAGGCGGTTGTCAGACAATTGAAGAAAGGTCTTCCGCAGTTCTGGTTAACACTTCAAATTGGTTGTTGACAAAGGGGTATTGCATGGACGAGACTTTGATGAACCAGATCACAGGGAATTTCATTGCAGGGGATTCCAACAAAAGAAAACACGAAGGTGAGAGTAGCAGAAGGCCAGAGAAGCTCAAAGTGTACAAGAAGTCTCAGGTATCAGAAAAAGGCAAGCCTACATCCATTATACCAGTGCCACTTTTAGACGAAGCTTCTCCAGCGTCAACTCACAGCACTTCCGCAGCTCCAGGACCTCAAACGGAGGTTATTATTCCACCGTTGAATCCAACATCGTTCGTATTTGTTCCTCAGCCACCCAGATCTTCACCTCCCCCTGCGGAGAAGTTGAAAGCACAAATGGCAGAGTTCGAGAGAGCATTGTCTTTGGACAATTCAGAAGAGGGCAGCCATAACACTGTGGTGAATTCGGATGCAGCAGAGTCGGAGCATGAGATGGTGGTACATTCGGTGACTTCTCATTCCCCAAAGAGCAATTTCTCATCTTGGTTGGCTCTGCAGTCAGTTCCAGAGGCTAGAGAAGAAATCAACTTGGAAGAGGAAGACTTGCAGCTGCTTATGAGCTTGGAAGGTAGAGGCAAAAGGTCTAAAGCTGCTAAAATAACTTCAAGGTTGATTATTGAAGAATCAGGGCAGAAGTTCGTTGAATTATCAGTTCCAGTTGAAGGGAAACAGAAGGGAGAGCTAACTACTGCAGACATATCGGTGACTAAGGTACCATTGGGGAAAATCACCACGGAAGGATTAAAGCAAGATACACGGACACTGATAGACGCTTTATTCCTTAAGCTTGACAAGGAGAAGGCAGAAAAAGATAAGCTTCAGATGCAGATCTCCCAGTTATGTGAGATCATCACTAAGGTTGTTAAACCTTCTTCTCAGCCCGTGTTAGTGCAGGAACAGGTATGCAGCCGTTTGGTTGAAGAGATTGAAGATGCAGGGAACCAGGTCAAAGCTATTGCTCAATGGAAAGAGCAAATTATTCACCAAGCTTCAGAGCAGTTCGAGGGAATACCAGCTGGCTTGGAGAATATGCACAGGGCATTATCTCAGCTAAAGGAACTAATGACAAGGATAGAAGATGAGAACATAGTTGTTGAAAGTCATCTGGATACCTTAGCTAAGATACATTCATTGCCAGAGGATGTGCTAATTGCAGAGCAAATTGTACCTGATGGATTGATAGAAAAGGGAAGCAGTTAGAGATAGCAGTTTCCTTCCGCATGGAGATCCTCAAGCTTATGCTGAAGAGGATGCAGTTGCTGGAAAACGAGATGGGGGAAGTACCAGAGAACATTCCAGATGAATTGCTTGCTTCCCGTGAGGAATTTATTCTGGTTGTGCAGAAGAAGATTGATGAAGCCGTCATGCCTTTCACGTTAGATTCAATTGGCAGACTCATAAAGCTTCATGCAGATATTGAGGGGTATGGGCCTGGTTTAGAGAAGGTAAAGGCTAACACTGTTGCTTTGTCCAGAGGATTGCTGCGGTTTAAGACTGAGAAAGAAGCGGTTGCTAAAGCAGATGGGAAGTTACTGAGTCACATGTTTGACAAGTATATTCAGTTTCAGAACAAAGAAAAAGCGTAGAGTATGACGGCCGGACATATTTTCTTTCTTCTTCCCTTCTCTCTCTTATTCTTATTTTCTCGGACAAAATTGTAAAACTAAAGTAATTGGTTAAAAGCCATTACTTTTAGTTATCTGAAAAGGTCCTTAATTGAGAATAGGTGGCAGACATGCAAAGCTTTGATTTAGTCTTCAGATGCATGTCATGTAGAGAGAAATTTCAGGGGAAAGATTGTCCAGTTGTTTTCTTTATAGCTTCCGCATGTGTCAGTTCAGTTATTGCTTTCCTATTTGTAATTTCCTTCTATACACTATAAATAGAAGAAGAACCTACGGGTTAGAGGATCAGAATTTGTAATCAGTATTCTTGAGTTCCAGACTTTGTGTTGAAACCCTTGATATCTTTTCTGAAAGCTGAGGAATTGAACAGAGGCAGATTTCTGGAGAACTTTGTGTCAACGGTGCATTGGCTTCTTACTTCTGTGTAGATCTTTAGATAAACTTTGCATTATCTAAGATTTAGATTAGAAGCTTTCCTTTCCTTTGATTCTGTATTGTGAGATCTATTTGTTTTATCTATGTGTATGAGACCAACTCTGTAAACTATTGGTTGGATTACACATCTTCTTCTTCTTCTTCTTTCCGTATTCAACTATTCCCCCTTCTGCAAATATTTCTTTACAGCTGCTTACTTGCTGCAGAATTGCTTAGCTATGGTTCATGAGCTTCACAGTTAAAGTAAAACCCACAGATAGATATTAGAAAACATAATTGACAGAAATCTTACACGGAGCCTCACCGGTAAATGAGGGAGATTTATCTCATGACTGCCTAGGTTTTAGCTATGCATAAAATCTAGCCACAATACAATCATTACCACATGATACCTCAACTACAAAAATATGTAATTATGTTGATGACAAAAACAATACAGATATGACAGTCTACACCATTGAATTAAAAAATAGCCATATATCCTCAATGTTTAATTTTCAAAACAACACATTAAATGTGTTAAGACATGAAATATCTCATTGCACAGCTACAAAATTCTCAAACAAGGTGAGATGAACATTCAAGAACAAAATGTTAGTAGCAAGCCCTTATGTTGAGGTCCAAGATATTAGACAATTGGAAGGTCTTCTTAGATGGGCATGGTAAATTTTCAATTGAGAAAAAAATGAAACTAGCGTCCCAATGCAACTTTTCACCTTTCTTTCAATTACAATATTAATAGCATACTAGCTAACAATATACGCCCATAGCATGTTCAAAATGAATATAGTGCATGTTTTCCTTAGCCAAATGCATACCTCCAACCACAAAGAAGAGTACAATCGTGAAGTAGCACTGTTCTTGTAACCTCATGAAGTGGTTTAGTTACATCTTCCTGGTTAGAAAAAAGTAAAGAAACACTTGTTACATACAAAAACATTATCCTATAAATTGATATTACCATTTTCCTAAACCCCCATCTAGAATTTGAGATTTATGTTTTTCAAAAGTAGAATGCAATATTGCACTCCCAAGTACAACCAATTTTTCTCCTAAGAACCTGATTTATTGAAAAATAGTCCCAGTCGCTAAAAACAGCAATCTCCAATAAAAGTACAAATTCAGTGAACTTGCAAATGAAAGATTGTAACATATTCATATGTTCTTGTTCAGGGTGCTCAATCTTACCACATCAACATGACATAGAACAACCCGAAGCTTGAAGCTCTTTTGTAACTCTCGTATTCGATAATAAATATATTCTGGATGAAGTAAATGGTAGCGCAAACTGTATGGAGAAACAAAGAGTGCATTATATTTAATGAGCATTCCAAACAAAAACAAAAGTGAAACCCTCATAAACATCCCAAATCGACCTCATGAGAAATTAAAGCTATCAGGCTCTTCATCTATCATTCTCAAAATACAAAAAATAAAACCAAGTATTTTGCTTCATCTATCATGTACAAATGAGCCTAATCGTAATTCATGATCTTCAAAAGTAATTAATATTTTAAACATAGTGGCTTTTGAAGAGTCTTGAACAAGAACAAACTTTTCATAAAGCTCACTAACCATAACTTTTCATAAGATAATGTACAGTATGTTATCATTTGAAACCCGGGAACACCATCATGCTGTTATTCGATTTGATAACATTAGTTTACAGTATCAGATACCAATGTGCATGTAGTTATATCGTCTCAGAGATATTTGCAAAGATAGAAATTGTGACCAATTAGTTCTAAGGCAGTTAAATCTCAAGGAGAACAACATACACCTTTGAACTGCCTCAAGCAAGCAGAACATTTCAACAAACTTGCTAGGTGTAAGTGGCACGCTTCCATCAAAATTAAATAAACTACAGAAGAAAAACACAAAATCAACCGCCATCCTATGACTTCACTATATAATACATTCACTTCCTAGCAACCATATTTTTCATTTTCACATAACAGCATAGACTGTGGCACAGTACCACACGAGTTACAACAGTTGATAGGCCTGTGCCTAAGCATGGGCTGACTAGTTTTTGTATACTTTGGTAGCAATTAGAATGGGTGAATACCACTTCAAAGTTGAGTCATTTTGAGGTGCAATATTTGCTATGCCTCAGATGGCTGGGTAATGAAGTGAAACATCATCCAATCATCCTGAAGCACTGTGTCTTTTATAAATACAGTGCAAATGTAAGGCATGACATTACATATATCAAATCATTAATTCCAATGCTAGAGCCCACCTTTTAGTATTGGCAAGGTATACAAGGTAATTTCCCTAAACCTAATTTGAAATGTCATGTGTGATTAGGGTCACATATCAGTTTCTAGAAGAAAAAAATCCTAGATCCTTATTAAGTATGCCATGGATTCTGGGTCATAAATCAGAGTTTGCATGAGAAAAAAAAATGACATATCATCCTGACACCTAGAGAGGTTAAAAACAGGACTAGAATAATAATTTGAACATAGATTCATTAAGTTATGAAGGGGGTCCAAATAGGACAAAGGAGAGTGAGCCCCCACCCTGGAGAAGTTTTACAAGTCAACTGGCTATTCAAAGGACAGGCTATGGGAAAGGTTTTTGTTCCCTCCAAAATTACTAACTAATACACCTCCTCAATGTCCGTTTCAAAAGAGTCAAGGGCAAGAGAATGTTGCGTTAATGTGAGATACCTTCTTTTGACAGCAGTAAGGTAATCAGAAACTGCAAGCACTGTAATTTTTTTAACTGCAGCTGATATTTATCACAATATCAGCTGCTTATCAGAGTTTCTTGTATATCCAACTCGTAGATATGTGTATCAAAGTGGTGGTTGGCTGATAGTGTATGTGCTGTAGTAGATTGTATAAAGAGACATCCTTGAGCTTCCTGCTGTCCATTTACCATTTCCTGTGAAACCCGGAAATGCCAAACAGGGTTAAATAGCAGCATAGGTACACCCCCGAAATGCCATTCAGTCCCAGGTACTGCAGGCGGTACTCAGCATGTACCCGTACCATTTCAGTGGTACTAATGTTTTTTAAACGCCAAAAATTAATTTTAAAACTCGGAAACAAAAAAAAAGAACCCTAACCCTAATCTACCTGCCCCAACCTCTTAAAGGAACTATCCAAAAGCTATATACCATCTTTGCTCCATTTCAAAACACACTTTGAGTTTTTCAGTATTATGCATTTTTTATATATATTTATATTTTTCTAATAGTATATTGTATGGACGTTTTCATGCCATTTTTAACCCAAGGATTTTTTAACTGCCACGCCCCGCTCAGCGTGAGTTCCAAAACACGTTAAAATCTAACCAAATATCCCAATCAAAGATGGGAAGGGTAATAACGTGGTAGTTTTTTTTTAAAGGGGTAAATAATTATACAACGGATAAAAAAAAATTACACATCATGAAGGCAACGCGACTATGTCGCAAAAAATGACGAAGCAAAACCGATCCGAAATCGCAAACGACTTGGAAGATTTTAAATAATTTGTGCGCCGTTAAAACAACATCGCAATAGTAGCGTGAGGGACAAAAGTTGGCTTAACGCTGCGTTCACCAGTTATACGGATTACAATTATTTCTAAATGCGTCAACGATTACAATTGTAACAACGGTACGGAAACACTCCACTTGCGATATAACATATCGCTGGTGAGGTGAGATAAAATGTTTGCAGAAAGACAAATTAACACCATGGCAGTCATGGGTCCCATTCTGCCTTGTGTTTCCACATTTTGAAGCCGTACCCATACTAGTTTCCTAGCAACCTAGACCATTTCAAAGGGAAGTTATATTGCTGCTAAAGGTTGTAAATCTGCTGCAACCAGCCCAAATAAAGGGCTGAAATTTGTAAGGAAAACTTGGATGTATCTTTCTCCTCCTCTAAGCATTCACTTCTATCTGTTTCTCTCCTCTTCCCAGCTTTATTGAAAATTTAAAAACTACAATCAGTTTACTGCACGTTTGTGTGAGGAAAAAAGCCTTACATAGACCCTGTTCAGACAAACCTAAGCAGGCGGCTGCCCAATAAAGGAAGATAAGGTGATGAGGCGGAGATATTTCAGGTTACAAGAAGGTTGTGCCTTGTGCTAGTTACACAAAGATGCATCTTATGGTTGATGCTGGCCCTAGTATTTGTTCTTCCTGAGATATTAGTAAGATTCTAATTGCATGTAGCTTTTTTCCGTTAGACTCACAAACCCAGAAGTTTATGGGTAGGAAGCAAGATTCTAATTGCACATCAAACTTTTTTGTTAGACTCACTACCCATAAGTTGATGGACCTTGTGCTAAAAAGAAATCCAGGACTTGCATATACAATTGCATTTGTATGTTTGTTTCATGGTATATTTATACATGGTTTTAATATGTGCTGGGAACTATAAGGAGGTCTGAATGGGCAGTGGTAAGTTCCAGCTTGAATTAATATGGACGAGCATTGTGACTTTTGGCATGGAACCATCTACTCACTGCCCCAAGGGTGATGACAAATTTGAATACCCCTGTCTTGGATGGGACCTTCTTCGAAAAATATGTTATGTCCATAACTCTCTTCCTGAAAAGGGGTGGTTTAGCAAGCATGTCAACTGTAGTTGCACTCCCCTTAGGTCATGTATTTAGGGGTTTCCTTTGTAAACTCGCTCTTTCTATAACAAGTGATTTGTGATGACACAATTTCACGTTGGGAAGACTAATCTTATAACATTCAAGTATTCCTTCAGTCAATACTAATAAGCTTGAGACTTTTGATTACAGCCTGCACATAACAGAACGGTTTCAGCGCCCCATTATAAGGTGTGCTTTCCATACTCAAACCTCCATTCTACCCAGACAACACATACAATTTTCAGAATAATGCAATACAACAAACAGCCATAAAAGCAATAGCCTATCAAATACAAATCGCTAAAACCATGAACACGAATGCCAACAGGGATTGAAAGTTAATTAGCAGATATCCCTGACGAAGGTAAGAGCATCCAATACTTCAACATGCCCTCACAAATTTTCATATTATACAGTACTCATATCACCCCAAATGTTCATGAGAGTTGAGACCATTCCTAATGGCCAAATACACGAGATATTTATGTTTTCATATTTCCGCCTCGATACTCGTGTCTGGCACAAACGCCAGTCAATAAACTACAGCTGCAATTCTAGTCACTAAAATTAACTTAGCATGTGTTCTTAACCAAAGATAACTCAATTACACCTTATGTCCTGTAATGGGGTCGTCACCATCCAGTTGGGTCGAGGATTCAATTCATTTCGAACTAGAACTGGCGGGCGCTACATTCGAGTTAATAGTTCTATGACCATACAATCAACGGAGGACTGTGGTGATCATGCAATCAACCTCTCTAGATAACGCCCCGTCTGTCTGAAATGTCCATAAGATGTTGGCATGCCACTAATAATGTCGTCAAAGATAATCATAAGACCCCAGTGACTCATGGTTGATTCTACAATCTTCCAGTCACCAATAGGTAATCACAACTCAGAACGTATTATACTGTTGACACTGATTATACGTATGGAACAGGTCTTATAAAAAAACAGCCTGAACAGTTGTAGGCCTTAGAAGCCCAAGATACAAGTCATCTTAATTGAACACGAGGCTTTAACTGAAAGGCTTACTGAGAAATCTAAGAGTAGATGCCAGATGCTATTAGGTAGAGGAACCCTACTACAAAAAACATACAATACTTGGTGTTGCTGGTATTAACAGGTAGTTTACCACGGCCCAAAACATGCTGACACAGAATAATACTATACCAAATAACTGCAACCTATCATAAGTAGAGTGCATCAAATTAGCACTCCATGTGGTAATAATGCACGCTCCTTTAGAGCTCTTATTCAAAACTTGATATTCTGTAATTGAGCTAGCCTTGTGAAACAGTTATCTAAGGAAGTCAAGCATAGTTGTCATCTATGACAAAAGAACAAATTCAAATGCAACCTCTTCCCCTATAAAATTGCAAAAATGACAGCAAAAGGAAATAAGACATACCATATATAAGTGTCTACCAAATTAGGTATCTATACATCTTGGAAGTTGAACCTTTAGAGTAAAGTTGCAAACAAATGCCACCAACTGCAAAAAACAAGAAATCGTGGCAATTCAGTAACCTAATGTTTTTTAAATGTGTGTCAAATCTCAAAAGCCATCAAGTAGAGTTCAGCGCATTCAAATTCTTTGTTTAGGAAACCTATGTCAAATGTAAATGTTACTCTCCAAAATGTTAGGAAACAGAGAGTAGCATAAATTCGTAATGCCATTGTAAGCATTGAGAGCTCAATTAAAAATGAGTTGCTACAGATTGAGATGGGTGATCGACACTTGAATAATTTGACACAAGTCAAGATAAATTTAGGTACCATTTACCACGCACTGTCAATAACCTTTTTATATGTACATGCATCTAATATAATATAATATACTGCATATTCATTTGTGTGTGCACATGCATACAAGTAGAAAGATAAATAGATAGATAGATAGATAGATATAGATATTATAAGCATATGTAGTTATTACATGTGCACTCCCACACCCCAATCCATGAAATTTTTAAAATTGACATACACATACCTGCACTTGCACCGTACAACCTGGCAACTATGATTATACATTTTAGTTCATTTGTATAGCCTTATGAAGATATTATATGCATATGTAGTTATCACATGTTTACCCCCACACCCCAATACATGCAAATTTTAAAAATTGACATACCCATACTTGCACTTGCACCCGTACAGCCGGACAACTATGATTATACATTTTAGTTCATTTGTATAGCCCTGTTGCATTTCATACCATTTTTTTGTACCTAGTCACATATTATTAGCTTTATGTTTATAGGATGTTTTGTCCCTAAGCCCATAGTCTTAGTGTTATTATTAAGTCGTATTATGTTTCAAGACTCGAGTACTGACAATTTGTCAAAGGTTAAGTCATGAGTTAATTAAAGTTTCTTTTTCCATCGAGTATAAAACGAGGTAAAACCCTAAACAATATATCTTAGAGTTTCATATTCCATTGAGTATTAAATGAGGTAAAACCCTAAACGATGTATCTTTTTCCGTTCTAATTTTATACAGCAGTACGAAGAGCTGCCATTGTGCTAGAATTAATGTGTTTAAAGCTGGATTTGCAGGTGCAACCCATCTTGGATAAACAGGTGCCTCCATTTTTTCTGCTTATTTGATTTTGTTCTTTTATATTTTGCAGTTTTGTTGGTTGTTTAGGAACTTTACAAGTGGTATCAGAGGTAGTCCATTTTTGCCACCACCACAAGAATTCCAAGCGGAGTTTACCCATGAAACCAGTCAAAGGTTTATGACAAAGGAGAACCAAAGGGATTGCTCATAGAACTCGCAACAAAAATTATAAAAAAATTATCTCTCTTAGAACCAGGGGAAAAGACTCAGATCTAAGGATTTTGAACAATAGAAATTCGCTTTTTGGGCTTGAAGAGAGGATCTCGACATTTCGGGAGTCCAAGATCCTGTCCCTCAGATAAGGAAGAGGAAGTGGAAGAAGGCCATCAAAGGTCCTTTTTAAAACTCTAATGGAGATCTGACAATACAATTTTTGCAAGTAGAGGTACAAACATGGTTGAGCATGGTTCAACTAACCTTCAAGACGTAATGGATTTATGATCCTAAGGAGAACCTTAATGTTGCTTTACAGCACCTGGATGAAGCAGTTGATACATGAGAGGACAAAAGGCTGCCCTAAAACATTATAGGGATCTTTGCTCAATTGTTAATGCTTTGACTCAAAAAGCGTATCAAACTTGGGAGGAATCATACCCAACTCATGCACCTATTCCAAAAAGATATTAGAGTGGAAGAGTGATGGAGAAAATCCAAGTTTTAGAGTTGAAAGCCAAACTTCTAGAAGACAAGGTACTCGATATCTACATCTCCAACATGAAGCCGAAAATTCAAACTGAGGTGAGGATGTTTAACCGAAAAATTCTCAAAGATTCTATATCTATGGCTAGGAAATTAGAGATCCATATAGAAACCATTACAAGGAAGACCTAAAGTTCTGAGAAGAAAAGGAATTCATTCGATAGAAGAGTTAAGAGGGAAAAACTGAATCTTCAATGTTTAGAAACCCCATCCGTCAATCAATCCTAAACTCCAACCCAATACCCACAAGTGTTTGTCATAATTTCTCTCAGCTGTGGCCAGCCCTAAAACTCTCCTAAACTTGACAGCTTAATTATATTGATTAGCTACTCTAATTACATGATCAAATACACTTTTAGCTTGTAGTTATTTCTGTCAAAGTATAGTTATCCAGATTAATTTTCTGTCCAAGCGGAATGTCCCTTTCTAGGGCTGAAACTGAAAATAAGGGTTTAGGCTCAAACCCAAATGAGAGTTAACTTGATTTTTACAACAGCAGCTCTGAAAAATATATATAACCCTAGCAGCAAACTGAAACTACCCTATTAGGGCATCAAACACCCTTCACAATAAGCTGAAAATAGGTGTATAAATCCTCTTATGGCAGCAAACTGTAATGGCACTTAATGGCATCAAATCCCATGCAATCACAAGCTGAAAATGACATAGAATGCTTCCAAATATTTTATTCAACCATGGAGATATTTATTCAGACAATATACTTCAAAATAAATTTAAAACGAAGAGATAAAGCATAGCCTAAGTCACAAGGTTCAAGTTCGATGAGGATAAAATTCGGTTGAAGTTCATCATTAGATGAAGTTCGAAAAAAAAAATGCCATTAAGTTCGACTAATGTATAAAATAAAAAATAAAAAAAATTATAGATATTTAAATAAATATTAAATATAAATATAAATAAAATAAAGATTAAAAAACAAATAAATAAGTATTAATAACTATAAGTCTACAATCCCCCTTGGTTTTTGCAAATTGAACTTTGACGGATCCTCCAAAGGTAATCCTGGACTATCGGGGGTGGGGTGTATTATTAGAGATGAGTTTGGGAAAGTGTTGGTTGCAAGTTCCTTCCCCATGGCAGACGGTACCTGCAACTTGGCTGAAGCACAAACTTTGCTGGAAGGAGTGAAACTAGCGGTGGATACACATTGCAAACGTCTTTGCGTTGAAGGGGATTCCCAAGTTGTTCTCCATTCTCTCCGGAAGGGGAGTTTGGAGAATTGGCCCGTAAATTTTTTCATTAATAATATCTTATTTTGGTTGGAGAGAATCAATTTTTGGCAAGCCTCTCATGTTTATAGGGAGGCATATAAGGTGGCCAATTTTTTGGCCAATGAAGGTACTGTTTCGAGGGATGGGGCAATTATTTCCTCGCATGTTAAAGATAGGGATGGCATTAGAGCCATCATTAGTGGGGATGGTTGGCCAGGCGCTGATTAATTGCTCGCTGGATTTGGCACATGTAGGAGGGATTTAAGTAGAAGCCTTTGCTTCCATTCTACAGGTGTGTTGCAAATATTAAGCTCTATTTCAATGGCGGCGTCTTCTCTGCCACAGATATATTTGAGAGGAGAGAAATGGGAGATGGCCTTTTTTAATGCAACTACATGGTCCCATTTGCGGAAAATTTTCAAGGTTGGTTCCTCCCCTGTTTGTGATGCAATTGAAAGAATTTTGGGGGCTAAATATCTTCTCGGTTCAAAGCAAACCAGGGTTAACTCTGAAGTTGCTTCAGTTTGTGTCAAATTTGCTCCTCATTAAACAAAACAAGGCCGAAACCTTGGAGATTGCTCACTTTTTCATCTTACCATCTCACAAGGTGGGCCTAGATGAGGAGGTGGCGAATTGTAACCTATCTTCCTTGTTCCTGTTCAAAGGTCCAGCGGTGGAGGCAGGCTGAGAGGAGAAGGGTTCAATGGATCAACTGGGTTAACAGAATCATCACTCACTCATTCGGTTCACGCAAGCAGTGTATATTTTTGTGAATCAAAATGTCTTGGGCCGTGTCGTCTTCCCCCTCTGGATCTTCCTGCAATTAAAGCCTCGGTCCGTCAAGTGCCTGCTCGGGTTCTCACCCTACAAGATAAGCTTGGACTGGCTTATTCTCTCCAGCTGAAAATGGCCAAGGCGGGTGGTAGGCGGCGGTTGTCGTAGGATGGTTACTCGGAGGAGCTCAGCGGGTCCTACTTCCCCTTCTGCAAATGTCAAGTTGAAAGTTATTGAAATCTCTTATGATGATTAGTTGGCTTGGTTTAGTCGACGGTTGTGGTAGTTTTTTGGTTGCGGGTTTTGTCATCAATGTTTTTCTTTTTGTTGCTGGTCTATTTTGGTTGATGTTCTTCTATTAGATATTTCTATGTTCGTAAGATTGGAGTCCCACCAACCCCCCGGTTCAAAAGCATTTTAAAATCTTTTTAAAAAAACTACAAGTTTACAAGTTAATAAATAAGTAGTTTATAAGTATTTACATTAATAAAATAACAATAAGTCTACAAGTTCAAAAAATTATTTAAAAACTTAATAATAAATATCTTATTTAAAACTTAAAATTAAAAAATTATTAAACGCTTAACAATAATATTTTTTTAAAACTTAAAAATAATAAAGTTATTAAAAACTTTACAAGATTATTTTATTTAACTTTTAATTTTTAGATATTCTTTCAAATATTAAAAGTTAGATTTAAAACTAAAGAAATAAAGAAATTAACATTTAGATTTGAAACTAAAAAATAAAGAAATGTTAAAAACTTAACTTAAAGAAATTCGTGATAAATAAATTAATTTTTAAAACTAAATAGTAAATAAATAAATAAAATTAAAAATAAACTTACAAATTAAATATAAATTATAAACCTAAAACTTAAAAAATAAAATATAAATTATAAACCTCAAACTTAAATGTTAAAACATTTGATGGGGAGAGGAAGACCTACCTAGAAGACTCAACGGTAGCACAAAAGACTCCCGATGGCAGTGATGGAAAACTCACACACTCGGGCCTCCAACAACAGGTTGCACCCTCCAGCAATAGGTCTGCAAAGCTATAAGCAATGGCGGCAATTAAGCAATCACCACAACAATGTTGCAAGGCTGCAAGCAATGGCGGCGATTGAGCAATGAGCGACCGAGTTTCAGCTAACAATAGCGAATCACTGTAACGGCAACGACTCTCACAAACAGTTGAAAATGGCACTAAAAAATGCACTTATATGAATTTAGCATGGCGAATGGTTGTTTATAAAGACTTATTTTGCAAATTTTAGGGTTTTGTTTTAATTTTTAGGGTTTTTTTCCTCCCACCGAATATTAACAAATATTCACGAATTTTAAAGCTTTAGTTTGAAGTACGCTCGATTTTGAACTTTTTCCTTGAAATTCGACAAACCCTGTGACATAGATCATAGCTGTAATTAATTAAATAACAGCAGAAATACAACATTAAGGGCTGGAAATGAGGATTCCAAAACCCCAAAAAATATCAATAAAGTATGAGCTCAACCTTATAAATTATAATGAAGGCAATTGCCGAAATGTGCCCTAGAAGGCACTTAACTCTTCCTCCACCCAAATCACTACCCCAGAAGAGGGTCCAAAATAAACGTAGAAACCTTAATAGTTCTTCCTTTCTCAAACCCTACCTACAACCCAGCAACATCACTTTCTTTGAAGCCCTTAGGAACCACCAATTGGAGAGTTTTCATTCTCCAACTTGAACAAGGGTTTTGTCCTCCTTGTATGCCCCACCAAAAGATTTTGGCTCTCTAGTGGATAGGAATTTGAGCAATCAGCCCAAAAACCAAGTATAAATTATGACAAGATAGATGCCCAAAATGAGTCCAAGCGACCCCTTTTATATCCTCTTGGCGGTGCCAAAGATCAATTAGGGAGTCTTCCCCCATAACCGACCTCATACAGATGTTTGCTTTTAACTTTAATACGGTTTTTCACCTCTTCAACCCAGCCGACCAGCCTCATTAGAGAAACCATGAAAGAAAAATGTAAATGCTCACAAAAAAGACTAAATAACACAACAAACACTTCCCTTGTTTACCTTCCTCTTGCCCACGGGAAGTGGAATGGGCTAAAAGTCTCTAGAACGAACTAGTTTGAAAAAGGGGACATTACACCAAGTCATGTACCTAAAACAAATCTGACGATCAGTAATGCTGAGTGCAAGTGCCTTGTGGTTAATCTTGGGTGCAACTACTGAGAGAAACATGTCATGGTTAATCTGTTCCTCCCATAATTCATTTTGAATTCTAGCAATACAGTGAACAAAAGCCCAAGCTAAGTCATTTTTAAAGGAAATCAGATTTCATTTGTCCAAGAACATTTTTTTGCTCAATCTGAATCGTTTTGAATGGATCATGCATGCCACTACCTTCACAACTAACATTTGAATGGCCGTCCACTTTCTATTAGGTAATGTTTTAACATTTTTGTTTAGTTTTTCTTGTGGACTATGCTTTTGGAATCTGCGATTATTTTTAAATGCTTGTGTTTATTTTTGATGATTTTCAAGGCCGTTCCCAAACTGAGCAGAAATATTTAGAAGTATCTTCATGAATTTGTGGTATATTATTTGTTATCAGGTTCATATCAAACTAAACTAACAAACATTATGTTTTTCTGTCAAGATTGGCTTAAACATTGTTAAAACTTAATTCAATTGAGGGCGAGGTCTCTTACTTTAGGGTTTTTTACTTTTTTACCGTGAGGAAAACAGTATGTGAGTAGATCTTTAAAGTATTATGTTGCTCGAATTTAATCAAGGGTTTTGTCAATCTGATATATATTTATGTTTTACGCTCATCTAGGGTTTGGTCTATGTAGCAGCTGCTATTGAAGACTTACAGTTATTTGATGTTTTAAGGAGATTTAAATCTGCCTGCCAAAAAAATTGTTAAGTGTTATTATTTTCCTTTTTTTCTTAAGAGTATGTAAATCAGGTTGGGAGTAGATATTTCTAGTATTCTATAGTTGAAAATGAATGTAGCTCTGAATAATATGTTCACTTTTTGTTGATGTTCAGGAAATGCTGTGCAAATGCTTTCACGAAGCAATAGTTTCACGATGAAAACAAATCCCAGAGTCCAAAACCATAGCCTCATTTATTAGCCTATTTTGGGTATCTAACCTAGTTTTGTTGTTTTTGAATGTAGCGATATTATCCATATTCTTCTACAGCTGCATGTAAGTTCTGGATATCAACCAATCCTCACCAACTACGAAAGAACAAATTGCCTCTGGAAAGTATTATAGAAGCAATGCATTACCTTTATATCTTTTGAGTGCATCAAGTTCTCAACCAAATGGACAACACCACTCCAATATCTAGGCAATATCACAAAAAGATGTTCAATCACCAAAAGTGCCGTAATATGATGTGCACCTGATCTTGTGTAGAGATTCCATGTTCAAATGATAGCTTCATGGCTAGATTTGAAATGATTTCTATTCATGTAGTGTATTACAGAAGCAATAAATTACCTTTATATCTTTTGAATGCATCAAGTTATCAACCACATGTATAACACCACCCCAATATCCAGGCAATATCATAAAAATATGTTCAATCACCAGAAGTGTCATAATATGATGCACACCTCATCTTGTGTAGAGATTCCATATTCAAATGATAGCTCCATGGCTAGATTTAAATTGATTTCTTTTCATGCAGCGCCTCCCAGCATTGTGAAGAGGAAGCAGTCTGTGGAGTTTTGTGGAAGGCTGTTAAAGTTACAAGGATGTTATATTTAAAACTGTTCCTCTTTTCCTGTAAATGTGCAGTGGAAACCACATTTAAATTTCTCTATTTTCACGATTGCATCCACCCTAAGGTGCATGCTCGATTTTCATGGGATGTGCACCAATGGACTGGTGCTCTCCGTCTTGAGTTGTAAAGAATCGTGAATTTTTAATGGAACTTGTAACATTGATTCAGAATCCAAACTATGCACTTTACTTCGATTTGTATACTTATTACAAAGCTTTCTTTTAAGGGTGCCAAGACAACAGCATTTTTTCTGTTTGTTTTTTATATAGCTTTTAAAAGGGACTGGATTTTAAAGGGGCTCAGGTTAATCTTCCTAAATTTAATCTATCAAATTTGACCCCATACAGAGGTAAATACCATGGCTTCTTAAAATATTGTTCCGATGGATGCAGTCTTCAGCAAAACTTTGTGTAAAGGGGTTTAATTTATAAACGTTGGAAGTACAAGTTTGATACATTCTCAAAAAAATGGCAAAACAAGAATGGGGAGGAAGTTATAATATATTGTGATGCAACAATCTTTGAACAAATATAAACTGTTTTAAGGTCCAAGAGAACACAATAGTGTCTCAGAATAAGTTTATTGAGCCAGTTAAATGAAAAAACAAATCAATCAGATAATTCCATACATCCCTGCCTATAAGTGACATCCGATTTAATTCTAGAAATACATATCTATAACAAGATACAGAATATAAAGTTCATACATTTGTAAGTTGCATAATATATCAACAGTTGATGGCACTTTTCCATGCGTTTGAACAAGCAACTCAATAAGTGACTTATATTTTTTGTATCCAAAGGGCAGTCTGTTTATGCCAAAATCCAGTTGTGTCCATAATTATTGATAATATTTGATTGAATTTTCACTAGCATGATGCAGAAGTTCTGCTACTGCAATGAGGATTAGAGAAAACGTATTATATGTACAACATTAAGACACAAAAACAAAAAAAATTTACACCACGTGTATTAAACAATTGGTATAGCGGTCAGGGGTGTGAGACGCCATACCTTAAATTGGTGAATCTACTATGAAGATATAGCTAAATATCACATCTAGATTTGTTCAAGGTTAGATATTACCAGTATTTAAGTTGATCGCGAAACAAGATCTTCCTCTGCATTTACTTTCATTGGTTGGTTTGCTTTCTGTAACCATCTACTGGGGGAATTCTAGAAGCTGCTGCATGGTACCTAAATTCTAGAAGCTGCAAGGAGCCTCCCCTACAAAATGCCCTTCATATCTGTTGTTTATTTCTGTCCTAAACAGCTCTCTAGGCAAAATCTTGCTCTCACCCGCTATATATTTCTCATCTGTGATATTTAGGTGTTCTCTAATCACCATATCTTGTTCATTATTATTTTTTCCTCAATTTTAAGGTTGAATAACATTCTCTAAACAAGTTAATACATTTTTCCATATCAGGATGCAACACACTAACAAGAGTAATGGTTTCCTAGTAGAGCTGGGAAAGAAAAGAAAGAAAGAGATAATATTTAATGTCCATAGAACACCAAAAGTAGGTCAACGGGACTTGCGGATACAATAGCTCACAATAGGAAGTTCTATGATAAGAGAATTGTAAAAACCAAATAAAGGAATAAAACTACATAAGACAAAATATAGCAATGTGCCACCCACAAGGGTGTAATGGAACCAATATAAATAGCAATAAAGGGAAAACAAGAGCCCCCAAAAGTGTGTGCCAATGAAAGTTGGAAGACCTCATCAAACATCTTTGTCTATGCCTAAAGTGGAGGAGCCGTCTAAATGATCATCAATCACTGTAAATATATTCGATATAGCTCGTCAAGGAGTACCTAATGCCAGAGGGGCTAGGTTGGGAGATCCTAGAAGAAAGCAAAGCACTTCCTCTAGAATCACTGCTAACATCCAATGCCGATGTACTTCCCATAATAGAAAAGAAACTCATAACATGAGTCTTCCTTTGTAGTTTGGTAGAACTAGTAAGTAGTAGATCCATGTCGCTAGAAAAGGGAAGAGCCACATTGATGGAAAGGCACAAAGCCATAATGCTAAGGGAGAGCGGGTTGGGGGATCTAAGAAGTACGAGTACTAATGATGTGCTAAGAAAAGTGTCGTTAAACTGATATATTAGCTCTAATGTGTGAGGTGTCAGTGTCCAAAGGGCACTTAGCACGGCTAATTGCCTGGATAGGCTTGATGAAAGAGGTGATCAGCAAGGGGGGCATGGAACCTCTTGTCTCCCCCTATAGGGATATGTCTCAAAGGTTGACATCCTCACAAAGCTAAGGAGCCAGGGATCATTGGTCTAGATATTTGAAGAAAGTAGATGGAGTGTCCTAAGTCCTTGTAAGGATATCTTCCCCGGATCTCATAGTGAATGGGGCATTTGAAAATGAATTCCTCAACCTCCACCTCCTGGTGAAAGCAAATATAGTCCTGACAGAGAATGTGGCAATTAGTTTCAACTTGTATCTAGTGAGAACATTTACTCTCATATGGCCAAGGAGAAACCTCAAGCCATGGTACCAATGGCATTAGAGATAATGAGGGCAATGAATAATACTATCCACTACTCGTAAGAAATACTCAGCATGAAAGGCAAGCTTGGGACTAAGTAGCTAAAGGGGGAAGATCTAGGTGGCCTAGATATATTGTCTATAGATGTCCTCTTATTTTCGCCCTTTTTAAGTTTGATTAGGGTTTTACAATTATAATCAAACAAAGAATGAAAGAGGAGCTATAAGGGGGTTATTCTGACTAATTAACTTCCAACATTAACCATTCAATATCAAAATAACGCATTAATACTTGCAACAAATGTACACGATACAATACTAACTCTCAAATACAAGGGATTGAATGCACTTAGCTGATTACAGGTGATTTTGGGTCGATCTGGGTGATCTAGATGTTGAAACATGAGTTTCTGGACGTGACAGTGCTTCAAAAATGAGACTGTGAATTGAAGATTGCGACAGGACCGTACAGTAGGGGCAGGAAGATCTATACGAGCATGACCTCTTTGTATGGTTTTGCACCTGCTCAGAATTGTAGTTTGTGATTTTCTGGGTTTATTGCTAATCTAATTCTCTTTGTTGTTATTTGTCAATCACTATCAATCACACTGTGAGGGTCTCTAAATACTTTGCTCAATCTTTCAAAAGCCCTAACCTAAGTCACAGGATTTGCCGAATTTCAATCTGAAAGTTTGAAATTTGGCGAATTTCGTTAAAACAACCAAAAATCGTCAATAAATTCGTATAGTATGCATTGTACCTTATTTTTATCTAGAAAACGTTAAAAAAATTGCTCAGACAAAGGTAGAAATGAAAAAACCCGCATTTTTTGGTTCCCTAACCACTCGGGCATTTCAAAATATGAATTGAACGAGCCTTCAAAATTGACCAAAGTTGGCAGGGAAGACCAGGATGACGCGAGAAGGGAAACGCAGCTTCACGCAAACGACATGATTCCACTCACACACATTTTTCATTAGATTTCAATAGATCTTCGATAGAAACTTGCGGTTGTGCTTGTCTCATACTTCTTCAACAGCATACCCAACGCACACTATAATAGTTTTAGGTTTCTTTCATATTTTAGGTTTTACTTTTTATTAATAAAACATTGTGTTCTATGTTTTAGGTTTTACATTCTTTCTATACAAAATTATATTTTAAGTTTTAGTTTTTATTATTATTTTTGTTTAGTATTAACTTCTAAGTATTGCTTTGAGGTTTTAAATGCACATTTTAGGTGTTTTAGTTAATGAATATTTTAGGTATTTTAGTTAATGAATATTTAAGATATTAAATTTTGTTTTAATTAGATACAAAAATTAAGTATTTTAATTAGATTAAGTTTTTATTTTAAATTAAAATTATTAATTATTAAATTTTATTTTATTATTAAATTATATTTTTCAAATTTAATGACGAATTTTTTTAGGCGGTTTTTATCCTTTGGCGAATTTCTTACGAATTTTATCATGGTAGAACACGAATACAAACACGAACCTTGTGACTTAAGCCCTAACCATGGATGAAGTCCTACAAAACAAACATTAGTTGGGTTGTGGGCACCCTGGTGCACCACTGACATCGACACTACTCTTAAGAGGCCTCAAACCACACGTCGTTCTCCACCTAGCATGTGATATCTAGTTGTACTGCAATCAGATTTGACATCCTTTCTTTATCAATGCTTGACTTGAATTTCTCTCTTGCCAATCTACTTGAGTGGGTAACTTTGAGTGCTTGCAAATGTGGGAATTGGTTCCCTAGACCTAGTGGGAAGCTTTAGACCTATAAATAGTGCTTCCCTAATGAATGTGCAGAGGTATTTTCAGAGTGTAGGGAGCTTTGGGTGCCTTTTGTCCTAGCTTTTGCAATAGGAGTCCATAAGAGTGCTTCCTCTTCAAATGAGGTGAGTTTCATTTGCTTATATATGCTTACGGAAGTGATTTAAGTTGGAAAGGCCAACTGAGGGGAAGTAAGTGACCCAAAGAATAATGAGCAATGGGAAGTTAGGGAACAAAGTGAGTTGGGTCAAGACCGTACAATAGGGTTAGAATAGTACAGACGTTCTTGCCCCAACCATGCGTTTTTGACATAAGAGTGCTAATCTGTAATGTGAAGTTTGGAGGCTGATGAGTGGAGTTTCTAACTGTGTTTCATGCATTCATTTCTCAAAAAATGTCAATAGGTGAGTGTGTAAAATCAAGCAAGCTAGACAAGAGACCTGGAGATGTACCAAATGAGAATGCGTGGAGTGTAGTTGTTTGAGCAAGACAACAATGTCAAGAACAACAGTGTTAAAGAGTAGAATTACCAAATTTGAGTGTCTACGCCTCTCTAACAACTCTAGTGATGACGTCCTTTATGGGAAGGAGGCCCAGAGGATGTCCAAGGAATACATGAAAGGGGATAGGCTAACAATAAAGATGCCAATAGAAAGAAGGAGCAACCTAGTTTCTAAGTACCAACATTGCCCCCATCTGCTAGGGACCAATGAAGCAATCCTCTTTGAAGAACAAAGCTCTAAGTATGGATAACTCTCACAACTAGAAGTTTGAGGATCTAAGTTTTTGGATGTAGAAAGCAAGCCTGAAGATAGTCTCAAGACATAACAGTTGGGCAAAAAATTCAGCTTGGACAATGCATTAAAGAACTATCCTCTTGCAACTGATCATGTGTTGTAGCATGAGAATCTAGACCCTCTCAATACGAGCCTAGTCAACAGCCCCCAAGTTGAGTCCCCAAACCTCTAAACCGTTTAAAACTGAAGGTTTGATGACCATCACAAAGACGTAACTTGGAAGGAATGTCTTGGAAGTGGAACTAGAAACACTAACATTCCAAGATAAAAAGAGTGGGATACCACTTACAAAGGTGTGGATCAGATGCATCATGCTAAAGGGTGGACCAAAAAATTAGACCCCCAAATGTGTATACTGATGTAATTTCTAGAAGT
Source organism: Taxus chinensis (assembly GCA_019776745.2). Classification (NCBI taxonomy): domain Eukaryota; kingdom Viridiplantae; phylum Streptophyta; class Pinopsida; order Cupressales; family Taxaceae; genus Taxus; species Taxus chinensis. The sequence goes on along the minus strand of CM034149.1, from coordinate 622,602,062 downwards.
TCCCCTTTGTAGAAAAACAAGAATATGGAGAAAAAGTGCTTGGGGATATAGAAGATCATGACCTTAGTTTTACAAAGGTTAACCACAAATTGTTGAACTTTGCAAAAACTAGCTAGATCATCAAGTTTTCACTGCAAGCATTCGGCAAAATGTGAGAGGACAACATCATCAGCAAAAAGAGGGATAGTTATAGGCACCTCATGTAAAATGCAGCCATCATCCATATGGGTGTGTTGCCAAAGAAATGCCTCCAACTCATCAATGTACATGCTAAATAGGGTCAATGAGAGAGGACACCTTTGCTTGACCCCAATGGTAGTCATCACAAACTCAAATAAACCATGAGAAGCATGAAATTGCCCAATAACTATCTCATAAAGCCTCCAAGCGCAATAATCCAAGAATCTAGGATACCTGTACCTCTCAACTTCTGGAAAAGCAAGTAGCTCAAACCAAGTTAAAGGCTTCCTTAAGTCAACAAAACAGCAAGACTTTGGAAGACCTATGATGAGCTTCTTCAATAATAGCCCAAAGTGTAAAGATGTGGTCAATAATCTTGTAGTCCCTCTTGAAGCCACCTTGCCCCTTAGCTCTGATATTATTCCTTTCCAAGTACTCTGACAACTACATGTCTAACATTGTGGCATAAGGTTTTGCAAATGTATGCCCTATCATAATGGTTTTGTAGTTGCCAAGGATGGAGAGATCCTCATACTTACGAATAGGGTGAATGATGTCTTGGGACCATGAATGAGAAGAAACTGAATACACCACCTCATTAAAGAGAGTGGCAAGTGAAAAGGTATGGGAATCAATACCATATTTGAAGAACTCAATTTTGAGACCTTAACAATCAGCTGCTTTGCCAGTGCACAACTTCAAAGTAGCTCTCTTAATGGAAGAAGTGGAGAAAACTCAGGATAGAGGAGTAAGGGTGGTGGCAGCAAGATGGACTAAAAAAACATCGAGGGAACTAGCATAGAAGACCCATGCTTTAGGATGTAGGAAACTATGGTTTTTCTCGCAATAAAAGTACACCAAAAGGTCTCAGGTGAGTGGTGGAGATCTCACAACTTTCACAGAAGTGCTCATTCCACAAGATAAGTTGTTTTGCTTATGAGAACGACATCTAGCAAATGAGGTCAGCACGTGGTAGACATTGATATGTTTATTTTTCTGCGGGAGTTATTCTCTTACGAGGAAGGGCGTTCCTCTACAAAGAATGAAGGATACCCCTCAACTGATTGAGGAAATCTCACGATCATTGGAGGCGATCTCATTATCATTTGAGGTGACAACACAATTATTCCATATAACCCCCTCCAACGTCATATGTGCAGCCTCCAATGACTCATGCAGAAGCACTCGCTCCACAAGTTGATCTCTTAAAATTATGAGAACAATGTCTACAAGACGAGGTCACCGTGTGGTAGACACTCAAATGTTTATTTTTGCACGAGCATATTGACTAATGTGGATAGGCATGGTGATGACCATTCATTGTTTACAAAAGGATTTCATTTAGGTTCTTCGCTGGCTCATGGATTTAAAAGATCAACATGTTGAGAACATACAAGGGAACATTATTTGTGAGTCTAAAAGCTAATGAATGTGGACCATTGATTTATGTGGCACATTAATGCAGTATGATTCCTTCTTTGGGTCTTCTCCAATTTAAAGGAAGAGAATACTCAGCTCTCACAATACAACAAGGATTGTGGATCTTCAAACCAACAAATCTCAACAGTTGGATTATTCTAAACTAAATGCATCTGTCAAAAGACTTCTTCATGATTTCGTTGATTCACGCAATGAGCATGGTGACAACCCACATCATAACAAGGACCATTGATGTAATTTTACAGCGAACTTGATTCTTGATCTCCTAGATAGATAATTGAATGGAAATCCTTAAACGGAGCTTCACCAAATAAAAGGATTTGCATGTTGATAACCTATGAAGCGAAAACAATTGATTTTATCCATCTTAGCTCTTTTACTTATGAGAACAGTTGGAAAATGTGGCTGCCACGTGGCAACCATAGATAAGTTTATTTTGTTTTCGGGCTTATTCTCTTATGCAGGAGGGCATTCCACTACTGAAAATGGAGAATGACCCTCAACTGATTGAGGAAGTCCTGTGATCATTTGAGGAAATCCCTCAATATTACAAGGTTACAGAATAATCATTCAAGGTAACCCCACGACCACAATAAGAGCGTTTCTAAGTGCAACTCTAGCAGAAACCATGATCATCAGCTATCATCTTTGCAATCTCTCACAACTTGCATGTAAGTGGTCACTCCGTAAGCTAAGCTCTTTTACTTATGAGAACAAGATCTGGAAAATGAGAACACCACGTGGCATAAACTAATATGTTTGTTTTGTTGTGGGGGTAATGAGAATGAGCATTTCTCTGCAAAAATGGAGGATCCCTTCAACCTATTGAGGAAATTCCACAATCATTTGAGGCAATCCTACAATCATTGACGGAAAACCCATAACCAATGGAGGTATCAGCACAATCATTTGGGGTAACCCAATGGCCACAACACAAGTATTTCTCAATACCGCTCTGGTCAGAACCATAATCATCGTTTGACCCAGCAGCCTCTCACACCAAAACAATCACTTTGCAAGCTTAGCTCTTCTACTTATGAGAACAGCATCTAGTAAAAGAAGCCACCATGTGGCAAACACTGATATGTCAATTTCGTTGTTGCCAATATTCTCTAATGCAAACAGGCATTCCTTTACACAAGATAGAGGACACCCCTTGGCAGATCAAGGAAATGCCATGATGATTCGACACAATCCCACGATCAATCGAGGTGACCCCACAATAATGATAGCGTTTTCCGGCCTCTTTTAGTGCAATACCATGATAGGAAGTTGTTCTTTTAACATTACGGATTGCAGAAGCTTTAAGTCTTTAGACATCATTATTACAATAATGTTGCTCGCAGATATTTTGATTAAAAATTCAAAAACGAACATCATTGCATTTTTCAATCTATATTGATTTCGATGTTGAGAACCAATATTTGTAATATATTTGTTTTAACCTATTTCCTAAATAGTGTGCATTACATTAAGACCAATCGATTTAAAACAAAACATTTAATTGTTGCTTCAAAGAAAGAAATTTTGTTTGAAATCCATTCTGTTGAAATTTTGAAATTTAAAGTGATACATAAACACCTCCTTTGTTACGTTATTATTTTTTTTGATAGATTATGGCTACTTGTTGTGTTCCCATTTTAAACAGTATAGTTTCCACGTACAATAGTACCATAAAAATATAGACACATGTAATCAAGGAAATCAAAATGATTGAAATCAAAACTATGTTATAATAGAAATAATTCTCCTCTATTTTTAACATTGCTTCTATTGAGTCCTTGATTTGGGCTATCAGATCCAAGAGCAATGCCTCCCTGATCTTGTCTACTGCCCTCTACCATTCTTCACAACGTTGTTTTAAACTTCCAAACTAGTTTTCCCACTAGGGTTTTGAGGTTGTAATTCCTTTTGTTTATGGTGTTGTTTTCATTTAATTAAAGTTGTTTGGTTCATCTTTTCGTTTCTAGTTGCTATTCACACTAAATCTTATACAAACTACATTTTATCTGTTGTCATTTGAATTTCCATTCAAATAGAACACTAATACAATTCCCATTTGATTTCCAGCAAGTAGGAACTTGAGAAATTACAGATCGTATGAGCAATCTCAGGAGTCAAATATTGAAAGACTTGTGAACAAGCTATTGGAAGTTGGGACCATCATCCCCAGCAAGAGCCCTTATGCTGCATCAATGGTCTTAGTTAGAAAGGATGGCTCATATCGTCTCTATATTGATTACAAAGCGCTCAGCAAGATCTCAATAAAAAAACAACTTTCCATCGCCCATAGAATGGGTACGTATAGCAGAGGAAACATTGCAGGAGATGCAAAACATCCTCGCAACCACACATTAGTATATAGGGTGTGTGCACGAGTGTGCAAATTGTAAAATGCCATGGCTAGTTTTTTTTCAATTTCATTTATTTTTAAGCAATTTTTTTGTTTACCAGATTTAGATTGAAATCAAAATCCACTGATTAAGATCAAAATTCTTGACCCGCCATCAACTATTGTTAGGCATTCCAAAGCTGTATTACGGATGTCATTTGGCAAAAAAAATTGTATAAATGGGAATGTTGAAATGCATTTATCTGCTTCTGATATTTATAAAGTTCTGGCAGGGCTTAAAGGGAAATCCATATCTTGAATGGCTCGTTGGGTGGCTGCTGAAAAGTAAGACACCTGTCTAAAAATAATTTTATGGTTTGCATGGAATTTGATAGCTATCATCCACACTTCCCTTAATTCCAAAGATTATTCTAGTTAAAGAGAGCCCTTTGTAATCGACACAAAGCTTTTAGTACGAAGTCAAAAGGATTTGTAACTGATACAAGCCATGGCTAGTAGCCAAAGTGCGTAGGACGGAATTTTTATTTATCTAGTAGAAAAATATATAGGATGGAATTTGTAATTGACCTATCATAGAAAGTAAAATACTAGGTAGTTAAGGAAGTTAATTTAGGTCTTATTTTATAGTTCTTATTGTATCATCTTTATGTGCCCTCTAAGAGGGAACAAAAAAAGAGAGTACCAATGACAACTTAATCCAACATTGTAATGCACACACGAGGGCAGCACCCTACATTTATGTAATCTATTTTTCTTAATTTTCTATCATAACTTGAGTGTCTATTTTCCCGCAATTTCTACAACATTTCTATTTTATCCGCATAATACGTGATCAACAATTTTAAGCCCAAAAAAATAAGAACAGTCCCGTTTAATTCCATTCCAAATGTGGCGAATAATGAGGGTTAGAAATATGAGCAAAAAATTAAAAAGTAGTTTACAAAGAAAAGAAGAAATAAATAATCATATTTACGTCAAAAATGACCTAAATCAGTTAATTGGGCTTCAAAGTACAACCAACAACAATAACAGTAAAGGAACTTTTATAGCATCTCCAACTTAGGGAAAGCAACAAAATCTTTAAAAAAACATTTTTGTGTTGAAAAATGACCAACAGTCAAAGGGGCTTCAAAGTACAACCAACAACAATAACAGTAAAAGGAACTTCTATAACATCTCCAACTTAGTAGAGCAGAAAAAGAGAGTTCCAAAGGAATGTAAACACTAGAATGAAATTAAACCTACAAGAATAAATCACACCAAATACCCACATGCAATCCCATAAATGTCCAGTCAAAATTTAGGAGAGTGTCAACTTCTTTATTATAGTCACAATTTTAGGGATTTTTAGAATGAAATCCAAAATCATTAGAGGTGGCAAGCAAGGCAAGTCTGAACTCAAATTTAAAATAATTTTAAGACAACATGTGATGCAATAAAATTTAAAATAACACTGTTTTGGTTCACAAGTCGTAAGTAAACAAAATGAAATGGTGACTAATCTCAGACCAGACACCCATGACAGATAAGGAGAATTAACCCCGGAATCAAAAGGCTAATTATGAATGCACAAAAAACTTCTACAACAATAGCAGAATTATCCATTAAGCAGAAGAATATAGCAAGAGGTGGCATCCTGAGTTGTCAAGGCAATCCCTGTAAAGCAAAATACCGTCACTACTTAATATACATTTTAAGAAATAAAAAGTGGATCGGAACATTCAATGAGACTTTTTTCAAAAGAAAAAGGTAACTACGTAATTCATTTAAATCATCAATTCTAAAGATTACTTATTCCATCTATTGCAGCACAATCAAAAGAGTATATGCAATCAAAAAAACATAATGTGTAATCCATCTATCATGCACATAGAATAGTTTAAATCAACAGAAAGATCAAAAATGGAACCTTATGTACAAAGCACATGTATTTTGACCAAGCAAATAATCTGGTACGATATCTGCAAATGTCCACCGAACGTTCCTAATATGCTTAAGAATCGGATTGCCTTGCTGCACCCAATGAATTCATTAAATCAAAATTAGTATAGGCGAAGGTGATCTCACTCTACTCCCAAAAAATGTCATTTCAAACTTCTCAAAATATAAGTTTCATGTAATAAATGAAAGAGATACCATTCAAATTTCTATCTATACCAAAGGATGCTGAATTGATATGTATTAGATGGTGCCTGAAATCAGTTGAGAGTTCAAAAACTTAATGGTATATCAAGCATACGTGGAAATGAAATCAGGTCGGATTTGTTTCACTTAATTGATGAAGTATATGATGTATAGCTACACATTTAAATCAAATTTAATGTTCTCTTCAAATTTCATAGAAGCAGTTCAATATGGTGGTTAACAGAGATTCTTGTATATTTAGTATTTACACTTCTACCATGTTCAAGCATGGCAATACATGGATTGAAACCCTAATGCCAAGAGGTGATGTAGGTCAACATGTTGCCTGTGTTAATTGATCACCATCTCTTTTATGTTAACAGTGACAATGTCTCTCGGAAGTCAGACCAAATATCTCATGTTTAGTGCCTCGATTACTACAAGAAGAATTAGGGCATGTATACTCGAGCAACAAGACAGTTTTTTTATTCTTGTCTAGATGCCAAATCTCTCTGAGGAAGAAATTAATAATTCAAGGCTCAAAATTTTCCAGCGAAGTCATGGTATCACAATCAGAATTCTTCATGTAAAGAGACAGGTAAGAGCTATTATTGCTAGAAGGAATCCCCATATACATGAATGTAAAAGCAGTTAGCTGATGATAAAAGTAAAAGAACATGAGCTGCAAGTTGGTAATTGTATGGATATAATCGATATTGCTTGGGCTTCTCTTATGGTGATTTTTATGTACTCTCTTTCACTCATAGTATAAACCTATAAGGTAGAAGTGGAGTTTAATAAACTAATAGTCTCCTTATATTTACTAATCAATTTAAATAATTATTTAGATGATAATTGAAAATTTTAGTCCAGATTTACACATGATAATTGTTCACTTTATTATTCAATAATGGATATTACATTTATAAGCTTTTGTTCTGCTACAATATAGGAGTCAGCATTATCAATTACCAACCACAAATACTTACAATATCTCACCTATATCTATCTAAGATGAGCCATTATGTGCACTCACACACTCTGTAATGTATATTGAGTTGTTTATTACAACTCACTATACACACAAATATTAACATTATATTTTTCCTATAGACTACTAACTGAAACAAGATTTATCCAACATTCCCCCCCTTTGTATGAACATAGGAAAATGAAATACCGCTCAAGAACTGAAATAAACACTTTCTTGAGACACACTCTAATGAACAGGAACTCATTGACCAAGCCATAGTCAGGAACACATCAGCCACTCCACAGGAACTCATCAACCAATCTATGATGGTAACTCATCAACCAAATCACCAAAAGTAGTGGGAATTGCCTTGCGACTACTCTGATCACAAACTCACTGCTATAGCAACAGTGGTATGGGCTTCCACTTTATTTTCACACGCCACACACATGAATAGAGATGCTCTTTTTCTCTTATTCCCTAGTACACACACATCAAAACACATATTATTCATTACTTTTGGTAGAATATTCCTCACCATCACTGTCCTTTTTGTTAGAATAATATCCTTCCCAATCACTTTGTTCTTTTCTGTTTTCAGCAGCACTGAAGTCCTTATTCTTTAGTTTTCTATCAAGGAGAGAATGTGCTCTTTGTTTAGTGTCCAGGTTGTTTACAATAATGACTAAGATACGTTTTCCTTGGGGTCTTAAAGGTTGGCTTATGTTTATATGACTTGAAAGATGAGTTGGGTTTAATTTTCGTAATCAGTACATTTTGTTCAAGTCAAATCTTTTGGTTTTGTTTTCTTTGTCAAATAGGGAAGAGATCAGGTCTTCTAGACTAGGATTTATTTTACTCGAAGTAAAAACTGTATTTGAATAGTTGTTTGGCATGCTATTCAACAAAACAACCTTTACATCTTCATCTTTTACCTCAACTTGTATACTGACTAATTGATTCATCAAGCAATGAAATGTACTCGTATGCTGAATCATGCTCTCGCCTTTTTCCATCTTGAGTTCAAACAATTTCTGCTTCAAGGCCACTCTAGTGCTCCCAACTTGTGATCTAAAAAATTTGTTCAACGAGCCCCAAACGAATTTGGAGGTTTTGGAGAGGTCTATGTGATGCAAATAGGCATCAGATAGTCTTCGAAGAATAGTTGCCATCACATTTTGATCCTTGATTTCACATTTAGTTCCTTCATCAACATCTTTTGGTCTCTTTGTTATTCTATTGGCGATGGCCCACAAATCCTTGTCAATCAATAGTAGTTGAGTTTTAACCTGCTAGGTGTGAAAATCTCATCCCTTGAACTTCTCAACTAGACTTCTCCATTTCAACCCTCCACAAATTTGACTAACATAATGGGCATCAGTTTCACCCAAAAATTCATCCTGATAAAAGATGGTCTTCAATTTGTTATGACAACACATTTACCATTGTTTTAAAATTGGTCGAACCGGAACCAGCAGTGGTGGCATTATGAGAGCTATTTTGAGTCTGCATAGAAGAATACGCAGTAGGGGGTTTATCGTGGGGTATTCTCCATTGTTTTTGCTATGGGGAGAAATGTTTCCAAGTCCCCGTTGTATGTATTCCAATCTGTGAGTGCCTCATTCACTCTGCCAAAGTAAATTTGCAATTGTGCTAATGCTTGAATGACTTCATACAAAACATCCTCTTTTGTGTTGTCTGCAGCTTTCCCATGGAGAGTGATGGCATTCTAGATGTCATGTTGCAACATTGGAGATTTAGCTTGATGAGGCGCCAACTTGCCTCTTAAGTTCACTTGCCATAAGATCTTAGTTGCTTGATGTGTCGGTCATACAACTTAGTGAGTTGGTAACTTTCTATTATTTCAAATTTTTGAATTTGTTTTTTCCTTATATACTTTCTTGCTTCCTGTGCAAGGTTGTTTGAAAGTGATCCTTGAAACTTTAATTAATCTACACATACTTGACCAAAAACTGATCAAATATACAAACTCCTATCTACCAAACTTGCATGAATTTTAAAACTTCCTACTCTCTTGATGTGCCAAAGGCACTTATTGTCACTTTTTGGATGTTGCTCACTTATCCATTGTAGGCTTTTAGCCTACTCCCATTGATCCTTCCAGATAGCACATTTCCCTATAGATCCCACAATACAATTGTTCCTTGTTTGGTGATGTGGTGAATAACATAAGGGCCTTTCCATCTGATCCACAATTTGCCCAAGTGCGCTTTAAACCTGATTTCATAAACCAATACCAATTATTCTATCCGAAATTCTTTATTACACAAATTATGGTCATGTCATGCTTTCTGACTTTATTTATGCGCCTCCTGATTCCATTATGCAGTCGCCCTATATTCCTCCATTTTCGTCCAATCCAACAACCTATTCTCTATGGACTCCTTATCCCCTAACGTGTGATCATTGCAATGCGAAGACTTGGCATAATGTATTCCATTAGCATAATTGTTTCTATTCCATAGACTAATTAGGAATGGTGTTTGCCTTGTACTTCTCTTATAACTTGTTCTATAAGCCCAGAGTACTGCACGGTATTCTGTCTTCCCAGTCATCTCTTTTCACATTGCAGATTTTTGCCAGCACCCTTTCCAATACTTTATTTGTGGCCTCCGCTTGTCCATTAGCTTGTGGATGATATGTTGGGCTCTGGTGGTGTGCAATCATAAACTCTTATGTGAGGATTTTGATGGTGTTATTTAAGAAGTGTGTTCCCCTGTCACTGACTAACTTTTGTGGACACCCATATCTGGTTATGATGTTTTCATACAAGAATTTAGTTGTGTCCCTTGCTGCGCAATTTGGAGTGGTTGCAGCTTCTACCCATTTTGTAAAATAGTCCGTTGTTGTAATGATGTATCTAGCTTTGGACCTTCTTGATGGTGGATGAATTGGGCCAATGAAATCTATCCCCCATTGCTCAAAAGGTTACTGTGGCTAAGACTGGATTGAGGAGCATTTCATCCCTTTGATTGGATTTTCCCACTCTTTGACAAGATATCGCAATGTTTCATAATGTAGTGTGCATCTTGGAACAAAGTTGGCCACCAAATTCCACTTTGCAAAATTTTCTTCACAGTCAATTCTCTTGCAAAATGTCCTCCCGCTATACCTGCATGCACTTCACACAATATTGGCTCTCATTCATGTTCCAATGCAACTCTACAAATATTTCATCCTTCCCTAGTTTATACAAAAATCCATTTATGATGGTGTAAGGCAAGGCTTTAGTAACCAGTTGCTTCTCTCTTTTTTCTATGTAGTGATCCGATAAAATGTCATGTTGAAGGAATTGCAATCTCTTCAAGTTGCTCTGATATTGCAATAACCCGAAATAAGTGCATCAAGTACATCTTCGTCCAATTCCTCAAGTTCTTCTCCTATATTTATGCGGCTTAAGTGGTCAAGTCCTACATGTTCTCTTCCGAGCTTAACATTTATCTTGAATCTATACTCCTGGAATAACATGAGCCATCTTATATTCTTCCTCCTAATAATGGCTTATTCACTAGATACCACAAGTGCTTGATGATCAGTGAAGAATTCAAAGGAATTGCCAACAGATATTGCACTGAATTTCTGAAGTGCGAAAACCATAGCAAGAGCCTCTCATTTTGTGGTCAGTGTAGTTTTTCTCAGTTGGTGACAATTTTCTACTTGTAAAATGGATGGGGTGGTCAATTCCTCCTTCGCTTGGTTGTGCAAGGATTGCTCCAATTTTGCTCCCTGAAGTATCCACATGTACATGAAAAACTTTTGTCTAGTCTCGAAAAACTAGAATGGGCACACTAACCAACTTTCGCTTTAATTGTGTAAATGTATTTTGACATTCTATGGTCCATTCAAATTTTGTGCCTTTTAGTAATAACTGCTCCATAGGTTGGACAATGCTAGCATATCCCCTAATGAATTTCCTGTAGTAACCAATATGTCTAAGGAATGCATGGAAATCTAATGGATTTGTAGGAGGTTTGAGCCCAATTATAACCACAATTTTTGCTTAATCCACGAGAATCCCTTCTTTACAAACAACGTGGCCAAGTAGTACTCCAAAAGGTGTAAAGAAAAAGCATTTCTTCAAATTTAATGCAATGTGCAATGCTCTACATCATTCTAACATTAAACATACCTTAGATATATGCTCTTTGAATAAAGAGAAGATTGCCCAATCATCCAAATATACTTCCAGAAATCATGGATGAAATCTTTAAATGCAGTGACAACAACTCTGGAGAAAACTGCAGGTGCATTTTTCAATCCAAAAGGCATTACCTATATGCAAAACTGCCCATTCATTGCGAAAGTGGTTTTTCCTAATCTTCTTGCGCAATCAGAATTTGGTGGTAGCCATTGAATCCATCTATAAATGAATATACCTCATGTCATGCTACTGCTTCCAAAATTTCATCCATGAATGGCATTGGAAATGGATCGTTGACACATGCATCATTCAAAGCTCTATAATCACCACAGATTATAATTTCTCCCATTTTCTTTGGTTGGGTGACTACTGGGCTCACCCAATCTGATTTCTCTATAGGATAGATTAATCCCGTGTCCACCATGTAGTCCAATTCTGCCTTGACCTTTTGCCTTCATGTTTGGATTCAATCTATAAGGCCTTTTCTTGACAGGCTTTGCTCCCTCTTTTAATTCGATGCACATTTCTCCTATGATGGGTCCACTCCCTTTATCTCATTGAATTTGAAAGGGAACACATCTTCATAATCCCACAATAGTTGCAAAATCTCAAACATCTCTTTTTCCATCCAGTAGTCTCCAATAGTGGCTAACTTTATTGTGCATGATGGGTTGATGTCTTCTACCCTTTTACGCATTGGTTCATCATATATTTTAGCCTTTCCCTTATTTTAGTGTCTTCTACAATTCTGGACCCTTCTTTTTCTTCTATATTTAGATTGCACAAATGTTCCTCTTCCTTGTTGCACTTCTTTTCAACTGGTATAGGTTCAATATGTTCAGGTTCAAACATTCTGACTAATTCCATATCCTCCTCATCCTTGGGTTCTTCTTTTTCTTCCTTACTATCTCCTACTCTGTGACACACCTCTACTCTATTGTACATCTCCCTTTTTATTGTTTCAGTCTCCGCTATTGTTCTCTGCACAATTCCTATGTTTGATTTCTTTAGGATTTGGGAATTCAGCTCCCACTTCTGAGTCAATAGTTCCATGACATAAGAATGTTTTGATCTTTGAAGAGTTGCATCTACCATGGGATTACTATCTTCAAACGTAAAGGTTTGAATGAAGTCTTGTTGCACTTGTCCCCAATTATGCATGTTTCTCTCTTCTCTCCTGATGAAATACCAAGCCTTTGGTAATGGTGTCAATGTTTCCTGGAAGATATGCACCCACCATTTAGGTTCAATTTCATGTACTTTCCAAGCCTCAATGCATTCCTGAATATGAATTTCCAGACATTGCTCTACACAGTACTTAGGCCAATCTTTAGTTAATTTGGCAGGTAAGGCAAACTTTGAACACGCATCATACCTATTGCTTCAATCCAGCTAAGGTTCTTTGATCTATGCACTACCCACCATGTGGTTATTCCTTTTAGTGCATAGTCCAATGCATTGATCCTCATGTCTTCCTGAGGTACATGTTTTTGAAAGTCAACCAAGAATGCATCTAGACTAGAGGTTTGAAGAATTACAGAGTTCATTTTTCTTCTACCTAAACCATCCTCATTGGCCTTACCTCATGCTCTCTACACATCCAATGGTTCAAGCCCACATCTAAATCCACACCAATGGAAGATTCTAGCTCCCATGGAATATGGCTTTCTCCATTTGTCTCAGTATAATCCTGATCATGTTATGCAAATGCATATAATTGTGATATTTCAGAATTAGTTGGAGACCTAATGTTGCACTGCAATTCTTCATCTACAAATGGATTCTTGGTTTTCAAAGTAACAGGAATTTCCAAGTTTTTGAACTCATCTGCATTCATCTCCCTTCTGCAATGCAGAGCTATATAGCCTTTCTTGATGTCCAACCTTAAACCAACTTTCAACATCATGCACATACGGAGACATAGGTTCTTTGGGAATAGTGTATGGTTTTGTTCAGACCTATTCATTGGTATGACAATAATAGAATCATCGAGGTGCGCTTAATTTGTTACTATCTGATTTGTTACTGTGTTGATTGTCATATTTCCATCATACGCCCATTTCTTCCCAATCAACACAGTCAGACAGTGTGTTTCATTGGTTTTCATGTCAATCAACTCAAAGTCCCCTTTTAAACTTAAGTCTCCCACCTGTATTTCCACATCCTCAAGCCGACCAATTGGATCTACCCTCCCATAATCTGCAAGGATGAGAGTAACCAAACTATAAGCCAAAACGGGGGCTCCCATAACTTCCCAAGTGGACCTTGGCATCATGTTGACTGTGCTCCCAAAATCAAACACCGCATCTTTTATTTCATATCCTCCAAGGATTATATTCAATCAAGTATCCACATCCCATGGATTCTTAGTCTTTACATACCAAATAGGTTTCTTTGCTTGAACTGCTCCACTTGATGCACTCTCTAATAGAAGTCTTGAGTAAGAGATATGTTCTGTGAAATATCCTCATTGCGCAGAACATTTACTATGTTCAACAGATCCTAGCAGTGCAGTAACACTCCTTCCTATTTTAGAATTCTCATCATTTGGCCATAAATATGTGCTTCTGATTCCCCTATATTTTGTGCATTGACATCTCTATTTTGGATTGAGTGGAGCAAACCTTTGGCTTCTTCAAGCAGTGCTTTTTCCTTCCTTGGGTCAAGGTAAGTGTCCTTGTATGCTCATCGTATTTGGGGCTCCATTAGAATCTCCACATGTTCCAAGCCTTGTTCTTTTCTTTGTGATTTGGTAATGGCTTGGAGACTGTCAATTTCTCTAGGCACCACATTAATCATTTTGACATTGCAATTGTTTTTCTTTTCTTTGTTTCTCCAATGTGAGATAGTCTTTTGTGTTATGTTGCGCATGCACCCTACAGTATGCGCAAAACACTTCCCACTTTGGATTCGAAGGACAATTTCACGCAATGTGATTTGGTTCTCCATAAAGATACAAATCACTCCTTGTCACTGAGGTTGGGGTCCCATCCTCCTTTGCTGGAAACAGCCTTGGTAACCTCCTTGTGCACACCATACAGCCTCTGAGGGGCATTCCATCCTTGGCTCTGTCCTTGATATCCTCCATAGGGTGCTTGAGGTGGAGGTACATTCCATCTAGGTGGTTGCTGTGGTGAAGAAGGTGCCCAACCCATATTATTTTGCAAGATGGTGGGGCCCAACTCGGACTAGATTGTGGAGACTGTGGTATCCATTGTGGGTTTATCTATGGTGAAGAAGGAGCCCACTATGCATTTGGTCAAGGAGAGGCAGCCATCTCTATTTCTGGAGCAGTTGGTTGCACTTTAGTGGCCAATTATGTTTGTACTATGAAAGACATTCCTGGTAACTTCTTCCTTCAAATCCATCAAATCCCTACAATCCTTAGCTTCATGCGTAGTAGCTTTGCAAAATGTACATACCACATTCTGAGGTTGTCTGACATAGTGTTGTAGCAAGTGACAGTTGTTAAGTGAGTGTCCCCATATCCTACATACTTCGCAATACTCTCCCCATCCCCTTGACTTTGTCTTAGTGCAGTCATTCTTGTGGTGTCCTTCATCTCCACATTCTGTGCACCATATATTGAGCCTTTGTTTCTTTCCCTCATGTAATTCCTCCAGTCTACGCATTACTACATCTAATTTTGCTTCAATTTTCTTGGTTGGTCATACTACTTTCTCCATAGTCCTCAATTTTCTCCACCTGCAGATAGTTGCTTCAATGGCCTCAGATTTCATTTGGAATTTTGTTTGCACAATTGCAAACCTGATCTTACTGCACAATCCTTCCACAAACCAGGTAGGCTTTACTTGATTCATCAAAATTAAAATTGGCTTTGTTCATCACATCAAAGAACCTCATGTCATATTCCATGACAACTCTCCTAGGTCTCTGCTTAATCTCCTTCAAATCCTGAATAGTCTCCCTACACATTTCTTTCTTTTGAATTCTTGTGTGAGTGCATTACTGCACATCCTGTAATGTTTGCGCACTAATATTTCTAGAGTATATAAACTCCAAAGCTCTTCCATGTAGTGCCCCTATGAGTTTGCACTTCTTTGTGGTATCATCAATGACCCCTTTTTCTCCCAACGCATATCACAAGTTAGCAGGTAATGTTTGGGATCAACAAACTATGTCATAAGGTTGTAAATTGTATAAGGATTAGGATAATGAGCCATCTTTCCTCTCATTCCCAACTGACTTCCTAACTGACTTTGCACAATAGTATAACTCAGGATTTGGATTGGATTTACTTGCACACCTGGCTGATTGATACTCACCAGTACTTATACTAGCCTTACTAGATTTTGGCTTCTCTTCTTCTGATTCCTCAATTCTAGGAAGCTAACTCTGTATTTTGGTCTTACAAAACTATTGTTACTACACTCCCGTTCTCTTTTCACAGTTTCCCCTTAATGCAATCATGTGCAACAATGGGTTGCACAATGATAACTCTATTTCCCTGGTAATTTCTTCCACACCTATCTCTTCTACTCTTGAATGCAACATTGTCTGTATTACGTGAATTGGCTTAATCTTCTTCGCAATTCTTGCAAAATTTCAAATTACTCCAAGTTGTTTAGACAATCCCACGTAATCAATTCTCTATTTGGCTCTAGGGACATATATCCTAAAAGAGGGGTACTATCATCTTCTACAAGCCTTTGTGGATTTGGTCTGATTTCTTCACTGTGGACTGCGCTTTCTTGATCTTTGCAATACCATGGTCTCCATGATGGTTTCTCCAAGTTCAATACCAACTGCTTCATGAATCTACTTCTAACTACTTCTAGTCTCCTACCTTTAGCTTCCCCATTTGGTTCTCAATTTCCTCCTCAACTTCACAATCAGGGTCCATGCCTCATTGCCCACCCTCTCAGTCACTTCGATTTCTTCTTCAATAATCTCTTCAACTTCTCTAGGAGGCTCCTTCCTCCTCCTTCGGCAACCTTCCCTACTTTACTCCTACTCACAGTTGGTTTCTTCTTCCCTTCAAAAATACTGGAACTTCCCCATCTATTGTGTTGTCTGGCCTCTCTCTACAGTCTTTCAATCCTTCTCTTTTCTTCTCTCTAATCCTTTTCAAACCCCTCAAGAATCCTCTTTAATTTCAGCCCCTTCCCCTTCATCTTTCCTCTTCTAGGATTACATCCCTTTGGCACCTACCCGACTACTCCATACTTGCGCGAAATTGGCACCATGGCCTTTTCCATAGCTAGCATCTTGAACCAAGAAAGGAAGTTGTCTAAACAAACTTTCCTCTTAATCCAAATAGAAAATGTGCTTTAGCATAATCAAAAGAGCAAAAAAAATTGACAGCAATTTCAGTTATGTACCCATCACTTGTAGTTTGCATCAATGGTCAACAAAATTCCATGGAACATCCAATTTGCGCAACAGTTTCAATTTTTCCTCCATCCATTCGTATTCCTCTCTGTGTTCATGTCTAAAGTAGTAAAATTCCAACCGAGATAACCAGGCGACTAACTATTCAGGAAGCTTGCACCATAAAATCTCATGAATGTCTCCATAGATGTAATCCAAATGGATCTTTTCAACTGGGATTCCCATCAAAGTCTCTTCAACTTCCGCAAATTGTTTCATCTTCTCCTATAGCCATCATTCCACATCTTCTTTGCCCTAGTAACCATCTTAACATTTTGAGGTCCCGACAAAGGAACCATTGTAGCAGAGGTCCATGGATCACGGCATCAGGACTTGCAACAAGTTGTAATCTAGATTAATTCATGTTAAGTTCATTAAGCAGTACGCACAAGACTTATTACTTAATTCATGGTTGTGCAATAGCTACATAAAGGACATAATTCAAGGAAAGAAGAGACGATGAATGGGAAAAGTCGCATAAAACAAGAATACTTAATACTGAATCAGAACACAAACATGCTTAAGAATGGAAGGAATTAAGATTGATTTCTATTAGGATCCAAGATCAACCTTCTTGCACATAGAGCTTACATAGTTTTATACATCATGAGGTGACAATTGAGTTACCAGTCCCTTTTTCTTCCCGTACAAAAAGAGGCTCTTCACATTCTCTATCTATTCAAAGAGAGCACTATATCTTCTACCATTTGTCTTATCTAGACTATACATATACATAAGGGATTGTGCAATCATACAAAATATATAAATGTCGGCTTTTTAATCCTTTTTACACTCCAACACACACCAATCTCTACGATAGGACTCAAAAATCCTACACTTTGACTAACCTCAATAGGATTCAAATCCTAGGCTCTAATACCAAATTGATGCAGTCGCGGCCAAGGTTCCCAATCAAAGAACACCTTTCGCCGTACAACCCTTATCAAAGTAGACCTCACAAAGGCAAGATCTCAAGCACAACTTTTAGACCAAAAATAAATGACAATATTTCTATTAGCTGCAATGAAAATAAATTACAGATTCAGGCACATTGCCAATACACTCCAATTACAGTCTTTTATGAGACTCCACAAGGATTTTGCTAAGAATTCTCCAACCTAGACCTATCTTAAGCTTGCAGATCGTGCTAAGCTTCTACAATAGTAGACTTTGGCTCACAATTACAAGGATGGTCGGTGTTCATGCCTCTACTTTTAGATTCTTGCTACTTAAAATGTTTTACAAGTATGCAACTCCCTTCTATATATAGAATTCAAGTGTGCTCAGGCAGGAGAGTAAAAATACCAATGCGATTAAAGATCCCCTGAAGAATATTCTCTCGTGTCCATGGTCGGTCATTGATCTGCTTGAAATGTCCCTCTTCATTCGATTGGGCTCAAATCAGGTGGTCCCTAGCTATGTAGGATGGATCAAGCTCCATGTTTTCATGTTCACAATTGCAGTGATGTCAAGAGGTGCTCTAGGTGTGTGTAGATCTAATTATTTGATCGACTAGAAGTGGTCACGTCGAATCATTGTTCTAGATAGCTTCCATAGCCACTTAACGATATGACAACAACGTCCACGACTGTAGATAGGCATTGATGGCTTGGACAGGCATCGGCAACTTTGGTAGTACTTCACAGCTATGTGCAAGCTTCCACAACATCAAACAAGCTTGCACAACATTCCCTAGAGTTGTATGGCCATAGATAGGCTTACACAACTTCCACAATATTGTGCGGCATCTACAATGTTGCGCAACTTCCGCAATATTGTGTAGCATCTACAGTGTTCACGGCTTCTGCAAGCTTGTCCAAGGAAAATCGACTAAGGAAAGGAAACCATTTCATGGCTTGCTCAGGAGTGCCACAGGATTGCACAAAGGTATTGCACATTGGCATTGCACACTGGCATTGCACAAAACATTATTTGCAAGACAAAGTGTTTTTGGTTGACATAGGATTGTGCATGGACCCAGATGTTCCTACAACACCAAGTTAATCAAATCAAAAAAAATGATAATAATTGAATATTGTTGTTTTGGGATGGAATCATAGAAGCGGAAAATGGATTAGAACACGTTGTAAACATGCCCAGCTTGTTTTCTATTCCATTCAAAAACATCATTCAGCACGCCATTTGAGCCTTGGTTTGAATGAAAAAATGGTGTTCAATAAAAGAAAACACAAGTAGTTACATAAAACAGGGAAAACATGAACAAAGAACAAGTTATTGCCATAACAGATTTGTTTTTATTGCTAGTCTTTTTAGATTTATTTTTTTTAAATTGCCCTATTTTTTCATGTTAAACCCTAGTAATTGAAAAACACTTCCATTTCAGCCATACTGTGTAAGTGTAATATCAACATGCTTGAAATAGAACAAAAGTATTTTAAACCCAAACACTTCTCCTAATTTTCTGTGATTAATCCTGAAAATTCAAATTTTTAACAAATACCACAATCTAGAGTCTGAACTTGACACACTTGGCATATATCTCATAAAAAAACTAGGGCTAGAGTTATCCAGCAACAATTGTTTTCCGTACATACCTGCCTGTGGCTCACTATAATGCCATTCCGTCCTTGAGAGACTGAACACAGTGCAATGTTCCTGCTCAAAACAAAAAGTTCAGCAAATCAAAACCGCCTTAAGATTTTCAAAGTTCAATTTCCTAGCATATTATCTCCTATAAAAGGTATCTTTTCCAAATTTGCTTGAAATGCTACAATTAACAGAATAAGACCTTAAAACATAAACCTTTCGGAAAAAATCTTAATTTTAGAAAGAGCACAAAAAGAAACCACCCAATTCTACACTAAAAATTAATTGGAATGAGCAGAATTTATGAATCAATGCAGCCTTTGTAGCAAAGACCCAGGTTAAAATCTTTGAAAGGCATATTAACATGTAATAGTAAATACCATCCAGCATCCAATCTTGGCTGCCCCTAGGTGGTGGAACCTAAGCCAAGGGTAAGTCCCCCACCAAAGGAACAAGTTTTGGAGACTTCAGGTTTCCAAAATCCTTACTTAAGGAAATTTCAGGATTAATTAGTGTAAAGAATTATTTTTATAACATCGCCATTTCCACTCATTGCCCCTGCCCTATTTAAAATGGTACAATTATATAAACTTCAGATTTCCAAAATCTATGGTTATTGAAAGACAGAAATTTCTGGGGGAAACAGGACAAATTTTGAAGACTTCAGGTTTCTGCAGTCCATGGTTATTGAAAGGCAGAAATTTGAGGATGAAAAACAGCATAAAGTGTTTTTTATTTAACATCAACATCTCAGGTTACCTCACCATGGTTGAGAGAGGGAGCAAGTTTTAAAGGCTTCACGTTATTGAAAAACACAAGTTTTATATTAGATTTAAAACAGCACAAATAGAAAAATTAAAACATGGGCATTTCAGTCATGGCTGAAGGGGAAAAAAATTGAAGAATTCAGGTTTTGCATTCCATAATTATTGAAAGACAAATTTCTGGATAAAAACAGCTTTAAATAGTACTTCAATTAAGCATTAACATTTCATCTATGGTTAACAGGGCAAAAAAATTACAGACTTCAGGTCTCTACAATTCATAGTTATTTAAAGACAGAAATTTCTCGATAAAAAACAGCATAGAGAGTTTTCTTTCCTTTTTTAACATCAAAGTTTGGGGCCATCACCCCATGCCATGGCTAAAAGGGGACAATGTTTTAAAGACTTCAGGTTTCTGTAGTCCATAGTTGAAGACACAATTTTTTATACAAAAACAACATAAAAAGTATTTTGTAACATCATTGTTTCCTCTCCTGTTAAAGGGAAAACAGTGGCAATTTCAAATTGAATCGACAGTAAAATGGTCACTGCCTAAAGCCAGCTGGTGAACTCTGACGGCACTTTAAAGGGAAATCCTCACATGTATTGGCTGCATTGTGAGGTCATCCAATGGTCAATTTCTGGCAGCCTTCTCCTCTTCTCTTCCCCGCGCCACTAACAACGAAGCAGAAGAACAAGACTTGGTTGAAGGTCTCCATGTCGCCAAAACACGGGGTGGGGTCAACTTGGAAGTGGAAGGGGATTCTCTTGGTGATCAACACAATGCAGAAAATAGAAACGCCCAACTTGAAGCTTAACTATATTCTTTGTCCAGCTTTTGAATTGCAGAACCCTTTTCAACAAATTTCCTTCTCCCATTGCTTCAAGGAAGGTAATAAACCTTCCGATCTTCTAGCGAATGCAAGCATAAAGCTCGGGGTATTCTAAAAAATTGAAAGCATCCTCCTCTCAGATTGTCCAAATCTGGTAGAGCTACTCCAACAGGGCACAGATTAAGTCGGGTTTTTTATTACAATTTAGTATATTATAAATACATATATATAGAAGGGGGAAAGATGGGTAACTCTTGGATCTTATACCCAAGAAATAGAATTGCATTGCCAACATTTTTCCTCACATCACCCCTACTCTCAAGGCAATCAGGAATGACACCACGGGCTTGGATGAGACATAATCCCAGCAGGCATGCTTCAGCTTTGAAAGTGGTGTGCTCAGGCTCCTATGCTAGACAACACCTTCCTTCTTCTCCCTCGGAAAGCCCTATTAATGTCAGCATCTCTCTCAACATCCCACATTTCCGCCCTGTTAATTCTCTCTTCATTGTTTCCACCCTATATTTTCATGGCATCGACTGCAAGACCCTCTAAGCAAAGGATCTCAGAAGTTGGTGTAATTTTTTCGCAATGCCTTCAGGCATATTTCATTTTAAATGGTTTGTAAGAGGACTTCATTTGGTATTTCCTCATGATTGTGGATTTCCAAAGCTTTCGAAATGTAGAGAAAACCCCAAATTCCATTCATGACAGTTTTCTCTGTAGATTGGCCATGGTTAACCCGGCCTTTTTACATGGACCAACCAATTGTGCAGCATCTCTTTTTCCCAGGAGCTCTGCTTAAAACGACCAAGTTAAAGTTAATCTGGAGATTTACAAGCCAAAACTCCTGGTGAGGGATCAGAACCCAGACCTGTTTTTGCTGCCTCTGGCACTGCAAGAAGAGCTACCAGACTGGCACCCCCCTGATTTCCAAATCATGGTGGAAACTAAATAAGTGTACGGCGGATTGGAAAAAAACCTGTGCCCTGGAAAAACGTGTGCAACTCTGCAAGAAACACCTTCAAGATATTCTCGGGCAGGCTGCAGTCAAATGCAAAAATGTCAGGCATAATTTGAGCAAGTATTCAAAGGAACACCCTCCTCCTCCTGCAAAAAAAAACCCTCAGTGCTAGAAAAACAATGCAAATGTATGTGCAGGGTTGACAGCACGTCTATGGAGGATTGGATTCACCATAGTGAGGCTCCCATTGACATTAATGCTATTGTTAGGGGACCTCCCCACTCTTTGGCCCAGCTCCAAGACTGAATTGTGTCTTTTTTGCTGCAGATATTGGGTATGTTCTGTCTACATGGGGCAGCTAACCCAAATACCATTCCTAGCAGGCTAAGTACCTGGAACAGGTAAGGGTATGGGGTTTGCGTACAACGCTTTTATGGGCCTGGGTATGGCTTTGTGTCGGGCATAAAAAAAATATATGAAATATTAAAATAATATAGCCAAATAAGTAAAATTAACCATAAAATTATGCGGTATGCATTTGGGTATGGCCGTACAAAAACTATATAAAATAGTAAAAAATATAGCCAGATAAGCAAAATTAACCACATAAAAAACAATATGCATAGAGTAAACAAAACAAGTTAAATAACCA
Organism: Taxus chinensis; assembly: GCA_019776745.2. Classification (NCBI taxonomy): domain Eukaryota; kingdom Viridiplantae; phylum Streptophyta; class Pinopsida; order Cupressales; family Taxaceae; genus Taxus; species Taxus chinensis. The sequence continues at coordinate 622,579,679 of CM034149.1, read as the reverse complement.
CAAAAGATATTGATAATTCAATGCCGAATGACATGATATTCGGTAGTTGAACTTATAACAAACATTGTGTAAATGTTACAACGTATACACAAAAATCAAGATAAATCAGAATACTTGTTATATTCATAATCATATTGCTCTTTAACGTATTCATTGACAACTCTCTTTGTTGCAAACTCCTTAAAATCCTTGGCACCAAATGGGTAGTTGTAATGGTGTAGGATTGGTAAAACGGAGTATGCAATGAGAGGTGAGTATGCAATGTGAGGTAAATGTGCTGTTTAAAAAGAGTGTGAGAATGTCTTTTAGGGTTTGTAAATTTTTATTTTTATTTTGAATTCCAAGTTTGACTTTTTTAAACAAAAAGCTTTTAAAAATTTTAAAAACATGCTTACCTACAGGTACCTTAGGACGAGCCTGTTAGGATAATTCACCAAAGTAAATAATTTCGGTGAGTAATTTACACTCACATAGGTTCTAACAAATTAGGTGGGTAGGATTTTAAATCTTATTGTTTAGCTTATTGTTGGGTTGGTATACCCATATGCTTTGTATGAATGTTTGTTGTCCTATTTTCTAGGATCTGTTTCTATTGCAGCCTTTCATTTACAATGTAATGATCGGAATACATTTTACACCAATACAACTCTTTTGGTTTGTTTTTGACATCATATTTGGTATCGGAGCAGGAGGCTCTACACATGTGAGAAGAGGTAAATAAGAGAAGAGAGATTGGGAGAGACGTAAGAGGAGCCTTAGGCACTCGGACTCTCTTTGTGCAAGCTCCATTAGCGGTACAAAAAATCTATTCTTTCTCTGTTCCTTTCCTCTGTTTTTTTTTTCTATCTGAAACTTTCAAGCATTGATGAAAGGTGGAAAGCGTGGCAAAAAAGAGAGTTGTTTGAATTTGTTTTAGAGAGGTGCTGATTTGAAAAGTTTCCTGTGGAGAGAAGTACCCAATCAACAAAACAGAAGTAAAAACAAGTAAAAGCATTGCCTGAGAGGAGTGCCATGGCTCTCCAAGAATTTGCAGGCACAATTGGCTCACTATTGGCTTATTTTTCATTTTAGCATTTTAGCCTAAGTTTTAAGTACTTAATGCAAAACTAAGGCAAACTCCAATTTCATTTTTTAATTTCTTAAAAGTTTCATAAAATGCAAGCTTTAGAAAATTTTAAAAATTGCCTACAAAAAGCCAAAATGAAATGAATTGCCTAGCCGCCAAACGAGGACTTAGGAACTGCATCTTGGCAACAATGTCTCTTTAGCAATCCTCTTCCACACCAAAAAAAAATTGAAATATACCTTCCTCTAACTCCTATTTTTAATGTTTCTATCTTTTACTCTAAAAGTTGCAATTAATTGTCTAGACTAACCAGGAGTTGCTACCTTGAAAAACCCTTTCGAAAAATTTTGTACAGCCCATATAATTTTTGAGATTAAAAACTATAGTCAATAAAATTAATTTTTACCTTGAAAAGGCCTTAAAACCTCAATTAATTAATTTCTCGCAAACCGTGCATGCCTAGAAGCTGAAATTTTGCCAATTTTTTTGAAATTTCATTTGAAAGTAGTGTATAATTAAATTTGCATTAACTAGTCATAAAAAATACATTTTTTAATGTTTTTGCGAGTTTTCTAAACTTCAAATAAGCAAATCAAAAAAATAGCATATACAAATTTGTGTATTTTGCACATTCATGGCATTCGATATTAGCAATGCCTCTGGTTCACATTTACGGGTAATGCCATCACGCTTTATTTGTTGTATCCATCACCTAATATAGGTGCAACAATGACATTTGGGCATCGTCCCTATAAATTGTCGAGGAGAAATAAGGATCAAAGATTTTGTTCACAAACCATTCCCTTTGTTACCCATTCGCCACTATCATAGTACATGCATCCTAACAGTTGGAAAATCCAAGTATATAGGTAATGTCGTCACGCTTAATTTACTGTATCCATCATCTAATATAGTTGTAACAATGGCGTTTGGGCATCGTCCCTATAAATCGTCGGGGAGAAGTAAGGATCAATGATTTTGTTCACAAACTATTCCCTTTGTTACCCATTCACCACTATAACAGGACATAAATCCTTATGGTTGGAAAATCCGAGTATATAGGTAAGTTACACTCGTGTATAAGGATATCCATCTAAGTAAGTGTTAAGATAGGATGAATCTCTTTTACAAACTATCTAAGAACCACGTACCACTCTGCTCTCACGTGTGTTAATGTCTTTGTCACGTAACTCCAAATATATCGACAGGATGAGATTCTTCCACGTACCGACAAGCATATAGGAAGGGTGCATATATAAAGAGGTTCAGTATATCAAACTGACAGTATATAGAAAAGGGAACCTTTTGGAGTGATAAGGAACCCATCTATCTTCCACAATTTGCAAAAATGGCTACAAATGCTTTGAAATTCTTTCTGCCAAATTCCCAACTCCTAAGAAGAGGGAGATAATTATGTTGTTATTGTCACAATGGAATGCACCCTTTGGGGAGTGGTGTGATGACTCCCCTTTCAACTAACAAAATTGAAACACTCCTAGGCTATGGGTGACCTAAAGTTGAAGTGAGTCTCCAGAGAGGGTTGGTTCCCCTGGTGTAACACCTAAAAACTAACTCTATTCTACCACTATAACAAGGAAAAGGGATAGGAACGAAGCACAAAGCTAAAACTGGAGGTTGAAAATAAGGTGATGCACCAAAATGTTTGAGTACCTCTTCTTGCCTGAGCATACACAAGAGGAATAGAGAGACCAACACACCCTACACAACTCACAATTTGACATACTTCTACATAAGTGTTTCATAGAGAGGCTTAAAGTTTATGATAGCACACGGAAGGGGCAGCAAATGGCTTTAAAGAGGCTCAAATGGTGAAACTCCACTGCTAAATCCTGCATGAACTTTATGGAAACACAGACTATGACCTGCAAATGAATGTATCCCTACATAAAGGTAAGGAAATAAGACTGCAAATCAAGGATAAACACTTCTATCATGAGATAAAATCAGCTATTTCACAATTCTACACAATATACAAGTAGTAAGAAAGTAAATATGGTTCCTTTATTAATCCAAAAGGTGAACAAGTACAAAACCAACGGGGCTCAGCCACAACCAGCCAAAGGTCTCCCTTTTAATGACTAATCTCCAGTATATATATAGGAGAGATGAAAATGGTAGAGAAAAAAGAGCATGCAAGAGTTCATAAATGCTAACATTATGACATCAGATAGTCCAAAACTGAACCTAATTATGGAGTCAATGTTCTCCAACTTCCTCACACCAATTTTCCCTTGGATTGAGGTTGTCTTCATGAAGAATGGCGTAGGAGGTTGTTGGAGAACTCAGACTAATCAAAAGATCTTCAATAGGCCCTATTACATGTCCACTCAACACAAGATTTAACTCTCCTTCATCTTGTCCTTGCATGCTTGACTTCCTCTCTACTCCAACTTGATCTCAAACACTGGACTTGACCAAAATCATAAAATTTGGGGTTTACTCCAAATTTGGACCCATGATCTCTTATGATAACTCTTGTAGCACGATCTTTCGGATCTTGCTTAAGTTAAATCTTCGTCACTACTTCAAAGCGAAGAATTGAAGAACTTAGGAACAGTTCCTCCTATTCCTCTAAAAGCCAACTTAATCGACTCTAGCTTTATTCTGCCATTCAGTCGGCTAAATCAATTATGCAGAGAACTAACGGAACTCAAGAACCATTTTGCTTGTTCCTCCAAAAGCCGTTTTGCCCCAAAAACTTAACTCAATCGGCCAAATCGATAAAACGGGGAACAGAAGGAACTCGGCAATTGTTTCGCAAGTTCCTTCAAAAGCCAATTTGCCCCAAAAAGAGGTGTGGGCTATGAACCAACTTCTACAAATCTGATTTTGACTAGGTTTTGACCTCGTGGAAGTGGGCTTTGCTTGATGAATGATCTCTCAGACCTGAATGAGACCACGGTGACTCAAAAAAGGTAACATCTTTGGTGATTTTTGCTATTTGTTTGTCTGCTAAGCAAGGAGATCAGTAGCCTTGAAGCATCCATTGGGCATGGAGTCGTAACAACCTGCTCTGAAAGTACACACTCTGTTGCAAACTCTTGAAACAACTCAAAAGCTAAAAATGCCTTCTCAAGACAGCAACAAAATGTGTTAAAGCACTTATGGGAAAAGACAACAACACCAATAATGTGCGCAAGGCACTTATAGGAATGAAACTAAAGCAACAATGTGCATGAAGCGCTTGGAGGAAAACAAGACAAGTACCTACTATGTACAAGGGTGAATCACAACCTCAATAACAATTCTTGAGGTATATCCCATTAACTGGGATAGGCAGCTCCTCACCACTCAGCTTGGAGAGCTGAAGGCATTATGTTGCTCGTAACTAGAAATCATATATGGTCCACTCCATATAGAATCAAACTTTGTATGCCTTCCAGACTTAGTCCTTTCATCATCCCACTTGAGAACAAGGTCTCCTTGAATGTTCTTGAAATTGTCTTCTTGTCAAATGATCTCTTTACTTAGGCTTGATAAAGCTCCATTATATGCATTGCTTGGTTTCTAACCTCTTCCAACTCCATTAATTCTGCAAATTTGATTGCCATTGCATCTTCTTCCATCATTTCCCGCTAGTTAATGAGCTCTAAAGCTGATAATTCAAAGGATATAGGCAGCCTTGCTTCTCTACCATAGATAAGCATATAAGGTGAGTTACCAATAGCCCTTTTAGGAGTGATTCTATCAACCCATATGGCTGTCTTCAGCTTTGTATGCCATTACCTTTGGTTCTCTTCCATGGTCCTTTTAATTATCCTAATAAGATTTTTATTAGTGGATTCTACCAATCCATTCCCTTGGGGGTAGTAGTTAGAGGATGAGCACAAATGGATACCAAGCTTGACTGCCCATTCACTTATCCTGGTGCCAAGAAAGGCCATTGCATTATCAGAAATGATTTAAATAAGAACTCCAAACCTAGTGACTATACTTTCATTGAAGTCCAAAACTGTAGTCTCATTTGCTTCCTTGAGAGCCACTGCTTTTATCCACCTTGTAAAGTAATCAATAGTTGTAAAAACCCATTTATGACCTACACTTAAAGGCAGGTTAATCATCCCTATAAGATCTAAGCCCCATTGCATGAAAGGTTGCTCTACATGTATGGGTTGGAGAGGGAGGGCTGCTAGTTTTTGCTTACCTATACAAGTCAGGCCAATAGTAGCCTGCCCTCATTATCTTCAAAGTTGTAGTTCTTGGAGCAAAATGTCCACCTGATAGCCCCTCATAGAACTCTTCTAAAATACTATCAATTTGATTTGTCTCAATACATCTTAAGAGAACATCATTGATATCTTTTCTAAACAATATGTCATCTACCAGAACATAAGGAATAGATTTAGTCTAAAATACCTCCTTTTAGCTTTGTCCAAACCTTGAGGGCACTCACCCATTTGAAGGAAATGGGCCACGTCATTAGTCCAACCAATAGGCAACGAAGTTGCAACTGATTGTTGGCCATCTTGAAGCACTAGGACAATATTCTTATCATCATGCAAATTTGAAGCTAGTTGCTCACATAAACCTCTACCTCTACTCAACTTTGTGACCTTGATGTCCACATCATACTCCATTACTTTTGTGATCCAACATGCCCTCTTCTCATTTAAGTCCTTGCTCAAGAGGAATTCTTTTACACTTGGGTGTGAGACCATGAAATGAACTTTATTGTTACAAATCAAGTGCCTAAACTTTTTGAGACTCCTTATAACAAAAAGGACTTGTTTCTCTACAAAGAAGTATCTTACCTCATAACCTTTTAAGCCTTGACCAAAGAATGTTATTGGATGCTCCATACCTTCATTATTTTGCTGCACTAATAGAGTTAAAATAGTATCAATGCCTCCAAAGGCATATACGGTGAAGTCCTTCGTCAAATCAAGATTTATGAGGGTAGGAGCTTGTGACATAGCATTCTTAATTGCTTTGAAATTGTTATTTCCCTCTTTAGTCCAGCGGAAAACCATATTCTTTTTTACCATAGAGGTTAGTGGTTTCACAAGGTTGGCAAAATCAGGAATAAACCTCCTAACAAAATCGATTCTTCCGAGGAAACTTTGCAATGCTTTTTTGTGATTAGGCAAATATACCATTAGAATAGCACTTACTCTCTCGGGATCAATTTTAAGACCTCTTTTGGATACAATATGGCCTAAAAGTTTGCCTTCGTGAACTGAAAATATGCATTTCTTGGGATTAAGTGAGACTACATATTGTCTACAACTTTCAACACTTGCTTAAGATGAGACAAATGATTATCAACATGCTTAGAGAACACAGTAATATCATCAAGATAACCAAGTACTATGTCATTGATTAGCCCCTGAAATGCCATATCCATGGCTCTCTGAAAAATAGCTCCTGCATTAGACAAACCAAAAAGCATCTCCCTGTATGCATAGGTCCCCCATTTTGTGGTGAAGGTTGTCTTAAACTGATCCTCTTCTTATACCAATATCTTATTATAGCCATAATAACGATCAAGAAGTGAAAATCACTCTGAATCCGTCACCATTTGTAAGATTTGTTCCATGGAAGGTAATGGAAAGTGGTCCTTCAATGAAGCTCTGTTTAGATCTCTATAGTCAATACATAACCTTATCTTTCCATTCATTTTCCTCGTGGGGACCAAATTTGCAGCCCAAGATGAGTGTTTGATAGGAAAGATTATGTTAACCTCTATAAACTTATTCAACTCTTGCTTCATGAGAGGCTCTATCTTTGGGTCTATAGGTCTTTGCTTTTGCCTAACAGGCTTGGCAATCAGATCCAACTCTATAGTGTGTTGTGCTAATTCTGGATTAAAACCTATAAGATCACCATATCCCCATGCAAAAACATCATCAAACTCTTGACAAAGTTGGACAAATGCATGTTTTTCCTCTAGAGTACATACCTTGCCAATGACAGTTTGTTCATAGTCTTCATGTTTAATTTCTCTCATCTAATCTGATCATCAGTATTGAAAATGCCCTCAAGAGTGACTAAACCCTGAGGTAGTTTGTTTGACCTCAACTGGATGATTTGCTCCTCATATTGCTGGTGTAGTTTGTCCTGATTTTTAGCTAAGAACTCAGCTTCTTCTTACAGAAAATTGATTATTTGTTGGTCATTTTAAAACACTTAACCAATTGGTGTTATTATCAGGTACAACTGGCCTTACAACCACCTTAATATATTGTTGTACTTTGTCAGTTTTGATGTCATTAGGAATATCAATTTGTGCACCAATAGCAGCTAGTCTGTCAACATGTTTATTCTCCATCCTAGGAATGGATTGCACGTTGAAAGCTTCAAACTCCTCAATGAGGTCGCATACTCTATTCTTATGGGACTTCAACAAGTTGTTTTTAGTTACACTTTGCCCTCTTACCTGATTTACAATCACTTCACTGTCACCAAAGACTTGTAATTGTTCTATTCCTCTTCTTCTAGCCCATTGGAGACCATGTACAAGGGCTTCATACTCACTTGAATTGCTTATACAGCTGAACTTAAACCTAGGGGAAGAATACTATTTTTCTTTCATTGAAGACATCAACATGATACCTCCTCCTGCCCCATTTCTATTCCTGGACCCATCAAAGTACATTTTCCAAACACCATCATCTTGCTCATTTGTCTTCACAAGGTTAGGAATAAAAGAGTCTTCCTCGTGCAAACAATAAGTACCAAGACCAACCTCTTCGATATGTTTATAAGGATCAAACTCGTGACTTTCAGTCCCCCATTCATCAAGCAATAAATTAGGTATACCTTCAAGAAGAGTGTTTGGCTCCTTGTCAACTAGTTGATCTTCTTCATCAATGATTATGCAATTAGCATTGATGGCACTTGGCAAATAAGGTTCTATATGGTTATTTGCAATAGGTTCAGACCTTATGGTGGCTTTAGTGCTATACTTGGTTCTAAATAACATGTGAAACCAATCTGATGACAAAGAACCCCCAATCTTGGCTGTGATATCCCTAGATAGACATAAAGCAAAGTATGGAGTGAGGTCAATTATGAAAATGTCTTAGGGAATTAAGAAATTAGGACATGCATGTAAAGTGCGGCTCGGTCCTTTGATGACACCAACAGTCTCTATGGCTATCCCATCCAGTTGTAAAACTCCTTTAGAAAGAGGTTCATACTCTAGACCAAGCTTGTCAACGATAATGTTTAGGCATGACTGAACTACTAGCTCTTGAATCTATCATGCAATACATGGTATTCGATGTCAACTAACTCCGCGTCACACGCCACACCAGAATGATGATGCAAAAAGGCGGAATTGCACTATCATGGAAATGGTGTGTTGTATGATTGACGATTCAAGTTCAGAGAAAACATATTGGGCATAGCAGTAAATCGTTAATTTATATGCTAAACAAAATTCCCAATGCAGCTCTTGATGGAGTACCATAAGAAGTATGGTCAATGCATAAACCATCTACAATTCATCTACATGTTTTTGGATGTAAGGCAAGCATGCACGTTCCCAAAAAGAAGAGGAAAAAAATGGATATGAAATCTGAAAAATACTTCTTAGGATACAGCAAAGAGACATTGGGTTTATAGACTCACGGATCCAAAAACCAGGCAAAACTATATCAACAAGGATGTTGAGTTTCATGAGAAGAGTGAGTCAAAGCCACCTTCCACAAACTCACTTGATGAACAAATCAGTCATCTTGCAAAAACTAAAGGTGATCAAAGCTCTAATGATGAGAATGATGGTGATGATCCAGAAGCTCCACCACCCATAGAAATAGCTCGGCTTATGCCGAAACGGTATACTAATGTGATACGAGATACTATATTGATGATATACTAAATTGTATGGAATCCCAGACACATCCAACATTGGACCTACAACGCGATATTTCAAGTATGTGGCGTAGTGATATTGTTTCATAGATAACTCCTACAACGCGATATTTTGACAATGAAGGTGTTATCAAACTTGTTCATAATCCAGTGTTGCATGAATGTACAAAACACATCGAGGTACAAGTTCATTTCATACCAAACATGTTCTACAACACAACATCCAACTCCAAATTTTCTCCACAAAAGAACAGTGTGTTCATGTCTTCAAAAAGTCACTTGCGCGAAACAAATTTCAGGCATTTAGAGAATCTCTCTCTTATTCACTTGAGGCCATGATAATTTAAGGGGGGAATGTTAGGATAATTCACCATAGTAAATAATTTATGTGAGTAATTTACACTAACATGGGTTGTAATAAATTAGGTGGGTAGGATTTTAAATCTTATTATTTTGCTTATTGTTGGATCGGTATACCTGTATGCTTTGTTTAACTATTTGTTATCGTATTTTCTAGGACTTGTACCTGGCTATGCAATATGTATAAATATTGTTGTCTTTCATTTACAATGTAATGATCAAAATACATTTTACACCAATACAACTCTTTCGGTTTCTTTATGACATCACAGAGACAGGCCATACTCAATTCTGTTGGGCAGTACCCACAGGTAGACTGGGTTGGTACCGACCCCCTAGATATAGATACCTGGTAATGTAAGCAATGGGAAGAGTTTCTAACTCCCTTTGAAGAGTGCAAGATCAGCCAGGTTCACTTCTCGGCCCGTCGTGCCTCCAAAAATGGCAACAAGTTTTTGGCCCTCCTTTGGCCTCAATCTTTCATGTTGCTTTTGTTGTCCGATTACTTTGAGCTTTTTTGGTGAATGTTGATAATGTAAACCTGTGGGAAGAATTGTTTTCTCCCTAGAAGGGAGAATTTCTCTACAATAGCTAGTATAGCAATATGTAGTCTTCAACGATAGCGAATAAACACAAAAAAGTGCAAATTTGAGTGTAATGTCCCCTTTCCTACGCCAAAGGCCTAAGGGTCAAGTCGAGTCCAAGCCGTGGTCATACCCAAGGGGCTATGGACACTGGGAGCTATTGGGAAGGGGGGCGCATGGTACTCATATTCAAGTTTTGCGTTTGGGGGTCACTTTGGACCATGGCGAATTAAATAGGAAGAAGTAACTTTAGTTACTTTTATTTTATTGGCCCTTCCATGTAAAGAAATGCGCTTAGGGTTTATTGGGGCTCTTTTGCCTTGGGAAGTATATAAGGAGCTAGGAGAGAAAGGAGAGGAACTTTTTGGCATACATTTTATTGACCCTTCACGTGCAACTGTTGTTTGCGCATCTACAGCTTGTGGAGTGAAATCCCACAGGGACCCTAGCTTCGGTGGTGAGAGACCCGTCCCTAGCTAGCAGGGCATTCTTCGGTAGTGAGAGATCTACCCTAGTCTATCATATTGGAGCCACCTTCTAGGCTGTGTTACAGAGAAATTATTAGAGGTTTCAGAGGAAGGAATTTGAGGGTTTTGTGGGCATTTGGGGAAGATAATCAGAGGGTTCCAAATCAAATTTACGGCAACCATTTGGGCAGGGCTTAGCATCACTTTGAAGGCGTCTACAGCAATTTCCAACCCTTTTCCAAGCTAGGCGACTTGCAGCCTTTATTTGGAGGGTTTCAAGTTGATCCCTTTCAGATCTAAAGGTTGACACGTCATTTCCTCTATTTGCTAATGTTATTTCTGAAGACTCTTAATTTTTGCTCTGGTATTTGGAGAGTTACGAACCTCTGAATTTTCCCAGCTGTCTAGGGCACGCTGTGTTTTTTCTGGCAGCATTTTAATTTCTATAAAACTCCAAAAACAGTTTTATTATGTCCTTAATAATAATATCAAGCTCTCTTTAAATTTTCAAGTAATTCGACTGGATATTTAGGGAGATATTAATTTTCTTTAGTTTGCTGTTCTTCTTGTAAAAATCTGCAAAAATCAGTATTCTATGTGGCTGCAAATTTTCAATATTTTGTGCATTTTTCAAGTGGTATCCCACTAGGGATATTTCATTGAGAGTTTGTTCGATTATGGCGCGGTGGGGTACGGAGCGCAACAGGTGGCAGAACGGTAGTAGGTAAAATCGGTGCGTCCTTGATTTCGGCTCAAAGCGGGATGCTAGGATTCCCCTGTCAGGTGTCAACACCATTCCAATTGGCGAGCATTGCGGTTGTTTTTGGACAGAAGAGGGATGGAAGGAATATGCCTTTTTAGCCGCCCCGTCTCACTACAGAAGGCCCTCAGGATGGGATGTCTCGCCACATTCACAAAATCATGGAAATTCTTCCCCTTTTCCAAAAGCTCTCATTCCTCTCAGACTTCGTGGAGGAGACTCTTTTCCTCTTTCGCGTAATTTCACAATAGGGCGCCCTTCGGTCCAACTTCATAAGGGGAAGGATCCCATTACAGATGATATCCCGAATGGGGTTTCTCCCGCTCTCTCCCCCACAAGGGGTGAGAAAGGGGAAGCCATGGAAGACCCTTGGGAAGGCCTTTTTCTTTCGTCTCCTAAACAGGATGGTCGAGTGGATTTGGGGTCGGAAGATGGGCTCGATGGACAAATCAAACTTTTTCAAGGAAGAGCCCTCATCGCTAAGCTAAGGGGTAGATGGTTGTCGACCTCCGAAATTTCTTCTTGGTGCGAAGAACAATGGGGCAAGGGGATCCAGGTTCGTTTTCTTGCAAACGGCTTCTTCCTGATTCTTTTCCGCAACGATGATCAGTGTGCGGCAGTTTTAAGAAGGACCAGCTTTCTCTCCAATGGGGCCTTTTTCTACAAGCGTGGTCTCCGAACTTCGATCCGTCACATCGAGTGTTAGAGGAGAATAAGGTATGGATTAGACTGTATGCTCTTCCCATAGAATATTGGAACCAACAAATTCTTACTAAAATTTGCGGAAGTCTAGGTAAAGTTGTTCAAATCGATCATAGAACCTTGGAGGGATCTCTGGCGGCTTTTGCAACGATATGCATATCCTACAATCCGGATATTCCTCTGCCAAATTCTATTTCCATTCAGAGTCCTTTTGGCTTATGGGTTTAGAAAGTGGAGTATGAAAGACTTTCGCAGAAATGTTTCAAATGCAAGCAACTGGGACATTTTCAAAAGGATTGCAATTTCATATCCAATCTAGATAGTCTCAAATGGACCCCTCAGAAAAAGGTTCTTGTTGTTAAGTCTCCTCCAAAAGTTTATGCCCCCAGTCTTGATGGTGTTATTCAAGATTCCCCTCTGCCCAATAATGGGCTTCAAGCCTCTCCAAAGACTCTCTTTAGAAATGCTTCCCAATTAGTTGAAGAGTCCACAAGAATTTTACGTGGAGGAAGGGAGAGCCGTTGGTCATGGGGTATCGGCTGAGGATCTTGACACCTGGGTTCAGGGAAAAGAAGAAATTGAGGCCTCTCATTCGGCTCGGGCAGAAATAGCAATTATAGAAGCTCCCGCTGAAGACGGCCTTTTTTCTCCTCCAACCATGGATTGTAATCTCGCCCCCACTCAGAGTCTGCCGAAGACTCCCAATGCCGGACAATCAGCCTCAGTTGACAGGCCCAATAATGAATCCAAAATCATTAAAGAGATCGTTGAAGGTAAACAATCTCAGATCAACAGTTTTTTCTAATCTTCGAGTAGGGAGGGCAAGTCCCTCCTGAAAAGCCAATGAAGGTCATTTCCTGGAACGTTAGGGGCTTGAACGATTCTCACAAACAACGCCTTGTCAAGCGTTGTTTAATTGAGCAACAGGTTGATATCTACCTTTTGCAAGAAACAAAATTAAGTTCAGTCGATTTAAGAGGTTTCAGTTCTTCCTTTTTGAAGGGGTGGCAAGGTATCTTTATAAATTCGGATGGCGCCTCTAGAGGCCTCGGAATAGTGTGGAAAGTCAGTCAAGTGGATATTTCAGATCTCAAAGAAAACAGTAACTATCTCTGGTGTCAAGTCAAAGCTCTTCGCTCTGCTGCCAGCTTCCTGATATGCAATGTTTATGGTCCTTCAAATTTGATTGAAAAAGAAGGCTCTGGGACTCCATTTCCAAGGATGTTGAAAGCTTCAAGGATGAACTCTTTCTCATTGCTGGGGATTTCAATGCAATTTCATCAGAAAAAGATAAAAGCGGGGGCATCTCTAGAAATCCTCAATCATAGAAAGATTTCTGCTCTTTCATCTCAGGAGCTTCTCTTTTAGACATTGAGCCCAAAAGGGGTTGGTTCACGTGGTCCAACAGAAGAATTGGTTTCAGTAGAATTTCGGAAAAACTGGATAGATTTCTTTCAAATGGAGAATGGCTCCAGAGAGACATAATTCTAGAATGTGATATTCTTCCCATCTCTGGTTCTTATCACTTTCCTGTTTCACTGACTATAACCTTGGATAAGCCTCCAAAGAAATCTCCATTCAAGTTCGAGCTCATGTGGCTGAGGGATCACTCTTTGCACCATCTGATAAGGGAGTGGTGGTCCTCTGCTTCTTGTAAGGGCACCAAAATGTTCGTCTTGTCCCAAAAATTGTTCGAGCTGAAAGGTAAATTACTGGCATGGAATATAAGTCATTTCAAAAACATATTCTCAGAAAAAAAGCGGGTTAAATCTGAGCTTAAGGCCTTGAATGAATCCATCTTCAGCCAAGGGATGGAACAAGAAGAATATCAAAAAGAAAAGTTGCTTCTGGCAGAGTTAGGAGAACTTCTCCTCGGGGAAGAAATATTTTGGAAGCAGAAATCCAGGGAGACTTGGCTTCGAGAGGGAGACCGTAATTCCAAATTTTTTTACTCCTCAGTCAAGGCCAGACGCAGCCATAACTTCATTTCTAAGCTCAAATCCGCCGAGGGTAATTGGATTCAAAATCCACAGGGTATTAAAGATGTAGCAGTGAGCTTCTTCAATGATCTCCTTGCTGGAAACACTTTCTCTGACCTTCAAGCACAAAATAAGCTTCTGGAATGTATCCCAGAATCAATTAATGTTGCAGACAATGAAAGATTATCAGACCCATTTTCTAAGGAAGAAATAAGACCAGTTGTTTTTTCAATGGAGCGTGATAAAGCCCCAGGACCTGACGGTTTCCCAGCTGCATTCTTTCAAGAATTCTGGTATATAGTTGGTAATGATGTTTGGGCCGCTGCAAAAGAGTCAAGATCTACAGGGAAAATTTTGGGTGCAATCAATCAAACTTACATTTGTATGTTTCCCAAAAAATCTCCGGCATAATCAATGGAGGATTTTCGGCCCATTTCCCTTTGCAACACCACTTATAAAATCATCTCAAAAGCAATTGCTCTAAGAATTAGCCCCTTGCTCGATTCAATCATCTCTCAGGAGCAAACACGATTCCTCCCAGGTCACTCCATTTTTGAAGATGTGATCATTTCTCATGAATTAATGCACTCCTTGTCTTTGAATCATAAACAGGGGATGCTGCTGAAGCTTGACTTCAGCAAAGCCTATGACAGGCTCAATTGGCATTTCATCATTAAAGTCTTGCAAAAAAGAGGCTTTGACCCTAAGTTCTGTAATTGGGTATTCAATTGCCTTTCTTCACCAAAGTTTTCTGTTCTAGTCAATGGATCGGTGGAAGGTCTCTTTGCTAGCAATTGTGGAATCCGACAGGGAGATCCCCTCTCCTCTTTCTTCTTTATCCTTGTAGCTGACTCTTTGAGTCGTGCAATTTCTCAGGCAATTAGGAGAGGTTCTCTTAAAGGCTTAGCAATTTCGGACGGAATTGACAAAGTGTCTCACCAACAGTTCGCCGACAATACCTTCTTGTTTGGAGAAGCTACGGTGACTGAAGCGAAAGAATTCAAAAGCATTCTTGGTGACTACTCTAAAGCTGCTGGCCAGGTAATTAGCTCCACCAAATCTCGTGTTTTTTTCTTTAATTCCTCTCCAAGATTGCAAAGGAGAATTTTGCAGATCCTAGGTTTCTATGTGGGATCCCTCCCCCAGAAATATCTAGGAATTCCACTCTTTACAGGAGCCGGTCGATCCTCCGTGTGGGATGACTTAATAGCTGCAATTGAGCAAAATTGCACTCATGGAAGGGCAAGTGGCTTTCTTTCGCTGGCAGAATCCAGCTCATTCGTTCCGTGCTTGGGGCTCTCCCCATTTACATGTTGTCGGTCATGAAGGCTCCTAAAATGGTTCTCCATAGAATTGAGAAAATCCTCAGAACATTCTTTTGGCAGGGTACTAGTGAAGAAAGAAAGCTGCACTTAGTCAAATGGGAACAGGTTAAACTTCCAAGAGATCAGGGTGGGGCTGGCATCCTCGATCTAGAACTTCAAAACGTGGCACTAGGGGCAAAACACATTTGGAATCTCATTTCCCAGCCTAACAGTCTTTTAAATAAGATTCTGATTCATAAATATTTGCATAATAACCATCCAGTCAGCATCATCACCAGCGAAGGCCTTCCCAGAGGCTCACATATATGAAATTTCATAAGCTCTTGCAGGCAAGTTTTCTCTTCTCTCACTTCGTGGAAGATTGGTAATGGCGCCACAGCTAATTTTTGGGAGGACTCATGGAACGGTCTTCCAGCTATGCAAAATACTCCAAGTCTTGAAGAAGTTAGGGCTGCTTCGGTGGAGGCATGGGGCAGCAAAGTTTCCGATTATGGTTCCAGGCACAGTGGCGGATCTCCCTTCTTTGTCTGGAAAGAAATTGATCCTCTTGCTCTTCCTCAAGCTGCTTAAGATCTGTATAAACAGTCTCTCAAACCCAGAATCCTGCGCCTTTCAAATAAAGAAGACCAACTTCTCTGGTTGGGTTCCCCCTCAGGTGTTTATACGGCCAAAGCAGGCTATGACTGCTTAATTCAGAGAACTGGTCGAGGTCAGATTTCGTGGACTGATTGTTGGGACTCGAGGTGTCTCCCAAAAGCAGGGGCATTTTGCTGGTTAGTTTTCAAAAAGAAAATTCTTACCCAAAACCGGAGGAGGAAATGGGGGTATCATGGTCCTACCAGATGCCCGTTGTGTGAACAAGCTGAGGAAGATTTGGACCATCTCCTTCTCCACTGCCCGTTTTCATCCCGTTGTTGGGCGTGGTTATGCAACAAGCTCAGTTTAGCATGGATTCCTGGAGCTACAATTTCGGATGTTCTCAAATCATGGCCTTTGCTTGGAAAGGATCTCCCCCTGGGCTCAATTTGGATCAGCAGTCTCCTCGTCCTCTTGTGGCATTTATGGTGGGAAAGGAACCTTAGATCATTTAGAAACTCTGCGTCTGATTTTGGAGCCTTCACTCAAAAACTAGAGGTTGCTATCTCAGAAAACGTAAGTTCCAATTGCAAGAGCATTGTTAATTTTTCCAGCAGAGATGAAGCTATAAGGAGAGCTTGGCCTCTCATCAAGCTGCCTGCTCCAAGTTCTTGTCTTCAGTCCCCTCAGTCATATAGAGAAAAGTGCTTGCGGAGAAGTGAAGTCAAATGGACGCCACCCCCCCCTGGGTTTTGCAAATTGAATTTCAATGGGACCTCCAAGGGTAACCCAGGGCTTTCAGGGGTGGGGTGTGTGGTTCGGGACAATTTGGGTAAAATCATAGTGGCTGGTTCCTTCCGTCTGAAAGATGGAACGTCCAACCAGGCAGAAATTCAGGCTCTATTATATGGTGTTAAGCTAGCTTTCGAATATGGTTGCAAACGAGTCAAAATAGAGGGGGGGCTCCCAGGTTGTGGTCAATTCCATTCTAAAAGGGAAGGCACCAAATTGGGTTATTGATTCTTTCTTGCCAAGTATTCAATAATGGCTAGATAAGCTCGAAGAATGGTCCATAACCCACGTGTACCGAGAGGCCAACTCAGTGGCTGACTCGCTTGCCAACTCGGGCACCAACCAGGATGCTGAGGTGGAAATCTGCGAATGATGTCGCAAAGCGGGAAAGATTGGAGTATATCTTACGGGCGGATGCTTCATTGATTGTCTCATAAGTTCGACGCATGTGAAGAAAGGATTAAATCAGCAGCACGGGTTTGAAGGCAACTCATTCCACTCTGCCTCTCTCTATCATTTCATGTGAAGGTTAATAGTTCAGTGTTGCCATGGCCATCCCGCCGTTTCCTGCATTGTTTCTGCAAGGTGAAGCCCGTGAAATGGCTTTCTATGGTTCCGTTTCAAAGGCTAGATTAGGGAAATTTTTCCGTATCAGCTCAGTGCCTATTGGTCGGGCAATTGAGAAGATAATTGGGTATGAATACCTGCAAGGGTTTGGTAGAGCCAGGGTTAATGCGGAAATCACTTCCACCTTTCTATTTCATCTGTTGCTTATCGGCCGCAGTAAGGAGGACTCGTTGATGATAGCCCGGCGTTTCATTTTTCCAAAGCACACAGTGGGCTTGGAAGAGAGAGTGGGAAACTTCAACATGATGCAAGCCTTTTCTCCCTCTGCAGAGCCGAGTTCCTCAGAGTTGGTCCCGAAAGCCTATGTCACTGAGCTGGAACGCCGTCACGCCAAGCTTTGGGAATTTGCTGTCAATGTCCATCGCATCTGCAGGCAAGAAGACAGAGGCCCAGCCTTCTTCGACCCTCTGAATATGGATGCTCTGGCAGCTCCCATTGTTCCTGTTCCAGATTATGTCAGTGCCCTGATAAAAAAGGGTAAATCTCCTTACTCTTTTCTGCTCAAAGTTGCTAAAGCTGGTATGGTGGAGCGCCGCATCTCAACAAGGAAGAAAGCGGTGGAAGATGTGATCGTGATTGATGATTGACAGGGGTCTGCAATTCCAGAAATAGTCTTTTTGTCCTCTATGTTTAGTATCTCTATTATAGTTAAGTTTTGGTTCAGTATATCGATGGGCTTGGTCTACAGAAGATCTTCTATGCCCCTAGTTGTAGTTGTTAGTATGTATACTTTTGCTTTTCGTCGCAGGGTAGTTTCTGAATGAATCTACTTATTCACCCCTGCTGGTTTTTCTCGAATTGTAAGGGTGGGGTTCCCATTAAACCCCCTGGTTCATAGCTCCGGTAAAAAAGCGTTTTTTGTATCAAAAAAAAATATGTAGTCCTCAACTAGTAGTGGCTTCACCACCTTTCTTTTCTGTTTTTTACTTCCTTTGTACTTTTGTGATTTAAGTTTAACAACGGGTGAGAGCCCCAATAGAACCCCTCATTTAATCTATCGAAAAAATACTCGTTGTTTCGAATCATCGCCCCTACATGGTTACAAAGAGACAACCTTGAAAGCCTTTTAAAACAGGATAAGGAGGTTTTGTTTTTTTTTAATACATCACTGTCCCAAATCAATCCATCATGCTTGAAAGGGAACAGTTTCTAAATACTATGGGTTTCTGCAGTCCACGGTTATTGAAAGACATAAAATTCTGTATAAAAACACTGTAAAGAGAAAAATTCAAAACATGGACATTTTAGCCATGCCTAAAAGGGGAAAACTTCATAAAAATTCAATTTTCCACAGGCCATAATCATTAGAGGACAGAAAATTGAAGATAAGACCAGCCATAAAAAGTAAATTATTTAAACACAAGAATTTTGGCTAGATTGATAAAAGGGGAAAAATTTTAAATACTTCAGGTTTCCACAGTCCATAATTGTTGAAAGAAAGAAATTTCTGGATAAAAACAGCATAAAGTTTAATATTTAAAACGGTGACATTTGGCATCATTTTCCCCACCTTTATTAGAATTGGATAATTTTTAAAGACTTCAGATTTCCGCAGTCCATAGTTACTGAAAGACAGAAATTTCTGGATAATAGCAGCATAAAGTTTTATATTTAAAACATTGACATTTGGCATCATTGTCCCCACCTTTATTAGAATGGGATATTTTTGAAGTCTTCAGATTGGCGCAGTCCATAGTCACTGAAAGACAGAAATATCTGGATGAAAAACAGCAGTTGAAGGGTATTTTATTTAAACATTGACATTTCAGAGATGGTGATAAAGGGGATAAATTTTAAAGATTCCGCGTTTCTATAATCCATGATTATTGGGAGCTAGATTTTTTTTGGATAAAAATAGAAGTAAAGAATGCTGTTTAATGAAAGCATTTACGTTTCAGCCCTCGGGGGCAATTTCCCCACAATGGTTAAAAGGAAAAGGGTAAGCCCTCGGAGCATCACCCCCACCCTGATTAAAAGGGAAAAACATTTAAAGAATTCAGGTCTCTGCAGTCCATAGGTTAAACAAAGACAAAACAAAATTGCATAAAAACAGCTAAAAAGAGTTTTTATGGTTTTTTGGACAGCGACATTTCAGGTCAATCTCTGTTATGGTTAAAAGGGGACAATTTTGAAGGGCTGCGGTTTCCGCACGGACAGAAATTTCTAAACAAGAGAGGCGTAAGGGGTGTTTCCTTTACCATCGTTGTTTCGCCATAATTAAAATGGAAAATTGACGTTAAAAATCACGTATCCACAGTCCACAGTTGTTGAACGACAGAAGCCTGTGGATGAAAACATCCGCAGAGAGTTTTTGATTTAATAACATCGACGTTTAAAATCGAAACGACGAACAAAAGAAAAACGCAATCCCGTACAATTCCTTTTTTTTTTTTAAGAAAAATACTGAAATAAAGTAATTTAAGCGATAAAATTAACTTACCCTGATGAGGTGGAAGATGTTGCAGCGGTAGCAGTTGGGTCGTTTGAAGAGCATGGCGGTGGCCCCGGCGGTGGCGTGTAGAATTCAGTATTTTTGACAAAGGAAAAAGCTTGCGTGAATGATGCAGGCGGCGGAGCGGAGGTGGAGGATGATGAAGGACGAAAGAGTGAAGGAAGTGGCTGAGCCTGAGATTTCTCTAACACCTCTTGATGCGATGGAATTCTTACTAAGAAATTCCTCAGCTGTTGTTGCTGTTGTTCGTCCCCCTGCGCGCCCATTTTCTCGACTCCTGCCGCTGTGTGAATTGAACTCAGCACCTTTGTAAATGGGGAAAGCGTGACTTGGAGAGGGGAAATAGGAGAGATCAGAGGAGCCTTAGGGCTTCTTGGAAGGTGAGAGCGAGAGGACCACTTCTGCCGCTGAGTTTATCGTTGGAAGTTTTGATTGTTCCTCACCAAGAGCCAGTTTTGACCGGGAGAGTCCGGATAGCCATAGCCATAGCCATAGCCAGAGACGAAATATTATGAAGAGAGATAATTTCTCCCGTTCTCGCATTAACTTCTCAGATTTTTTTTAACATATCGTCTCTCTCTAATACTGAAGTTTGTAATATATTCTTCTAAATTTTATTTTGCGAGTATTCTCACATTTATAACACAAATATATAAATAAGTTAATATCGTAGTAATTAACTATTTCCGTATTAAAATTCTCATAGTAATAAACTATATTCATTTTTAAAAAATTATTTTCATGATCAAGATTTGTTATATTATATAATTTTTTTATATTTATTTTTATTGATATAATTATAAGTAGTTTATTTAATTTTCCCCTAAGTTTTGAAAGTATGCATGTTCAAATTTTTAACAAATTATATTAAAATTTTAGATGCTCACCGAAGGGTCCTTGGTCTCTTGGTGAAGTTGAATGGCTTGAAATGAGTCTACCATGGATCAAGTCTTGTTGAGTGCAAGGCCTAAAGATACCCGACACAAAAAGCTAACAAGCAGATAGGGTCCGGATCGTTCCCTAGGTGACTTTGACATATTTGATGCCCCCTAGTCGTGGTTGCTTAGTTAAAGGAAGGCTTCGATATAGATATACTCTTACTCAACAAGTGTATTGGATGCTCAATTTTTTAAGATATTATATTGAAAATTTGGAGATAAATAAACTACACTTCAAAATAAAGGATAGCATAAAATTTAACTATTTTGCCAACTAAAATATTTTTAAAAAGTATCTTTATTATCATCAAAATAAGGGATAGCATAAAATTTAACTATTTTGCCAACTAAAATATTTTTAAAAGTATCTTTATTATTAAGATTCTTTACATCATATAATATTTTTATTTTTTAGTATTGGTATAATTGTAAGTAGTTTACTTAATAAATATGCATGACTTAAGAAGTTATACTAGCAATCGTACATGAAGTGTACGATTGAAACGCCGAAGGGAATGAAGTGAAGAAAGAAAAAATGAGGAAGTGAAATAGAGGGAAAGGATGAGGGGTGATCAAGAAGGGGTTCGATAGAAGGGGAGGACATTGAGTTCCAGTGTATCGTTTGTATCTTATAGGTATTATTCATGGCGGTGTTATATGTGTATGAAGAGGACAAACTAAGAAGTAGGGAAATTTGAAAAGGTTTCATGTTTGAGACTCAACTGAGATGCATGCATCATACTTCTTTCACGGGTCAATATTTTTCTATCGAACTTGTTGAAATGAATGTTTAATACCGAGACTCCATACAGTTTCATACGTTGTTGAGTCCAAACTCTTCTATGATTTACTTAGAGGGTGTTTTGAAAATTACCACTTAGTTATATCTAATCGCAATGCATAAGGATGTTTGGGCATACATATTGAGCCATTAATGCTCACCTAAATCAAATGTATTTGCGTCCAAAATAACAAACGCCTATTCGATTTACAAAGAAGGAATGAGAATAAATAATTTGTAGTGGGTGGGGGCTCGATATGTAATCCTCCATCACAACAGTACACCGACCAAGCAAACCATATCATTTACAGGTAACTTATGATCCATTTTAAGGATATATAGCTATCTTTTAATGTCCACGAGGCCAAAAGAAGCCTATGACACAAAAGACCCTATCATTTCTATTATATGATTTTTTGATCATTTATTGTTAAAACCGATAATGAAATCTCCAAAATTGATTTCCGTGATGTAACCCTCAAAACTGTCCTCTAGAAAGAGTTTTCAAGGTAATGTATTTTTTTCCATTTTTATGAAGCATCACTGAAATCAAGGTTTGTGTTTGGAGACCGTATGATTGAATGTTTTTCTAAATGTTGAGGCAGCCCGCAAGCACTGATGGTTGTTGATTCTGACTCTACACCCTCCAAAAGTGTTTCCTTAAACTCTCCAAAGCCTTTTCTGCAGACCCGTTTTGAACATATCTTACCATCCACGCATTCCATGAAACTACAATGGTTTGAGGCAATCTAACAATAATGAGTGTGCCTTGTGAAGCCGCATTCCTTCAAGGAATTTTGTCGAATAGTTCACGTGTCAAGTTCATGTTTCCAGATTTTACATACATATGTGTCAGCATTTGCAAATAAAACATCTGACGTAAGACTTGTCCCAAATCTCCATTATGATTTTGTGTAAATCCATGATCTGTTTTAACGCTTCCCATTTTAGCAAGACTGAGGGTATGCTAGCGAGGGTGAACCCACCACGTGGACAACTACTAGTTACATTTGGTGAACAACAGAGAAGCCTCATAAGGAGGCCCACATATTTTCCTTCTAACTTCCAACACCCCACACACCTACCAAGTAACCAAACACCAATCATTGGGGTTTGTAGCTAAGACACAGAACTAACCACACAAGATCTTTTGACTTGCCCCAAAATGGGCCGCTATGGAGGTGTAGACAGGTGGGACACTAGAAACACCGAAAGGTATCTTTTAAAGGATTCATATTGGAAGGAGAGAAACATTGAGAGATAAAAAGGGGTGAAGATGAAGGGGTTAGAGGATGGAAAAGTGTGGGTGCAATGAAAATAGAAAGTAGAAATAATGTGAAACTCAAACGTAGAACAACATGACGTCATATATGGAAATCCTTTAAAGTATAATAGGGGTGTTATTCAAGATGTTGCAGAAAAAAATTATAAGTATATATGTGAATGTAAGGATTGGTAGAAAAATATTACAGAAGTGAAAATGCAACAAAAACAAAGAAAGGCTTGCCCCCTAAAAGAAAAAAAACCAAAACAAAAACTACTCCCTCTCATGGTTTTCATATGTATTGTTGATCTAATTGTTACATGGTAGGTGGAATATTGCTTAATAAATACTCTTACACTACATATTAAATGTGTGTCCTCTTTTTCCAATCTTTAATCTACTTGTCTTTTACTTACATATCATTTTATAATAAAATATTTATGTATCTTGGAATGCCCTTTTTCTCATGACATATTATCTTATATTATGAGTATTGTTCTTGGTTAGTTGGTGTGAACCCTAAAGAGATACAATCACCCTGGAATCAATGGAAATGCCCTTTCATCAGTCAAGGGCTGAAAAATCTTTGGATAATAAGCCTGACTCACGTATGGTGAGAAATATGGAAAGAAAGAAACATGAGGATCTTTAATAACAAGAAACTTCCTATTAGGTTGATTTTAAAAAAATGTTTACAGGCTATTATAAATAAATTTTCTATCCTAAAGAATAAAGAAGTGGAAGTCATTTACTGTGAACAACATATCTTAAGGAAATGGAATTTAACATGTGACCCTCAACCAAAGAAGAACAACCCTAGAGAAGGGGTTTAAGTGGACTCCTCCTTATGAAGGGGTCTATCAAACTCAGTTTCGATGGTGTTGCTAAGGAGAGAAACATTGGGGGAGGGGAAAAGCGGGTGAGGACGAAGGATTTTTTCATGATGTTGAAGGAAGTGCGAGTCCTAGCCTGAAAATAGAAAGTAGATTGGGATTTCAATCTAACAACGTTATATAAGCTACCATGATGTTCTGCATATGTGAAGTCCTAGCAGAAATAGAACAGGGGTGTTGTTCAAGACATGTAATTGTGGTATAAAGATTCTTTTGAAGTATATATCTCGAATGTATAGGATTGGTAGAAAAATAATTCCTCCATCTCTAGTAGAAGACTTCAACAAATAACACTAAGTATAAATTGTTCACCCCGTGAAAGAAATATCCTTCCAACATGTGTTCCGGGAAGGAACACAAACTAGCTAACCCTGATGACTAACATAGGGGGTGTTGAAGCTAATTGATTGAAATGATTGGTCGAGGATACTTACACTATATAAATAGCTAACTTACACTAGACATCTCAAATAGGGAATGTGTCCTCTAATATGGATACCTTCAATCTGACTTGTCTTGTACCTACATATCCTTCTATATGACTCATCAAGATATTTATGAATCTACTACCTACTTGTGTAAGCCTTCATATTCACATCATCTCTAGGTCTAGCCATCCATCTATCTATTAATTACAAATAGTTTGTCACTCAAGTGTGGTAAAATGCAACCCAAATGAAAGGATTAGCATATTCTCATCACAGGTAAGTAAGGCAAGTCGTTTGTACTACATAGAATTGGTGTTGGGAGATTTCAGTGAGAACAAGTAAACCTGGCCCAGAATCTTATCGATGCCTTTTTATCAAGAGGTCAGAGGATCCTTTACTATGATAAGGTTGGGTTGCTAATGAAATTTTCAGGGTCTTCGACGGGAATAGATGATTTTAGACTAAGCCCAAACTGGGTCTTGTGACTTGCCTCAAAATGGGCCTCCATGGAGATGCAGACATGTGAGAGGCTAGAGAATTTTTCCTTCAATATCTCTCCGAAGCTTATAGCTAAAGATCTCATGTTTGGTCTCAGGAAGAGAAGAAGCACTTAGGAAGCCCAAGTCAGACTGGGTTAAGGATATTGAATGCTTTATGCAGGATGGTAAGGGTGTGCCTGTTTCTCTCCATAGATGGTTAATTGCAAGAGGTGAATTTTTCAAACGTAGAACAACATCCCTTCGCATATGGAAATCCTCTCAAAGTATAATTATGGGTGTATATTTAAGACGTTGCAGAAAAAGTCGTTACAAGTATATATGTGATTGTATGGATTGGTACCAAAATATTCCGGATGCTGAACCATGTCAACAAACAATAGGCCCTATAATTTCCCCAATTTTTTATACGTCTCTCCTTGGCTACATCAATTACTTAGGTTGAGAAAGGCACTATTTCCCTGCTACTACATCAAGGCCTTCATCAAAGCCCTACTCAAGTTGGGAACTCCCCTCATTGGCAAAAATGAAAAATTAGGTGGAATTCTGCTTACTTAAATAAAGATATTCTTAGGGGGGAAATATTGAATGTGTACTCCTAGCTTTTGGAGGTTTTAGGGAAGGCTACTGGTGAAAAGAACCTAGATCCCATCTGGCTAAGGAAATGTGTTAAGGAGCAGTGCAAGGAGGGCGGGGCTTACTGAGCATATTAAGAGACATTTGGAAGTAATCTGCAGACTCGGGGGAGCTATCAGGCAAGAGGACAAATAGAGCACTCTCCTGACTTTAGTGATAATCATGAATGAAGAAGCTTAGCAAAGGGGATAAGTAGTGAGGCAAGATCGTTTGCTACACGTTGAATTGATCCTAGGAGCTTTCAGGAGGAAAATTAAGATCTAAAAACTCGGAGGTGAGGCTATTGAAAGCATGCACACCCTCAAAACTACCCAAAACAACTTGTTATAAAGCCCAGGATCATCGGTCAAATCCAATGTTTTTATGAAGGAGTTATGAGATATTGCAGGTTAGAAACCAACATAAACAGACACAAGATCAACGTGCCCCATAATTGACCTCCAGGGAGTTGCAAGAAAAAGTGGGGAAAGATGGACATCTATTGTTCTTAAGTGGGTCAATTTAAAGGATTTCATAATGGAAAGATGCCTAGAAACATTTGGAGAATGAAGATAGTTGAAGATGAAGGGGATTAGAGGATCGAATCAGAGATGTTTAGATACTTAATGTAAAATAGCAAGTATCCACCATCTTAAATTCAAACTTGTTGAACAACATGACGTCGCATTCCATGGAAATAACAAAGACTTTGAAGTATAAAAGAAGGAATTGGCCCCTAGACAGTTGCGAGATAACAGAGCTGAATTATAAGTATCTATGTGAAATCTACTATAGCCCAACTTGGTTAAGGAATGAAATGGGTGCATGCATACAGTGAAAATGCATCTAATAAAAGAATATTGAAAGGGTTGCTCCTGTGTGGGATGTTTTCTTTATTTTTGCTATGTTGTTAGTTCATGGACTTCTGCTATTAGTTTGGTGGACTCCTGCTGTTAGTTTTTCATATGTCTATTTTTGCTATGGTGGATACTTTTGTTTTGTAGTTGGGTTGGTCTGTGTCTCAATATGTGCTTCAATGGATACTCCCTTGGCCATTTTCATATTAAAAATGTGTGTAAACCTCTGTACGTGGTAGGGTCCAATCTTCAACCTACTTGTCTTTTACCTACATATAATTTCATAATAAACTATTTATGTATGCTACAGCTCTTGGTTAGTACATATTAAAACACGTCCAAATCTTCCATCCACCTATCAAGACAAATACAAATAGAGCACTCTCTTATTTTCCAATAATATAAATTAATTTAGAGTATTATCACTGGTAAGTAAGGCAAGTTGCTTTGCACACATCGTATTGGTGTTGGGAGCTTTCACAACAGTTAAACATCACCCACACTTTCTATGTTTTTTTATCAATATTAATTCCTTGATATGACAAGTATAAACAATGAAATTTTAGGGTTTGCGGGTTATAGTATATTTTAGATTCATCCTCATCCTGAATGCCATTATCAAATTTTTCCTAATAAGACGACTTTAATGTAGGAAATTTAGGGTTTACAAAGGTAGGACACATTTATAAATTAATTTTTTAGGGCATTCGATATAGATATTTTTTAAGGGCTCTCTCATTTTCCAATAATATAAATAAATTTAGAGTATTATCACTAACAAGTAAGGCAAGTTGCTTGCACACATTTTATTGGTGTTGGGAGCTTTCACAATAAATTAAACATCACCCACACTTTGCATGCCTTTTTATCAATATTAATTCCTTGATATGACAAGTATAACAATGAAATTTTAGGGTTTGTAGGTTATATATATTTTAGATTTATCCTCGTCTTGAATGTCATTATCATTTTTTTCTTAAGAGGACAACTTTAATGTAGGAAATTTAGGGGTTTATAGAGGTAGGACATATTTAAAATTTGTTTTTAAGGGTATTTGATATATATGTATATTCCTTAGATTGATAATATTGCGGTTAAAAAGATATGATATGAAGTTGTATAGCTTCAAAAGTATCGCATTTGTTGTTTGTTTTCTCCATTTATTTAATAGCAAAATAAAATTTGAGCGCGAAAAAGAAACCCATGTATAACATACACCCACAAATCACGTTAAGTGCTCTTCAAAACCCAAAGCAGAACATGGAGAGCAACACATCCTTAACAACCTTTCAAACCTCATCATTTTCCTTGCATAATAATAAAATCACTTTATTTGAGATCCAGAGGCAGTTAACCCACACTGAAACCTCTAGTTAACATTGTAAATTTTGTTGTTATTGGATAGTTGTAGTGAGAATTAAATTAAATAAATAAACATAAACTTTATGGAGAACTGTGCTAAATGAAATCTCTCACAAATAGCCATCCTAGAATTAACACCATTATGGGTTAAAATTAGACCTACTGCACATAGAGATAAATCTGTAACCCTAATATCTCCTCATTTTACTATATATAAATTGATTGATCTAGATTTGTATCTAATGTCTAGAAGTGGGTTCAATGGTCTCTGAAAGGAACCTATTTCCTGCCATTGTTTCCCTCTTTCCTTTGTTGTATGTGGAAGAAGAAGAAGATTGAGGATTACGAGGTGTTTCATTCGGGCATAATACCTAGTTATATTGATTTTACTTCTTTTGCTTTTGAGAATCTGTGCCACGTGCACTATAACCTATGTGCAACACCATTCTTGAGGTACATGATAGTAATGTTATTGCAGATGTGGACTGCAGTGTGACATTTGTTCAAGGCACCAGTCTACAACGAGCGCATTGAGCATTGGATTTCAATGCATGCACTGCAACCTCCCTCTACACCTTTGATTTACTGTAATCCATCAGTTTTGACAAGCCTCCACGCATATACATTTTGACTATATGTACGTTGATCTGTAAACTCTTCAACTTTGGAATTATCCACATAAACACAAATAAACGTTGTTGTTCTACTTTCTATTAGAAAATGTCAGAGATAGCTAGTGAATGAATTATGCTTATGCTTAGAGTCCACAATTAAAGGAAAGGAAAGAATTTAAGCTCATAAACGCCAACAAATTTTATCTTGGAAAACCTCCAGAGGAGGAAAAACCAATCGAGAAGGGCAATTTCTCTTTCTTCCCACTTTTATTGGCTAGTTTAAAATAACAAGTATAGAATTTACAATAAGTATGAAATAGAAGTAGATAATATCTCACACTTCCTCCCAAATACTTGTTTGCTCTGTCTTAACACTCCTTTCTTCTACAAAACACAATTCTAGCAATAAGAACTTCTTGTTCACTTTCTTTCATGCTTCGATGATCCTATTCTCTTCTACAAACATGTTTTTATAGCCTTTTCCATATCCTCCCGTGTACTGGAGAATAAGAAAGGTCATGGAGGAGAAGAGACACAAACAACCTTCCAAATTCTGGGTTGTTCATTTCATTTTTTTCTGTCTGAAAGAGCCAGGACCGCCACCCAATGTAGACCGCGGTCCCAGGACCGCCACCACTAGTTGGGCGGCAGTTCTGTAACCACCGCTCTACATAGAGCGGTGATCATGTTACTTAAAAGACAAAACCTCCATGTATCATTTTTCCTTCTTCGTGTTGATTATTTTGATGAAGTAGATTCATTTTGGATCCCTATGGATCACACCTCCCTTGCTTAGGAGGATTTTGGTCCCACAAAAGCTTAGTAGGGGAGTAGATGAGGAAATAATTCCCCTCACTTGCTCCTTTGAGTACCACCGAGCTTGCCTTGGCATCTTTCCTTTCAGTCCAATCTGCCAAGACTCCTGCGGACCTCTCCTTATCTCTCTGACCTTCTGCTGCAGCACTACATCCTCCTCTAATTCGTCTGACGAGTCCAAGACGCAAATCCTCAATGGAAGGTAGCAACTATAGACCTTCATCTTCATCTAGCATGGATGGCTCATATAGGTGTAAATTCTCACAATTACGTACTGAGTACATCCGCATAAATGGTGGAAAATCAAGCTGAAAGGCATTTTCTCCAACCTTCTCCAATATGGTGGAGGGTCCCATATCATAATGGCTTGAGCTTCCATGTCTAACCTTGTAGTCTCTCCTTGCTCAAGTAAAGCCAAACTTTGTCTTCAACATGAAGCTTATGCTCTCTCCTATGCTAATCGTGTCTAGCATTTACTTGGCTTGGGATTTCCCCAACTATTATTTAACCTTGAGATGGATTTGTCGAATCCTCTCAATGAATTTGTTTTCTTTAGTCACCTCTATGTCTCGTGTCTCCTCCTCATCCTGCTTCCCAAGTACTATGTCTAGCAGATTTGTAGGTAGATAACCCAAGCATGCTTCAAACGGTGACTTCATAGTGGATGTGGTGTACTGCCCGGTTATAGGAATGTTAAATACAGGCTAAGAACTCATCCCAAGTCCTTGGATATTTGTTGTTATACCCTCTGATCAATTGTACCTAAAGTCCTGTTTTCCACCTTTGTCCTTTGATGGAAAGTTGTGCTCCTTTGTAACTTGGTATCCATCTTGTCCCCACAAAGTAGTCCAAAATTTCCCCAAGAACCTAGAATCCCTATCAGAAACAATAGACTTTGGCAAACTAAAATGCACCCATACATTAGCAAAGAAAAGGTCTGATGCCTCATGTACTTTTACTGTCTTTTTACATGCCATAAGAATACACATTTTACTGAATCTGTCAACAACAACACATAGATAGTCATGGCCATGTTTAGACATAGGTAATTCTCCTACAAAATCCATAGAAATGTCCTCCCACAGACGAGTAGGTACTAACAAAGGCATATACAAACCCTCCTTCCTAGTCTTAGGTTTGTTAGTACAACAAAGTTTAAATCCACGTATAAATTTTGATACTTCTTCTTGCATATTGGGCCAATACACGTACCTTTGTAAGTGGGTTAGGGTCTTACCAACACCGAAATGTCCTGCTACTTTCGAGGTATGTGCTTCCCTCATCAATAAAATTCTTTCTTCTTTTGGCACACAAAGCTTTCCCCATCGGTAGAGCAGCCCGTCCTTGAGATAACAATCTTCAATCCCTATCGTTTCAGCCCCTTGGGACTGCAACTACTGAAATGTCATCCCAAAGTCTTTGTCTTGGGCATATGCCTCTTTGTAAGCTTCCTTCGTGAAGGGATCGATCTGAGAAGATAGTGGCCAAACAGGAAAACGTTTCCTGTGTAGGTGGCCTAGACAACATGTCAGCCACTAAGTTTGTACTACCCTTCTTGTATTTGATCACTAGATAGAACTGCTGAAGGAACCCCATCCATTTGTAGTGCCTTGCCTACTGCAATTTAGACTGTGCTTGCAAATACTGGAGAGGTTTGTGGTCAGTGTGCACAATAATTTCTTTACCCAACAAATAATGCTTCCATTTTTTAATCGCCTAAACTAGTGCATACATTTCCTTATCATATACTAAATATCCTTTAACTGTTTGAAGTGAAAGTTTCATAATGATAACATACGGATTTTACCTCCTTGAAGCAACATTGTGCCCATGGCGTAATCACAGGCATTTGTCTCTACTTCAAAAGGTTGCTGCAAATTAGGAAGAACAAGTACTTGAGCATGACTAATCTTGTATTTCAATAACTCAAAGGATTTGTCTTGTTCCTTACCCCAGTCAAAACCCTTACTCTTTGCGGCCACTATGTGTAGAGGGTGTTGCAATCGCGGAGAAGCCCGAAATGAACTTTTGCATGTACTGTACTGCTCCCACAAAAATTATAGTCTTTGTGGCTCTAATTAGTGTTGGCCAGTTAGTGATGGCTTCCACCTTCTTTGGATCCACTCGTAGATCCCCTCCTCTAACCACGTGCCCAAGATAAACAAGTTACTGTTTGGAAAATTCACATTTCTCCATATTACAAAGCAGTTGTTTCTCCCTAAGAACTTGAAAGACTTGTTATAAATGGGTTAGATGCTCTTCCCATGTGGCACTAAAAATCATAATATTGTCTCGATATACAATGACACATCAATCTATGAAATCTCGCAATACATCATTCATTAATCTCATAAATATAGGGGGTGCATTGCATAACCCAAAAGGAAGTACTACCATTCATACAAACCTTGTTTTTTTTTTAAGGGATGTTCTTCCATATATCCTCCTCCTCCTTCATTCTGACTTGGTGATAACCGGACTTGAGATCCAACTTTGTGAAGAATTTGGCATTTTGAAGTTGGTCTAAGAGATCATCTATACGGGGAAGTGGATATCTGTTCTTTATGGTGATCTTGTTCAAAGCACAGCAGTCAATGTACATTCTCCAAGAACCATCCTTCTTTAGCACTATCACAATAGGTGAACCACATGGTGAGGTGCTCGGACGTATCACCGCTTACTCTAGTAGTTCCTAGAGTTGTTTCTTTACTTCAATACTCTCAAGTAAGGATTGCCTATACAACCCAATGTTCAGTAGAGGGGACTCTGGCAATAGCTGAATCTCATGCTCTGCTTCCCGTTTTGGTGGTAACCCACTGGGAGCCTGAAAAAAATTCCTGAAATGACTGAATAATATTATCCAAATCATGCTTTCCGTTGTTAGAAATCTCTGAAACTTCTACCCCCATCTTGTTTGTTCTTTAACAAAAGTAAACAAAAGTGATTATGATTTGCCTGAATAAGTCATTTGCTTGGTTAGCACGCACCATAGTAACCTGTGTCTTATGCTGGTGTGCCTAGATGTTGTAGCTAATCCCATCCCTTGACCCATTTGTACCGGTTTTCCCTTCTCATAAATATAACATCCGCTGATATACAAGTAAGGACTCCTGAAAAACAACATCAAAAGCATCAAGTGGAATAACGTCAGCTTCCAAAACATCAATATATTGGGAATTTATCCCAAACTTGACCTTCTATCTTCTTGTTACCTGAATTTCAACACCCTTCTTCACCCAACCCAAAGGATAAGGGTGTGGATGCTCGTAAGTCTCGAGACCAAGCTTCTTTACAACTGCTTCAAAAATCAAGTTAGATTGAGAACCAGTATCAACCAAAGCATTTACCTTAGTTCTCTTGATCTATATTTTGATTTGGAATAGTCTACTCATCTCCTCTTCCTGGTTGTCCATGTTGGTGGTCATACATCCAAGCCTCTCATCTACATCAGAGTCATCTTCAATTTCCACCTCCCCTCTTGTCTTTTACAGTTGTAATGGACTTCTTTGAGTCCTTGGTTCAGTTCTTCGGATGTAACTCCAGATGCAACTTCCAACATGTAGCGACAGTATGACCATTGATATCACGATTCTTGCAAAAATTCTTGGGATCTTTTACAAGTATTTAAAGTAGTTGGCAACTTGTTTACCTTTCCCTTTCCACTTACCCTTGTTACTTGTTTGCCTATACTCTTTTTTTTGCTGATTTGTTGATTGCTTTGCCCTTGGCTCTAGCTTCCCCTTGCTTCTTTTCATCATCTATGTAGTATGTTTGCACACACGCCTCATTGAGATCTTTGGGCTTGGTGGAGATGATTTTTCTTCGAAGGTGAGTGTGAAGTCCTCCCAGGTACTTAGTCAGAATCTCCTCATCCTCCAGGTCCATGTTTAGCAACATGACCTGCCTCCAAAACTCCGTAGTATAGTCTTACACACTTTGACGACTGCCTTGTTTAAATTACTGCCATTTAATCGTTTGGTCATTCTTGTAACCAATAGGATATAAGTTAGCTCTAAGTAATTCTTTAAATTCTTGTCAAGATTTCACAATAGGATGCTTCTTCTTTTCACATGTTTTTAGATGGGTTTCCCACCAAACTAGAGCGTGTGTCCTTCCATTTTGAGACGTGCAAAGGTGATACTTTGCGCCTCAGTGACATTATGGATGCTAAAGTAGACTTCTAACTATTTTATCCATTTATCAAGCAACTCTGCATCTACTTGTCCTTCAAAGCTTTTAATATCAACTTTCGTGTCAAGTTTAAAAGGAGTATGATTGGATTTTACCTTTTCTCTTGTGTTTGAAGTCTCTTCTTCATGCTCTTCCCCATAACTTTCCTCATGGTGGCTCCTTTCCTATGCCAATTTTTTCAGCTAATCCCCGAACCACTGAGTCCATGGAGTCCTGTTTGAAAAAAGTTGTCTTCTATAAATCAGCAAGCTCTTTTTACCTTCTAAACATCCTATCTGTCATGGTCTCCAACATCTCGATTCTATGAACCAAGTTCTCTTCCTCCATTTGTCCCCGAATTCTTTGTTTGCACTTCTTTGTAGAAATTTTCTGGATCACAAGGTAAAGCCTCTTCACCTTTAGATCTCATCACGGTCATACAAATCCAAGAACGAATACCATAGTCCTGGATACTTGTTAGCTCTGATATCATAATGATCTGTAAACTCTTCAACTTTGGAATTATCCACAAAAACACAAATAAACGTTGTTGTTCTACTTTCTATTAGAAAATGACAGAGAGATGGCTAGTGAATGAATTATGCTCATGCTTAGAATCCACAATTGCAGGAAAGGAAAGAATTTAAGATCATAAACACCAACAAATTTTATCCTGGAAAACCTCTAAAGGAGGAAAAACCAGTCAAGAAGGGCAATTTACTCTTTTCTTCCCACTTTTATTGGCCAATTCAAAATAACAAGTACATAATTTACAATAAGTATGAAAGAGAAGTAGATAATAATGTCACACTTCATCCCAAATACTTTTCTTGCTCTATCTCAACACTCCTTTCTTCTACAAAACACAATTCCAACACTAAGAACTTCTTGCTCACTTGCTTTCATACTTTGATGATCCTATTATCTTCTACAAACATGTATTTATAGCCTTTTCCATGTCCCTCCTGTGCACTAGAGAACGGGAAAGGTCATGGAGGAGAAGATACACAAACAACCTTCACAATTCTAGGTTGTTCATTTCTTATTTTTGTTTTCTGTCTGAAAGAGCTAAGATCGTCCGCCCAATGCAAACTGGTGGTCCCAGGACCATCGCCCTAGTTGGGCGGTGGTTTTGTAACCGTTGCTCTGCACAGAGCGGCAGTCTTGTTACTAAAAAGATAGAACCTCTGTGTATCATTTTTCCTTCTTTGAGCTGACTGTTTTGATGAAGTAGATTCATTTTGGATCCCTATGGATCATACATCTTCGGTGTAATTACCTTTCCCATCATACTACATCTGAGGTCGAATATGTTTTATTGTCTCTAAAGTATTGTGGGTGTATACGTCGACATCAACAATAATTACATTCTATACTTAGTGGAAATGTGTTCCAAATTATGTGGAAAGAAAGTTAGGTTTCTTTCGATAATAACCGCTAGAGAGAGGAATTGCCATGAGCTAGATCACCCATCAAATGGTCGGGAAGCATGAAATTGGAGGAATCGATTTTCTAATTCAAAAAATTCATTATAAAAATAAATTAAGATTTGTTCAAGTTTATGAGTAGGATCTAGGGGTAGGGAAGTGGTGATGGAATTTGTGTTAGATTTTGTTGTCTAGTTCTTGTGGAATATGCATGAGTTGAGCATCCATCCAACACACCTCACTTGTTTATAAACGTAGCCCACAAATAGTAGAAGCGATTTAAACAATACTCTGGTCATTCTTCAATGATCTAACATCCAGGTAACCCTACTCTCAAGAAAATTTGAGAGATGGGACATAATCAAGGAACAAATATGTTCCAGTGACCATCAATTTTTTGGTGAAAATCCATGTGAACAATGGAAATTAATTTTATTGAAAGAAATAATATGAAAACTAGAAAGATAATTCCCATTCATGCTCACAATTATTATGACATGGAGAAATCTACAAAAGAATAATAGGATGTAATTGCTTCTATGCTTCTTCTAAATTATATTAGTAGTGATGGAAATTAGTTTGAGGGATAGAGAGGAATTATATTTTTTTTGAGACATAAATTACGAGTGTGAGAAGAAGGGGGCTGGAGTTCTCCTCATAGAAGGCTATGTTCAAACACGTGAGATGTATTCAACCACATCAAGCTATTCAGCAAGACAGACAACAAGAAACAATAATAATAACAAGGTCTACTCCTCCTCGCACCCAACAAGCATCAAATTTCATAAGGCACAGGTATTACTCTTTTAAATTTATGAACACAACCATGATAACTTCCATCAACGGGTTCATGTGGACGACTGCGGTGCGAATCGTTGTTGTCATCACTGCAGGAAAATATTTGACCCTCCGGCTTTTCAACACATCAGTGCAAATGTTCACTCTTGAGTACGTGTCAAAGGAGAGCCAATCTTCTTCACACCTACTTATTACACAAATATTGCCACAAATTTGCACTGTTTTCTAAGGATAATGGGAGACAACGCAACTACCATATTTCAACAAACCCATCCAACTGCAATCTTTGTAGTGGATATTCTAACAAGAGTCGGAATTTGCAAGGCCCGTCTCACAGGTAACACCTACGACACAAATATTCACAAAGCTCCAAAAGTTACACTTGAGGGATATAAACATGGGAGGAGGAAGAGGGTGATAAAGAAGGAGATTGTGGGTTGAGATGCCCATGATTGTGAAAAATGTTGGGGGAATCTATGAAAAAATTCTCTTTGTTACGACCACACATATATGAAACATGTGTCATTTGTTTCAATCATATGAAGGGTAAAGGGGGTGTAGTTTGCAGGTCATTGAGGTAACATACTCTGAAGATATATCAGAATAAATATGTGGTCATTGAATACTTCTAAGGAAAACTTTTACATTTTTGAATCATGAATTCTACATATGTTATATACCAGCATTGTATGTTTAGCTGTTGTCATGTCAAAAAGTTTATGAATATTTGCAATTAGAGTTTATTAGTAAGGATAAAGCTAGTGAGTAGGGTTTCTCTCAGCAATAGTAATAATGAAGATGTCCATCAATGACCACTCCCACAACACCGTGGCCTCTCATTTCCCTTATGATTTACTAGTACAATTATCAAGAAATGTATTTAGAGATACTTTTAACATAACTAATGTTTCAGGTTTTGGCAAAAGAGAGAATTAATTTTATTTGTGTGCATCATGTCCTTATTTGATCCTCTAGGTCATCCATGGTTATAAGAAAGGAAGGTTTCAATTTGAATATTATGATTTGATTTATTGGTTGGAAGATTAGAATTCATTTTGTGAGTGTGATGATTATAATATATAGACGGACAAACAAATCTAAGTACATCGATGTTACTCGAGGCCATTTGGAAGAGATTTCAACCTATATGTTGAGACATGGGTCAATATGATCTAGTTTTTTGGAGAAACAACCAATGTAATAAGGAAATAACAGAGGAAATTGAAGCTGGGTGATATATGTTCATTGGCATTATTTGTTGGCATCAATATAGTTTGGGAAAAATTTGTCAACATAATTACTTGCTAACATTACATATCTAATAACCAGTATTGTGTAGTATAGTTTGTGTATGATTCTAAGCTGGTCTTTCCTATTTTGTGTGCATATAAGTGATGGTGTCTACTTTTATAGTTTGTGTTTTTTTAATGTAAAGGAGGATTTTTGATTTGTGGGGTTTTTATATTATATTGTGGCATACCGTATGCTGCCGATAAAAAAGTTTGCACTTGGGGTATTTCTACTCCCAACATGGACAAGTACATCTACAATATGTAACATGAGTCAACCTAATCGAAAATACTATCAAGCTTAAGAATAAAGTTGTACCACATCTATTATAAGCCATATGGAGGGGACGCTAAGTAAGTTATGTTACCTTGCCCATTAGTTCCACGGTGTCAACACCCACCCCTTACACAACTGAGAGAAATGGAAATCGTTTAGAAAATATGGAAGAAATGACCTTTACTAATTTTAATTTTAATTTTTACTTTGAGACTTCCAATTGGACAACATTATATTTATTAGATAAGATGAAGACATGAATGAAAAGTTGTAAAGAAAAAGGTGGCAATTAACTACCGACATGTCCCATACATCTTCCACATCTTAGATTGTCCCTTCCCAAATAATATGTATTATGTATGCTTTGCTTTACCATCTCAATATCACTTGCATTATTCACGAGACTATAATTTCTATGTAAATGGGCCAAAATAAAAAATGAAGAAAATCTGATAGGTTGCATGTGACTACAAGTTACAGATAAATGGGAGCCCATAATATTTTGGCATCTAGGTGATATCTCGCAATGACAACCCAAATACATAAAGAATGCAAACATCCACATGTGAATTGCGGGAAACATTCTCGGTCACGACACGACATATCTTTTAAACATGTCGGTCAAGTTATCTAATAAACACTATCCTTATGATGCTTGCGCTTTTTAATATTGGAGTGTTTGATCGACTCAGTGACAATAAAAGGATACAAAATGCAATACAAAGGCTTCCTACAAAATATAAACCATATGTTCATGTGAAAGTGTAATAAGTGCGAGGTCGTATGTGAGATTATTTTGGCCTTATAATATTTACCCACAATTTTACAACAATCAAATTTCCTAATTTTTTTTAAATAGTACATAATTGTCCTAGTTGTTTGATTTTTTGCTCCATTATTGGACGGTAGCTCAAGTTTTGTTATCTACTCCATTGCATTTTCCTTACACTGAAATAATCCATTATACTAATCCATGTGATGTGCACTCATCGTCTTTGTCTACCCAACTCTCATTTTATACACATTTTTTATGGACTAGAACACAAATACAATTTCAATTTCACATACCAAGTATCAAAGAGTGTGGTTTGAGCTTTCATATGTGTCAAAATCCTTTAGTAAATAACACACAACATCAAAAGTGTTAATTAGAAGTACACACACAATGACTATTTGTATGCAAATACATCATTGACCTTCCCGCCGCATGAGTCAAAACCACCTAAAGCCAAACTCATGATGAAATGCACCTTTACATATATATGCCCCCATAAAACATATGCATGCTCATGTTGGGTGGGTCTTGTTGTTAGTTGTCCTCCCTATTGTCAATGTGGATGGTTAAGATAGATCTGTATTGTCAGCGTCTTCTAAAACAACATCTGAACCATACAATCTATGATAGTTGTAAGACAAAGTAACCCCTAACCAAATAGGGCAACAACTTCGACATAATTTTTGGAAAGAGTTTCTCATATCGCTGATTGGAAATTGTCGCTAGCTTGTTTTTAGTGTATATGACAACATATGTTTGCAAAGTTTCTGTGAAGCCATAAACGATTAGAGTGGGAAAAAGAAATTAAGTCTAGTAATGGATTCACATTTTGTAATTTTAAATTATTTTTGAAATAATGTGTAGATTAAAAAAATAAGGAAATAATAAAAGCATTCCCAGGTAGATTGCCCAAAAGATCGACATGTTCCCGGCAGGCCACTAACATATAAAATGTGAGTAATTTACACATTTTAGTAACTGGAATTGAAAAGATGAATTTAATTTACGAAAAAAAGAACTTTTTTTAATAAAAAAATTGTTCTATACTAATCAAGCGAGGAATAAGTTACTATGTTGGCACTTAACCATTGGGCGACAATGCACAACATAACCCTACGAGACTACACCTTTCTATCCAAAAGCACGAAAAACGTTACCGGTGGACTGATAGGGCCACCTACATAGATTTAGCAAACCAAAAAATCCATATAAGAATTGGTAAACCATTTCTTAGCCAAGGTAAAAAATGATTTTTGTATTGTACATGAATAATACCAAAATCAACGTTACCTATTGGCATGCATTTCGTGCTTTTGGTGTGTATGTCAATGCCCTGCATCGCCACAAAATAAAAATTACCTTCTCTATTAACTATTACCTACTACCATCTGCCTGCCACGATGTGTATGCACTGCTACAAGTGTTAGCACGACCATGCCGCCGAGGGCAACCCATATTGTCTTCATCTGTAGACGATAGAAAACTTTAATAGTTACACACACAGGGCAATAATATACAGTAGTAACAGAACTTCGATCCAATTTCAACACAGAAAAACTGATTTCTTTTTTCCTAAAAATGGTTACATTCTCCATTCGAATTTCTACAGAAAAAAAAATTGTTTGAGGGCTCCATGTCTGGAAAAGAATTAGACGATGTCGATTCAAGCTATTCAGACAATAGGTAGAAAGGTAGGAAGGAGTGCAATTCCAAGAGGAAGAAGAGACCCAGGTATTCCGGAAAAAGTAGGAAAAATAACGTTGTTAGGGGAGAGGACCCCATAACCG
This sequence comes from Taxus chinensis, assembly GCA_019776745.2. Classification (NCBI taxonomy): domain Eukaryota; kingdom Viridiplantae; phylum Streptophyta; class Pinopsida; order Cupressales; family Taxaceae; genus Taxus; species Taxus chinensis. Next base: position 622,540,565 of record CM034149.1, on the reverse strand, counting down.
TGCACCCTAACTTTAGGGGCACATAGATATATGTAGGGGTCTCGTCAACATAAAAAAAATATATCATCGTATAGCGTATCATCATGCCACATCACTATTTTCGTTTTGCATGTTTATTTGGAGGGAAAAGTAGTTTTTGAATTGATTTAAAATGAAAAAAATAAATATAAAGCATTTGAAAAGAGGTACCAATGACCGAGCGCCCTATGTGTCACATTGTCATTGGCTCTTTAAAAGTGTCATTAATCAAATAGTGAACAACTATTAGTCATTTTTTCAACAACCAATGGTGAAAATCAATGTACATACATTGGTACCTGCACAATTATGGGGTCCTCTCCCCTAGCGAGAGTGAAGAATATGATAGTGCGTCTGAAGGCTCATTTTCATATAGTAGTGAAGAGGGAAGGTCGAGAAAGAAGAAGATATGATGGAGCACGCGTGAGGAGCCTAAAAAGAATTCACAGAAAAAGGTTGGCAGGTTCAAAAGGTCAAATGCAAGGAGCAACAAAGATAGTTCAGTATTAAATATCTGTGATAGCAGGAAACTTGTGCAACGGTCACCATCTAAGAGTAATGACTTGTCTGAACATAGTAAGAGCATGGTCCCATGTTAGGGGTTACTGCTTCTATTTATTTGGGAAATATGGTCCCATGCAAAAAATAATTATCGTTGCTGCCAAAACCCAACAAAATTCCTAAAATTTCTCAGCAGCTATAAGTTAGGGAGAGGATTTCCAGCCCAACAAAGCAGTTAGGGGCACTAAAATGAATTTGCTGCTTAAATTTTTTAGGGAGATTTTTTGACACTTGGCAATTAGTTTAAGCTTCCCTCTCAATTTTCCATCCATGAGTAGTCATTACCCTGGTGACATTTTTCTTCCATGTATTTTTGGTAATAATTACAGCTAATACTCTTGAGAAATTTTAGCAACTAGAGAATCTGAATTTAGAAAAGGTCATTAAATAGGGTAATTAGCAACAATAAAAACAAGTCCATAAGATTTTCCCGAATGAAATTCTCGGGGAAACAAGTGGGCAAAAAGCTGATCATGTGAAATGAAAATGAAAGAAGAAGAACTCCTTCAGAAATGTATTCGTAAATTGATCAGCTCGTTGAAGACAGATCAAACATCAGCTTCTGCAACATGCTACGAATTTCTGAATTCATCCTCTACACAAACAACCTGCACTGGTCGGTTTTGCTAAAATCCAACAAAATGTTTCAGAAGTGTACTCTTTGGAAGGTCCACTTACTTGTCTCCTACAATCAACTGCTTTTTAGGTTACTGTCAAACCAGCCATCGATTTGACATTAAGGCCCCTCTTAAAAGACGGAAGCCACAAGGAGATTTCTTTCCATTTATCTAACAAATAATATTCAAATTTCGTATCCGTTAAAAGGCACAATTCACCACTAAAGACGCGTAGTTGTTATAACATCCAACAAGATTCAAGTCTCGAGATGAGTACCTGTTGACGCGACTCGCCGTCCACTTAAAATCGGTATTGCATGAAAATTAGTAGGAAGGCCTGCTGTAAGGTGTCAGAGCTCTCAATAACCCCGTATGATCCTTTCCTGTGGAGACTTGATTGTAATTCCAGGACTGAATGCCAGATTAGCAATTCAGCCTACGCGTCAAAATTCTGGGAATGAGATATCTAAATTGTGCCCTGGCCGGCTGGGCTTGGTAAAATCCCTCTATATTCAAATTGTGTACATTTAAGTTTTAACCTCGTAACCAAGCTCCGTACTAATTCCAACCCTGTAAACCATTTGACATACACAGCAGCCCCAAATTAAAATCTTTCCACAAATTTTGAATCACAAGAAAGCCATTTGGGTTGTTTTTTAACGACTTATAAAGCGCAAGAATCAAACCCTCGCCTTTAATTAGGTCTCGTAATTGGCCAATTGCAGGGTTTCACGACATGATAATTGCGAGCGCAAATCACAGGTAATTACAAATCATAAGCAAAATATACCATCAAAAACATGGCCCGGATTCCTCAATTATCAATAAAAATGAAAGGGGCAGCAAGAAATTGTGCGAGAGAGGAAACTGTAGCATACCTTGGGAATTGTGTCGAATATGGTTGCTATTTGTTTGTGCTGCTCCCAAACGTGGAGAGCCTTCCGTTTGCACAGAGTTTGAGATATTATTTGGACTTTATTATGGATGAATTACAAAAAAACAGAAAATTATAAGAGTGGTTTGTACGTTTATAGATATATTCTGGGCACAATGTTAATTTCCCGATTAAAAAATTAATGTGCGTCAGAAGATTCTTGGCTTGCCGAGGCTTCCAAATTTTCAAGGCGGTTCTTAAAGCTTTGGCTCTAAAATAGCCTTAGTAGCATTGGTTTTTCTTTTTTAATGAACAAGTATGAAATAGAGTTCTCTCTTTTATACATAAATATTAGACATTATTCATGTAAACGAAAAGGAAAAAAGTGAGTGTACATTAGTAATCGCATGCGCGTAATGTAATGGATATGTTTATGGGAGGAGTGAAGGATAAAAGTTTAAAGAGAAAGTGGGGCAATGAAGAAGGTGATTGAGGGACAACGTGAGGAAGAAGGTCAATACGGTTGAAAGGCCCCAATAACTCAAATCTCTCCTTTATCATGAATGATCCTCTTCTTTTTTTTGGTGAGTTACATAAGAATCGTGTGTCATTTTTGTGAATCACATGAAGGAGAAAAGGGGTACGGACTATGTGAAGGACATATGTCAAAAGATGTTGGCGTTGAAATCAACACTCCATAGCTTATATATCATCTTTCTTACTTCCAACCATAAATGACAAAAATGGATTCATTATTATTGTGGCTATTCACGTTACCAAATGTTATTCAAATGCGGGACCTAAAATCTTTTGGAGTGTTTTTCGACAAGGGACTCCAATTTGTATGGAGTTGGCATTCCATTGCGAGACCTCCAATACTCACAAAAAAAAGTAAAACATAAGATATCTTTAAACATGTATCATGAGTGCAAAGGCGAGCTCATGAGAGGAGGGGACCAAATGAATGCATTCGCAACATTTTCTTCACTACCACTTATAGATAGGGAAGCTCATAGATGTTTGAAACCCTTACCCTCATCCTACACCTCATCCTGCACTACACACTCCACCTCATCCTGTGGAGCCAAACATGAATGGATTCTCAAGAAGTGGGGGATATCAAGCAAGAGGAGTCTGTGGAGGAAGAGTAGTGGCCAGAGGTCATTGCTTTGGTGATCAATAAGAGGGACTTGCAAGGGAGATAAGACAGTGCAGGATTCCACCTTGACAAAGTGTTGGTGGTGATAAGTAGTAACTATAGAATGAGCAAGGGCCTATAGAGGTCAGCAAGTAACTAGGGCCACATCGTCATGATCATAATGAGCAAGTGTGGAGCACCCTATAAGAGGTCATCTGCAAGTAACAAGGCCACATCGTCATGATCATAATGAAGGACCGCCAACCAATGGCATGGGAAATACATGACTTCTACATTAAAATTGCCTTCCACTGGCATGACCACATGACCATGTTCACAATAAAGCACCACCAGCCAATGGCATGGGCAATGTACAACTTCTACATTGAGAACACCTATCTGTTACAAGAGCTTTGTCATCGAACCCTCAACCATTAATCTCCTATCTTGTGTCGGATTTTAAGAACCTTCTTCCTATTAAAGGGAATGTTTGTCAACGTAATCAAATTTAAATCATGTTTGCACCATTATAAACTTAATTAATTGATAACAATGATTGTCCTATTTAATGCAATGTTTGTTGAGTATTAAATTGGTCTTAATAATTGTCATTCTAAAAAGTCATACTTTTTAATGGCTTTGTAACTTTTTGGAATTACTCGAATTACATTATTATGCATTATAATAGCATAAGCGTTGAAGTAATACATCAAAATAATACAACAAAAAATAATTTTTATACCATGTTTTAACAACATAAGCGTTGATCTAATAAAAAATTTAAAGCACAATGAAAATATATTAAAAACATAAATGTCGAGAAGGAGAGGCGCTCACCGCCCCCACCTAGAACCTTGGCCCTAGGGTTTTCTTGCAGGAGCATTACTCTTAGTGTGTCATTGACCAAGGGAGGAGTGTTTGGGCATCCTAAAGCCTCTAGGAAATCACATGGGTTTGAGCCTTATATGCATTGCAGTGTGTGTGTGTGTGGTGTGTGTGTGTGTGTGTGTGTGTGTGTGTGTGTGTGTCTTATATCCCTAGCCTTATATGCATTGCAGTTTTGATTAATGTTTATAATTCATGTACATACTAATAATTAAGATTATGTAATATCAAAACTAGGGTTTTCCTAATTAATATTAGCTATTAAAATGTGTGAATATATATAGAACACTAAGTATAGTAAATGACATTAGATATACATATCCCTATTCATGGTTGCAATTATTCATTCTCTAAAAAATCTAGAAATTTTGATTTAGAATTTAGGGAAATGATTCAATAAAATATGAATATTTTATTAAAATCTGAAAGCAACGATTCCTACAATGATATACAATGAAATACATATGCTAAGCAATTTATTTGATCTAATTATAAAATCAAATGAAAGAAATAAGGCACTTACGTTGATTTCGCTTATCCCGAAGTGTGTTTGGGCTGGGAGAACTAATAGAACAAAAACTCAGACTATCGCGATCATGCTTAGAAAAACACACAGATGTCAGAAATCCCTGGACACTAGCGCCTGGGTAGGAGCAGGGGCGTCTGCGGGTGCCCTAGACCTCTAGTGGGCATTGTAGTATGCAAAAAAGGTTGGAATATTGTTTTATCACTATTGCTAGGGTTTCACACTTGTTCGCCTTTGATCACTTGTGTGTCGCACTTTGACTGTCAGAGTACCTATAAATATACAATACATAAACCTCCTGCAAAACCCTAGAAAATACATTAAATCCTAAAAAAGAAAGATGCAAAATGAGGGGTTAGATTGTCCTCAACTATCAAACTATTGAACTTACGACTAAGCGTTGCACTACATATCAGACCCAATGTAGTTTTATGTAATAATGTGTGCAATAATGCTCCTAGGTTTCCCTCGTACCGATGATGCCAAGATATCGGGCAACAACAAGATAGGATGCAAATGTGTGGATGGAAAAATGAACTTCACCTTCCTATGTAGTATGTATACAGAGTAATAAGCCTAAAATGCAGTCCCTTTGATATGTAGATAAATAGCCCTCGATAGAAATTGTCCACTGTTATAATGGTATGTATGTTGTGTTTATATATGGATCTTTTGCTTGAATTTTGACACTAATGACCCAACATGTCAACTAATGCCTGGAGATATGAGTGGGAAAACTGAAAAGACCGACCTCAAATGTCAAAAATAAGATAAAAAATAAAGAGGACACATGCACCCTGGATGGACAAGAGTTCCTGGGTGCTAGTATTCAGTCCTGGGCATTAGTGCCCATAGACAACTGATGAAAAATGTGTGAAGATCGAGAGACAAGGATCCCTATGACCTGACTAGAACTAGGTGTATGAGTGACAAGTGTGAAAGATAAAAGCAATAGAAATCAATAACATAAGAGGATGGACTAGGAAGTGTTCCATTAGTGAATACTTCTCTCACTCAAGATCCATATATAAAACAACATACTTGGCAGTATAGTAAATAGTAGTAAGTGCGTGATTTCATGTCTACATTTTCCCCCTCATTTATGCTATTTGAATGAAATTCAAGTAATGTAAAGGAAGTAAGGAACATACTTGAAAGAAGTCTGGAGAAGCCTTGTTGCAAAAGTACACACAAAATAAAAACGTATAACATGGTGAACCATAGATCGGCGTGTCGATCCATGTGGCATAAAGAGAGATGGCGAACAATTATGAGGAACACTAAGTGAGATTGATGATTTTGATTTTGAGTGACTAGAGATTTCAATTTTGTCATCGATGGAGATTTTTTGGGGTAGGGAGTGATTAGTTTCCAACCTGATTTTGTGTGTGTGAAAGACTGAGGACTTGGGTGTCATGCCGCCAGAGGAAGAGTATAGGGAGAGAGGTCTAGTTTTATCCTCTAACTTAAACTACATCCTCAAAAGGTCTAGTCGTTGTAGACGGATGAAGACCAAATTTTGTTCATTTCGATACATTTAGATCAAGTGAGAATAACCCATATATGAGTAGTATAGGAAAGGTCATGACGTATCATTGCCCCCACTCCAAGGGTGCCGCAATATGCATGAGATGGCTTCCTTGTTAGGTCATCTGGAAGCAAAAAAAATGTAGAGGTGACTTCCCATGTTAGGTCATTTGGGAAATTGGTGATGTAGCTCCCAAGTTAGGTCATCTGGAGGAAAAATACGTTGTGTTATGTCGATTGGTTCATGTGATTCGAATAGTAGAAGATTTGTGTCGATACTTGAATGTGTTTGATTGATTACTCATGGAGATATTTTACGATTGTTTCCCCCATGTCAGGTCATTAGGAGAGAGAATTGCTAATAATAGTCATGTGACATCTAACTATAACTAGGAGGTGAAATCACAAAATGTTAAGGTTATTAATGTTGTGTTTGTGGTGTTGATTTTTGGGACCAAGTTGATCAAGGTTGAGATCATACCACAAAGCCAAAGGAATTATGGTTATCCCCATTGCAGTGATAAGTGTAGATGTCATAAAGAGTTTTTATATGAAACATATGAGCCAAAATTAATCGTGTAATGATGTAATTTTGCATCATGTTGTTTTATACTCTGACAAAATGGTTGTGCTCATATTAGGTGTACCCAATAGAGCCCAACCACCACCGAATGTGTGTGCCAATGTGGTACATTTCACTAGTAGGCTACTTCCTACAAATGAGGATAATAGACCACCGAACATAAGGCAAAAATAACGAGGTTTTTTGTTCTCCATCGAAATGACCGAAGATTGAGGGATGAGAACACAAGTTGAGGGAACTGAATGTGGATGATTGAGCATAGATGGCACCAAGTGAATAATGAAATGTTTTCTAATGCAGATAGTCAGTGTAAGAAGCTCGATTAAATGACACAGGGATATTTTGAGACTCCAAAAGTGTGATAGATGTGCACTAGGGTGTGTGGAAGAAGACTGTCTTAAGTTAGAAGCATCATGTCTCATGACCATTTGAGATGGTGGTGATGGAGGTGGCATAAGGTTACGGACTTGGAAAAAATTGGTAAGGCTTGATTTTTTTTTCAGAAAACATGCAAGTGATAGCTTAGATCATATCATAATGAAGGTGTGTGTGGAATTTATATTTTTTAAGGTCTCGGCATTTTGGACCTAGAACACAGAGCAGATGAATAAGAACCTAGTGACCTTCGGAGAACTACTAATGCCCAGATATGGGTGCTGGTGATTATGGGAATCCTGATAGAAACCCAATGTGCAAGTTAAGGTGTGTCAGATGTCTAAATGTGTGAGAGTATCATGTTAGTGAAAGAGGTCATGTAAGGGATGTGAAGAGTTAGATGTGTGTCGATGTTTTAGACCACAAGCATGTTCATACTGAGGGATGATGTTATAGAGTTGTGAGAGTTGTTGATCTTAGCGATGTGAAGAAGGGATATCCATTCGAGAGTGTTTCATAAGGAGGAAACCATGTACAAAATACACATGATATGCATCAGAATGGAATTGTTAGACATGATCAGTGAAGATTTTCTAGACCATACTAGAGCAACGGCGCATTACTATTGTAAGATGGGGGATTGAGAAATCCTCAATATGATTATGCTTAGAGTGTGCTATGAAAAAGGTGGCATACCGAGTAAGCGTAATATCCTAGATGATCTACAAGAGGATTCGTGCACAAGGAACACAAGAGAAGATGTTTAGTCGCATGAGCCACAAGGGACTGCAAAAATAGGTCAGAGAAACTACAGGAAAATGGTAGTGAATGATATGTTGGGATTGATGAGAGGTTGTTAGGAAACAATCTGTGGGGACTCAGAAAAATTTTCCTACCAAGGAAAAAAAATGTAGAACAACTAAGGGAAATTGTTGACCTAGACAATGAGATCAAGTGTTTCAAGAAGGCGGAATTTTATTGTTCGAGATGGTCATAGGAGTCATCGATATGCAATGGAGGCTCTAGAGTTCTGTAGGCATTTTATCCGAATATGCATGAAGAAAATAGGAGGTAAATGGAAGGAGGACAGCACTAGGAAAATTTACCACAACAGAGGTGTAAAAGCTCAAAATTCATGTAGTAGGATATCTATACAGATATAATAGAGCTCGGAGGAGCATGAGGTTGAGCATTGAAGCCCTCATGACATTATTACATATAAGGGGATTCGCGTACGTGCTAAATATTTCAGTATGTGGAGAGAAATGTGTAAATAGATGGCTATGAGCAGAGAGGTCACAGAATAGATACATGAACAAGGTAGAAGTGAGGTGTGGAGTATACAGGGTAGGACACATTGAGACATACACCAATAGGAGCTATGCTAGACCATATGGAGGTCAGAGGAACATAAAACAAAAAGGCACATGAGGAAGAGTATGTGACAGATAGGGAAATAGAGGAAAGCAGAAGACAAGGGAATATGTGAACATAAATATGTGTAGAAGAGAGGAGAAGTACAGAAGTAGGGGCATTTTGAGAAGGATAGAAGTAAAGACATGCAACTAGAGTATCATCATGATTAATATGAGAATCAACATGCACATGTTTATCATCATCAAGATCGACATGGAATAAATAATAACATCATCTAAGTGTTCATTAGAAATTTTAGGAGGGGTGTGGGTAACTGTATAACAAGGTGTGTAAGGAGTAAAGCTCATCGGATCATAAATAATGCCGATAGTAGAATTTTCAAAGCTAGTAGGCACATTGCATTCGTTAGCTAAGAGTTGTTGTTGAGTATCATCTAGAAGAGTAACATCACGATATAGGGCAATGAGTTCAGTGATGGTTGTTTCATCATAAATGGGATTGATACTCACATGAGGCATGTCTAGCCGAGAAGGAGAAGAGCTATCCTTAGCCATTGGGGTTTAAGTGGATCCTAGGGCAAATAGTTCTAAACTACAGGTTCACCAAAATGATTTAATAAAATTTGAATATTTTATTTAAATCTAAATGTACAACTATGATATAAATGATATGCAATACAACATGAATGCTAAACAATTTATTTGCTTTTATTAATGAAAGGAAATGCGAGGGATAAAGTACTAACCTTGACTTTGTTTACTTCCTATTGACCAGGGACTGAGAAGTATGATGAAAAAGGTACAGAAAAATGTAGAAATGCTCAGAATAACCAGACAAGGGCGCCTGGGCAAGGATAGGGGCACTTGCGGGTGCCCAATTGCTCTTTGTGGGTGTCTAAGTTTGCAGGAAAGCTTAGGATATGGTTTTGACATTGTCATTAGGGTTTCACACCTCTTTGCCTTTTATCATTATAAGACCGCAAAATAATCATTGGCGCTGATGTAAACATGTAATAAAGAAAGCACCTATAAAACCCTCAAATAGACATCAAATCCTAAAAAATAAAGATGAAAAATGAGGGGTCGGACTGTCCTCAACCGCCACAATGGTGGACTTACAACTGAGTTTTGCACTACATCTCAGACCCAATGTAGTTTTCTGTGTTTGTGTGTGCAAAAGTGCTCCTAGGTTGCCCTTGCGCCAATGACGCTAAGATAGCGGACAATAACTAGATAAAAATGTAAATGTGTAGATGGAATAGAATAGACTCCCCTTCATATACAGTGTGTATGTAGAATAATGGCCCAAATCCAGTCCCTTGCTCTATGTAGATAGATAGCCCTTGACAAGAATATTCTACCCTTATATTGATATGTATGTTATATTTATACAGGGATTTATTGCTCAAATTTCAACACCAATGACCCGACATGCCAACTAGTACCTCGAGAGATGAGAGGGAAAACCAAAAAGACCAACCTCAAATGTCAAAAATAAGATCAAAAATAAAGAGGAGAGGAGCAACCATGATGGAAATAAGTGCATGGTGATACTGTTTAGACCTGGGCGCTAGTGTCCAGAGGCAAGTGACGATAAATGAGTGATAACTGACAAGCAAGGATCCCTGAGACCTAACTAGAACTATGTGTATGAGTGACCAACATGCAAGACAAACAAAAATAAAGACCAATAAGACAAACAGATGGACTATGGAATGTCTCATCAGTGAATACTTTTCTTACGCAAGATCCATATATAAAACAATATACTTGATGGTATAATAATAGTAGTAAGTGTGTGATTTTGTGTCTACAAGTGTTGCCTTAATGACTGTAGATGTTTAATTTCAAGATTTAGAGAGCTTTGGATGCCTTTTGATGAAGTGAGTACTCTAATACATTGCCTTAGGAGTTTCAGGTTAGTAAACGAAGTAGTGTTTACTTACTTATATAGGGTTTTTGTACGTACCCAAAATTGTAGGGTACTGCATCGCCAGAACGAGGTTACACATACCCCAATGATGATACAGGTCTCCTTGCAAGGTGTTCAGAATCCAAAAAAGCAAGCCAAGTATACGTTTGCATCCCGCATGCCTCGCTCAGCCTCTGCATGCTTTGTTTTGCCCTCGGCCCCCCCCTGTTTTTGCATTTTTGTCTTCAGTGACAAAACCGCCGCCCTGCACAAGGCGGTGGTCCTGTATGCATTTTGTAGATCCTTCTGATGATCGCGTAAAACATAAATCTTCAATTTTACATGCTTTCTTAAACCACTTTGGCTTGCATTGATGTTTTTGGTCCCCCAGTAATAGTGTTTTCCCTTTGTTTATAGTACAAGAGTTCAATTGGGAGTTACCCTCTGGTAATTGCATTGGTTATAAATAGCCAGCTTGTTTTCAAACAAATGGCCCCTCATCTTCTCAATTCTATTATTCAGTCTTTGAATTTCTTGCTTAGAATTCTATTAGTTTGATATTTTTCCGCCATTGTTGGTCTTTTAGACGTAATTTGATCTTCTTGTTTCAGTCTTGCTCCATCGTTGCTCCATACAATCAGTTTACCATAGAATAGCTTCATTTCCATATTAGAATCCATTAAAGTTGCAGGTTTTTGTTTTGTCACAAGGATAGATTATAAAACTTTCGATACACTTGTGTTGTATTCCCACAATAAATCCCGCTACGAATTGCATAGTCAATCTCTGTTCACTTGCGCTATCCCTCTCCTACTCGCATTATATTTGGTCTATATCCAAAGCTGTCATTGTTCGAATACCATCTTCTGTTGCTACTATCATATACACACTTTCTAGATTCACGAGTACATGAAGGAATGAGGAGATCACACTGAGGGGATGAAATCACACACAACTGGATTTACCACTATTCTGTAAACGCCAGGTTTGAGCTATCAAAGTTCTAGCTACAACGTATCAAATATAGTAGTGAATTATTTTATTTCAGTCAAAAGTTCACTCTCGATATCACTGGGGAAGTTGTGGGGATTGATAGTTTCTGAGAAACTGTGATTCATTCCTCACTTCTGAGGTAGGATCGAGAGCCTTTCAATTTAATATAATTAGTTGCTTAGATATTTAGGATAAGATCACAACTGCACAGGCAAATAACCACACTAGGCTACTTTGTTTGTTTTAAATTCTGTTGCTAGATTAGTTGTTCATTTTTCTAAGTATACTAGAATAGCTACTCTTTAATTTCATTAAAATATGTCATTGAAAATACAAAAATAGAAGAATGCTTGCATAGTGTAAATACTTCTTTCGTAATCAGTTTATTAATTTTAGTTCAAAGTTGAAACACTTTGTATGACAATCACAGAACCTATAGAGCCTAGAAAATATATATTTGAACCGATAGTGCCTCAACCAAATCTACCCACAACATTAGTTGATATAGATCAAGACCTTAGGATACAGATCTTTCGAGCAACGGAAAACCTACAAGCAATTAGTGAACAACTGAGGGGGTTAAATATCGAAGATGACAAAGCTTACACATTTTGGTCAAACCATCCTAACTATAGACTGCCTTGATAAAATATCCGAATGACTGTACAAGGATTCAAAAGAGAGCAAACATTTGGTTGTGATCCTTTAGTTCCACAACCTGATGCAGGAGACCTCCTCATTGACGGATACTAGCTTATGCATTCAAGTTGCCAGAACACCTGTAAGGTATTTCGAGAAAATCATACAACTTCTAGTTCTAACCATAGAGGTTGAAAAGGCATACAATTACTAGATAATCGGAAGAAGGGATTGATTCTTCACATGACCATAACAGGTCCGCAATAGCCACGAACTCACGGTTGTGATCCCTAAGTCCCACAACCCAACGGGCCTACAAATCAATAAAGTATTGACACCGGCTTACGAACGCTAGTATTTAGATCCTCACCACTCCCACCAGATATTATAACGCAGTTCTCCGTATTAAACATAGAAGACAATCAATCTAATATTTTCTGGGCTAGACCAGAAAACCACCCATAGTTCACTACCAATCCACTAAGCCACCTATCACCATTTTTCATGACCTTGTCTGAAGATATATACGAAGCTCCCACAGGTCACTTCCCACGTATCCAACAACCAAGAAACAGGATCTCGACAGAGCTCAACATTGATTGGAGCCTCCAAACAGCCATTATATCCGAACGAACCATTACACCAATTCAGGTTAGGAGGGCCTTCTTCGCCTCATATTCACAGATTCCATTATTGCATATTGAGGATATAAGATTACCCAATTAGCTTATATGTATCCATTCATATTCAACATTCACCGGTTGTCCCGACATGACCTCAGGAGGTTGGGTACGAGGAAGAGGTACTTGTAGATTCCCATGCTCACATGTCACTTTTCCATCGTACAAAATTGGTGAACCCGACGTGAACAAACAGTTCTTCCTCTTTTATTTTTCATTTCTTTCATCCACCTTCGCTCTTTCCCATTATTCTGCGGGTATTCATATACCCCCCGAATATGTTGGGATACAATGCATATGGCAGATCTCTCTTAGGTCTTGAAGCAAGCTATAGTAAGAAAATAGACAACCATCGCCCTCACTTTCTGCATGGGCTGATAACTCTTTGAGTAATTACTTGTCATCTCAAACTCCCCCTCACATAACTAGTTCTAGTTCTTCATTCCGAATTGAGGAGTTAGATCAGCTTGCACAAACACAACAGCTAGATCCCTCAAGCTCTAATAATATGACGTTTACTGGAGAATCCGCTTCATCTCCTTAGGTCTTGTTCAAACCACAGATCAGTAAACAGTCAGACCCACTCCCCTTTTTGGATGAGGAGTACTTAGCACGCTTTGCTAAAAGTGAACAACACTTCCAAAATATGTACCCACCTATAGGGAGTTTACAAATACATTATGATACCCTATTCCAGGAAAACACCCCCATTCCTCCACCTATGGGAAATACCCTCGGTGAAGCTTGGCAGGGTAATGATCAATTCATAGCAAGGTATCACACCCCTTTACAACCTCAAGGTATACAACAAACGCCATTAAGGCAAAACGTTGTGTATTCACCAATAGGGGTCATTTCAGCCTTAGCTAAAAAGGTTAGAGGGCTGGAACTTTCTCAAGCAAACCAAAATTCATATTTTAGGCAAACAAGAATCCCCAACCCTCCGCATCACCCCAGTTAGGTTGACCTCCTTACAGGAACAGGCACGTTAGGCATGCCTCCTCGAGCTTTCTAGTGTACTTTTAAGCTTTTTAGATTAGTTTCTCAAGATTTTTAGATTAATTTCAAAGTTTTAGAGTATTTTTAAAAGTTTTAGATCAATTTCCATTTTAAAAAGTTGTTTCAACTAGATTAGTGGTAGAAGTTGTGTTTTCTTGCTTTTTGTTAGGATATAAGGAGGCGAAACCCTGTCAAAATTCCCAAGAAATACCAAAGATTGGACCTTTTTTCAAGAAATCTTCTCAAAACAACATTCATCAAAGCATTTAGATATGTTAGAAAAGGACTATTTTTATAAAAATGAATACCCTAAATACTTGGTGAATTTTTGCTCCAAATTTATGTTGGCATTGTGTAGATATCCTCAATACCTTTCCAAAGCAAAAAAACAAATTCATTTCGAGGTCGGGAGCAAAAGTTATGGCCTCCGGAAGATATTTGTTAGCATCTATAGGAAAAGGTGCTTGTGCATGACTGTGAGAACATGTGCCTCACTAGAAGCGCATGTGCATCATTGACTATGTGAAAGATGACAGAGGGGCACCTGTGCATGATTGTGAGTGCCTATGCACTAGTAGGGGCACATGTGCATGAAGGTAAAATTTTCTCAAAATTCCATAACTTCAATTTTATGATTCCTATCAGTTTTTAAGGGTTTTTAGATGTTGTTTTTGTTAAATTATTGATTTTAGAGAAATATTCCTAACAAAATATTCCTAGTGTTTGATAAAGGATTGTTGAGTAAATTAGGTTAGGGTTTGAGGAATGATTGTGTTTTCATACTTTGATTGAGTTTGGAATAGAGTTGTGTATGCTCTTCTCTTGCACCTAGTGTGATCTTGGGAACCAAAAGCACCTCTATACCATTTTTTTTGCTTCTTAGGAGTAAGTAGGAACAATTATCATTCATTTTGTGCTTAAGAGAATAAACCTTCACTTTTTTACATATGCTTGATCTTTTAGTTTAAGATCTTTTTCACTTGATTAAAAAATCAAGGCTAAAATTTGTGTATACTCTTCCCTTGCACCTAGTGTGATCTTGGGAATCAAAAACAATTTTAGTCTTTCGTTGAGAAGCACTTGGATTAATTAGGAATAAACCTTTTTTTTTGCAAAATTGGATGGTATTTAGTTAATTTAAAAGCATTTTTTATTGTTATTTTCCTATGATATTGTGAATATTTTTGGAACTTCTAACCATTTGTGTGAAGGACCTAAACAATTTCTCTAATTACACGTGTGATTTTAGGTTGTCAAAAGGAGTGTGACAAAAACCACATTAAGTATAAAAGATAAATAAATACACCACAATCATCACATTGTATTTGCAAGCTTCATTTAAGAGCTATGGCTCGTCTGCTCATCTAGGACATAACCCCTTTGGCATAAGCCTTAAGCTACAATGATGGGGGTGGTCCTAGTAACCCTAAAGTAGCTCACGCAAGAGGCAACCTTGTGAATGTAATTATTGATGATTTCCTCTCTAATTTTGGCTCTTCATTTGATGCAGAAATTCCCAATAATGAAATGGAGAATAATGGAATGAACTTCGATGCTCATGAGACTAAAGAGTACGTGAACTCTCTAATTAGTTGAGTTTCCCTATAATCACCAAGAGATTAGTGATAGTGATTAGAACTTTTTGAGTAAATGGAGCTCGCTCTAGATATCTTGTGGCACCTATGAAGAAGAGGACCATTTTTAGGAGATTGTTTAGGATGGAACAATTAAAAACTTTGTCTTAGATAGTACCACATGATATTACTCTCATCAAAGTTATTCTACACTTTGATAGAATCTATTTCTTGTTTGTTCAACATATTGACATCACATACTCTTAAAGTTTAAACTGTCTAATTTTCATCACTTAATCTACTTAGTGTCCATTTTTTAATAGTATTTAACTAATTATTTTAGGCCATGATGAAACGCTGCCATAATAACACTTAGTTTATGTCAACACCACTTGGTCTGACAACATACTAATCTAGTTTCCCATAGTTATGTGACACATACTTGTTTGACACACACATTCTAGGGATACCACTTGTATGGTACATACTCGCGTGGACACCACTTGTTTGGCATTCTACTCGTGTGCCACTATTTCCTAACATATATTTGTTTGGAGCACAAGTATATGACTAGTATGCATGGTACATATTCTCTAAGATCTAGTACGCCCCCTATGTATCACAAACCCATTATTTGCTTACTATATGTTTTTCACTAATATAACTATTAGTGTGTCATCATGTCGTCGCAATGTCATGTTAGTTGTGTTGTCAAATTTCCTATATGGTGGCCATATTATTGTCATGATCTTTTCATGTCAGGTTCCATGAGTCCCAAAAGATCTATTTCATCTTAAGTTGTAGAGTTACACTATTCATACGCATAGCAATTTCTCATTTTTACTTACACGTAGTGTATACATCCTAACTTTGTGTGGAGTTTCTTGACGATGTTCACGATACCTTATTCTTGAGCATCATACATATCATGATTTTGACACTATAATGACCATATGCTTATGCACGAAAGTATGGTTCACGTGTCTAAATAGTGTTGTTACGTTGCTCATATTGTAATCATCCATGGTTACGATATCTTTTTCCTTTGTTAAGATGATACAGATTAACCACTTTTTAGCATATCTTGAGTTAGAGTGATCACATTAACAACATCCCTCATCATCAAAAGGCAGACATATCATGTTTGTTGCAAACTTGTCCTAACTAAGTGTATATTGTTTTGTCACTAGATTGGTTAATTTAACCTGAATCTAGATAATATCTTAGAGATTAAATATATTTGGTGTAACTAAGTTTTGAGTCATTATACATCATTGTAGTATTCTTAGAAAAAAATTGTTTCATACATTACCTTATTAGGGTATCTTATTATGTTAATTCTTTAGTTCGTATGTTCGTTTTAAGACCTATTGAATTTGTGGTTATTTTATAGTCACCCATTGCTTTTAACAACTTAGGGTATAGTTACGCTGCACAAATTTAGACTAGGGTCCCTTGCTTACTAAACCTTAGTGGAAATTCTTCATGTCATATTTCATATCTCAAGTAATGCCTATATACGAGAATGGGGTCCTGAAGAATTAGAAGCCAATATATTTAGAGGTGACAACCCTCTTTTAGATGATAATCTCATGGTTGACCATAGTGGTGGAGCGGAAGATTCTCCTCGTACGGATGCAAAGCTTTAATTCATACCCATTTTGATAAGGCTACATTTTTCATAACAAACATGAAGTTATTGTGTTATGTTGTGGAATTGTAGGGGCCAAATTACCTTCCATAGTAGACCCTTCTCTTATCGCTAGGGCATGGTTCATTAGGAGAAGAATTAGTAGACCACCCTCATTGCACTTCTTAACGAAATATTGAATCCAATTCATGCCTCTACTTCTGGATGACAAAATAATGAGGATTGTTCCTTTTAAAAATGATGTGGACTATCACATACCTACAGTTAGGGTTCATTGTGAAGATCATGAAGACCATGTTCATCATGCACTACCTTTCGCTTAATGAATATCGTAACAAAAAATACCATTTAAAGATGCTACGTTAGAACAATAGGTCCAAGCCCTCACTTGCCGATTAGAAAGTTTGGCTTCACATATACAAAAATAACAACCAAAAGTTTTGAAACAAGCCATACCAAAGACAAAACCTAAGGCTTTGTTTCACGAATTCCTAATACACACTCCTCGACAGGAAGCACAAAGAGATCCTTATGAATATATTCTTGCAACAAATAGAGGTGGGAATACACCTAGATTTAATCCTTCATATAGGCCTATGACATCCATGCAAGATCCACTTTTTAATCAAGAGTGGTCAACTATGAGGAACACCCTTCAAGCATTACAAGAGGGCCAAACTGGTAACAATAACAAGAAATACTAATTCGATGAGTTATGTCCCTGCCATTTTGACAAATCCATGTTACAGGTACCTTTCCTAAGACACTTTGATTTCCCAAAATTTGAAAACTATAAGGGAAAAGGTGACCCTCGTGACCATATTAAAGAATTTTATATGGCATGTCAAGAGGTTGCATTCAACAACAATTATCTTATGTGCTTGTTTTCACGAAGTTTAGGAGAAATGACACTAGAATGGTTTGTGCATATCCCTAAGGGATCAATAACAACATGGCCAAAACTAGCAGAGAGTTTCGTATGACACTTCTCTTTCAATATAGAAAAGGACGTTACCATGTTAGATCTCTACAATGCCAAGCAATGAAAGAACAAAAATTTCGCTGCGTTTTTACAAAGATGGAGAGGGTTAGCTAGTCGCTTCCCTTTCTCCTTACCCTAAAAGTAGCTGATAGGCATATTTGTTCCCAACCTCCATCCAGACATTACATTCCACTTGTAAATGCATTTTGGTAACACATTCGAAGAGGTAATTGAAAAAGTGAGTCAAATTGAAAAAGCATTGTTAGCTAGAGGGACCCTAAAACCTTTTTCACGCGATCATAATGATTCTAAATCTAATGATAAAACAAAGTTTGTTCCTAATAAAAACAAGCACATCGTTAGTTATGTGATAATAGACTCTAAGTGGGTACAAGCCGTTCAGAGCCATGCACCTTTAAATCTTAGAAAAGTCAATCCACCTACGGAGTATAAGCGTCATACTTTCACTCCTCTATCTGACTCAATGTCATCAATATTAAAACAACTATAGGCAATTAATATGGTTAGATATCCTAAAACTACGCCTTATTAGGCCGACGTGCCTAAACCATCATGGTTTAGAGATATTTAATATTGCCAATTCTACACTATTAAAGGTCACAAAATGGACAAGTGTTTAAAGTTACAACACTACATCCAGGACTTAATTGAAAGTGGTGATGTGGAGATGGATTCATCCATTCCTAACTAATCCCCCAATATGAAGACTTTTCCTAAACATAATCAGGACAAGAATGCTGAGTATGTGTCTAATGAGGAAAATCATTTTGATGCTCTCATTGGTTGTGTAGATACACCTGTTGAATATGTCAACACAATAACCTTGTGATATCCCCTAGACTATCTATGTTTAGGCATGCACTGACAAAGACTAATTATCATGCATTTCCATATACTTATGACAATAAGGAACCTAGGTTTCAGTATTCCTATCAAAGGATGCCTATCATAACTAGACCTCATTTTATTCTTCGTGCTAAAGAACCTCGTTCACTTACCTCTTCCCCCATCATCAACTCATGGTAAGTGATGTGATTCTAAGTCTTCTAATTATTCCAAAGATTCCAATCATAATGATTCTAAGTCTTCTGATTCTTCTGAAGATTTCAACCTAAATTATTTCTCTAATATGACTCCTAAGTCATGGTCCTCCATGTCTTCGCAGGACCCCATTTCTCAGTCACCTCAACGGCCCCTTCTTTCGTCGAAGAGCTTTCCAATTCAAAGTCCTTCTAATCAATCATCCAAGTCGACTCCCATGTCACATTCATCCAATCAACCTTTTGTGGTAGAAAAAATACCCCTACCGATCGATTCATCTCAAGATGAGGAGACGATCACGAAATTCTTTGGGTCACACGATGGCATTCCTGTAGAGGATTACTATCAAGGATTTCATCCTGACTTCGATACGCTTGCATATTGGGATGAAGAAATTTATTCCTTTTGTCAAAATACTAAGGAATATCCTAATACCACTGAGGAATATCATATATTCTCATTACCTAATCATTCTTTATCTATCAGGATTCCTCCATTGCAATCTTACCTTGGGTCGCCATCTTATAGCCCATCATCTTCTTCTATATGTGGGCCAACTCCAAGTAGCCCCACATCATCTATATGTGGCTCACCTCCTAGTAGCCCATATTCATCTATTATTGGGCCACGTCCTAGTAGCTCATCGTCGTCTATACTGGGGGCACATCCTAAAAGTCCCTCATCTTTGATTCTTGGGCGATGTCCTAGTAGCCCATCTTCTTTTATATATGGGACACCTCTAGGTAGTCATTCATATTCTATCTATGGGACATCACCAGGCAGTCCTTCGTCTTCAATCTTAGGGACACATCCTTGTATTTCTTTATCTTCAGTCTATGGGACACGTCCTGGTAGCCCATCATATTCAATTCTTGGACCATATTCTTTGTGTCCATCATATTGTTCTTCTATCAATGATTGTGGCAAACCCGCCGTCATTTCTCACATCAATTCTATTCATCCACTTTCTTATCCTATTTCTCAGGATTAGACAAGTCACATAATAGCTTACAAGAAACCCAAACGGTTCCTTCATCCAACTATGATAAAAAATTCTAAGAGCTCTAAAGCTCATGACAATTCGAATGATCTTAAAGTTCAAAATCAAATGCGTTTAAAAAATGCACATCAACACACCCATCAAGTATGGCATAAAGTTCAAAAAACTTGTGGATAATGACATCAAGTTTACACACACAAAGTCCACATTTCATGGTAAAACACAGTCATCTATTGAGTATGAGCTCACTGTGATCATTGAGATCAGGGATAATATGACTCTTGATAAGTAAACATGCCTAGTCTTCCTTATCAAGAAAATTGCTAACATTGTTGTTGGATCTTATCACGCCAAGTGACCTTGTCAGTCCCACCTTTCAAAAAATAAAAAATACAAAAAAATGAGAAAACATTTCAAAAAATCAAAGGTAAACGAACACACATTGCAATCAAGTATTGCATACACATGGATGTTCTTTCTTCCCCTCCTTGTTATACTTCTGCAAGTCTTATTACCATTTTCATCCCTTTGGTGATATTTTTGTTAGCCTATTCACACACATTTTACAACATTTATCTCTATGGTATCTATTTGACTTGGTCTTTTATCACCTTGGTAAATTAAAGAACAACTGACCTTATAGAAATCCTATCACAATCATCATCTAAAAAACTTGTTGCGAAGAAATTTTGGACATATTTGTTGACACTAGCCAATGTCATCATCACAATCAATTCCACCTCCTTTCATCAAGCCATCAGTGGTTCTTAACACTTATCAAACAAGAGAGTTGAAATAAGTTTTTAGAAAGCAAAAAAAATTAGTCAAATCAAAATGCACAAAGCTGAAAGCAAACATTAAAAGAAAAAGCAAATTGATATATAACTCTCTCTTGGTGTATTTCCAATAATCTCTACTGGGGCTATGGATGCCTAATTGGTAGTAGAGCAATGTTGCGATTAGAATCAAATACATCTTCGTCAGGGCTATGGATGTTTGGCTAGCAGCAAAGCAATGTACGACTCCCCTTCTGCAATCCATCCATAAAAATTAACTTTGAAAAATTAATCATTCCTACACATTGGCTAGGGTGTCTTCACTTGTTGTCTCTTAAATCTTCCCTCCAAGAGGTAGTAAATTTCCACATGCACACATTGGATCTCTATGAGAAAACATGATTAGTATGTTACTGTCTTTTTTTGGACCTTGTTCAGACTCTTAATCTAGTCTGTATCTTGTCTCGCGATTCATGTTTTTAACTAATCACGTGAGGCTTCTAAGCTACATTCACTTTGTTCTTCCACTTCATTCAGAACATCCATGTGTATAATATTTCCTTTTTGTCATGTTTGTGAGCACCTTTGTCCCCTTTCTCAAAACAATCTTCTACTTCTTTCTATCACGTGGATCTTGTTCAACTTACACTGGGGGCATCCTTGCTCCTTCCCAGCATGTCATTGGGTTACGTTCATCATCATGTTGAACCTATCCATATTGGCCTTAATCCATCTTCGACGCGTGAAGATTTTACCTTTGTATATTCCCAGCTAACGTTGGGGGCATTTTCACATCTTCACTTTCTTACGCATGCATGCGGCGTTCTGCCCTTGTACATCTCGTTTGTTACTGGGGCATCTATGTTTCTTTGTTTCCTATACATAGCTTCAAAAAACTTCTAGCAAATTAAAAACATTCAAATACGTTTCATAGAAAACTCCCAAAACATTTAAATATGTTAGTCAGAAAAGTCAAAACATCCAAATAAACAAATTAGTGAGACAAACTCAAAATCCTAGAAAAATTATTAAAAAAAATTCAAAACCCAAAATTTATGTTGGCATTGCGTAGTTCACTTTGATAGTTGTCCAACGCAAAAAATGGTGTCGTTTCGATGTCAGGAGCAAAAATTATGGCCTCTGGAAGATAGGTAATATATTCACTATTGCACAGGTGCCTAGGCACCCATGCTGCAGTCAAAAACTTCAAAAATGAGCTAAACACTGCAAACACAGGCACCCTTGCATCATGCATATGCGCCCAGACATCCTTGCATTTCTCCTTTTCTCCTATGTAAGTGCCTTTCCTCACATGTAAGCTCCTTCTCACATAGATTGATATTGATTGGTCTCAATTTCACAAAATCTTAATTTAAAAATCCAAATTTATCTTACCATTGCATATTTCTCTTTGATAACTTTCCAATGCAAAAAATACAGAGTCGTTTCGATGTCAAGAGAAAAAGTTATGGCCTTTGGAAGATAGGTAGTGCACTTAATGTTGCATAGGCACCCAAGCGCCCATGCTGCTTCAAAAAATGTCAAAAAAATTAAGAAGTGAGCTAACACAAGTGCCCAAGCACCCATGCTAGCCAAACAATGTCAAAAAAATCAAAAAGTGAGCCAACATAGGCACCTAGGTGCCCATGCTGCCCAGTGCATGCGTTCCCCTGAGTGCACAGGTGCACCCAACATTACGCAGGCCATAACTTTTGCTCTTGACGACGAAACGACTCCGTTTTTTTACGTTGGAAAGGTGTTGAGAAAGATACACAATGGTGACATTAATTTTGGATTTATATTTACCAAAAGTTCATGGTTTTCATTTTCTAAATGGATTGCATACAGTTGAAGTCTGTATCACCTGCATTATCCTCAACATCAAAATTGGTCCTCCAAAACCATCTTTCTGATGTTATTGCTTCTTCTTGTCTCAAAAGACATACATATCATCGTGATCTACCTCCATTAACAAAGCTAGGTCTGCTTATTATGTCGATACTCCCGTCCAACAATGAGTTGCTAGGTATAGTGTCTTAATGCACAAATGCTTTCCATGGGACTACTTGTGTCCTCTGTTTTTCCCTCGCATGATTTATTGCTTAGGGAATCATTTTTAACCCTTTTCGTTACAACACAAACATTCGGGAACTGTGACTTGATAACAAAAACATTGGTACAACTGTTTTGAATGATTGTTTGTTTAAGTATATGTGATTGTGTTTATTTCTATATTAGGTTAGGTAGTTTACTTTCTCATATTGCATTGCATTGTGTATGTTGTATTGAGTTAAGAATCGTTTTACTTACTCGTATTGCATTACACTGTGTATGTTGCATGGAGTTAAGCATCGTTTTACTTTCTCCTATTACATTGCATTATGTATGTTGCATAGAGTTACGTAGTAATGGAAAAATGTTAGTAATTCAACTTTTCATGTTATCTTACATTTTTGTTCATTTCAATAAAGGCCAATGATGTAGAACTAGGGGCAAAATGATATAAACAGGTTGATTATTGAAAGGTTGGATGCAAAGATTGGGCTTGTCCTATATTCTCCATTAATCATTTCTTCTCCATTATCATTTATTACCATTACTAATTTTTCTTCTAAAAAACTCACTCGGGCATTAAATAACCATGTTTATCCCTATCATTATTCCTTTTCAATACCTAAGGGTTTCGCACCCATTTTGACTCATTTTCTTATCCATTTCAAATCATATTTTCAATTGTCGATTGACTTCTTCTGTCACCCCCATTGACACTTGAGGGGGAATCCTTCATTACTACTAATTTTTCTTCACAAATCTGCTTATTTATGCTTGTCTACTATGTTTAAAATGAAGTCACTAACTTCACCTCAAACAGGGGCAAGTGTAGACACCTAAATTCTGTTTTTGCAATCTTATTGCCAAAACGCACACAAATCACTCTTATTCTTCCCAATTCCATTATAATTAGTGTTTTTTGCTAATTAACTAATGTTTCTTGCCAATTTAGCCAATTAACACCATATTGTTTATTTTGTAACCCCTTTCACATTCAGGATGCCACATTACGGCGAATCGTAAGCCAAAATCCTCTTCAAAACATACAATTAGTGATTATAAGCTAATTAAGCCTATTTTCCCCTTGATTTGGTCAATATACCCTAGTATTGACTCAAACCCCTCTTCCAACCACTCAAAATCACCCCATTCACCTCTACAACATCTCAACAAGCTTCAAAAGCTTATCCTAGCCTCTTAGTTGACCCTAAGCAGTTGATTAAGGCTCCACACCTCATAATCACTTGAATTCACTAATTATGATTAGCAAGGTCTAATCATGATTATAAATTCTAATCTAATTTGGGGCTTTTAGTCCCACATGCACCAAAATATAAGTTTCTCCCAAAAGGAAAACTATAAAAAGGGTGCACCTCATTCCTTTATACTTTACACTATGCTTTGATTTGCATATCAAATAATAAATATGATATATAACCAAGTTCAATCCTTGTTTAAAGCCTTCAATGGGGTTAGTAGATGGATATCCAAAATGACCAAGTAGTCATTTGGAGAGGCCATTTCACCTTGTTTGGAGTAGCAACCATAACCATTTGATTGCCCTCTTAGGTCTATTTAGGCCCATGTTAGGTAATTCAAGCATATTAGTAGGCATGTTTAGTTAGATTTTGTATTGTTTTCATACTAGTTAAGCATTATTTTAAGTTTCTATCTTAATGTTACATTCCTAGACTTAGAACCTTGGCTAGATGGATGGCAATGGTGTTATCTTTCCTTGTTTAGTCATGCAATTTTATTTGTAAAGTTTAGGGTGCTTTCAAGAGTACATAGTCAAATCAAGGGTTGTCAACATATAAATTACCATATTTGACTGTCTACAACCCCAAAACCACCTTTTCGAATATTTTGGGATCCTTACAGTTGTAATGATGATCCACTAACAATGCATTATAATTGGGAAAAGCTTATAATAAATCTTATCTACACAACTTTATGATTCTACAAGAAAATCCAATTTTGGTTTGATTTAATGCCTTTATTTGTAAGAAACAAGTAGATATTTATCCTCAAATTGATATCTTAGAAAACATCAATGTTTGTCCATGAAAACAAGAAGATGGATAGAGATTAAGCTTTCATTTGTGCAAAAGGTCATGATTTCATCCTTGAGACAACTATACCAACTTGTTTGTTTGTTCTCCAACTAGTTTAAATTCTCCATTTGTCTTTAAGTGGGACCATGAGGGTAATAACAACCTAAAAGAGCATCTTCACAGAGAAGGAATGCCCTAAAAATATCAGAGACTAAAATGGAGACCAATTAATCTATTTTTTTAGCAATTGACAGCTGAAAAACTTTATTATGAAATTCTCTTAGATTTATGAACCACTATTTTACAAATAAGGCTCAATATGAATCCCCTTTGGGAGAATTTTCCAATGGTACCAATTGCTTGTTATTTGGAGTTCTTTATTGAGAGTTACTGATGAAAAAATAGGTCTATGTTGTGGCCTCTATGACATCCTCGAGCCTCACTCTCTATTAGGTGAGACCATCAAATTCAATATCGTGTGTAAGAATTATTAACAAATCTTAGAGTCTACTAATCTGTTCCATGTATACATCACACCACTTGTCCTTTGTTAATGTCTCGACATTCAGTGGGGCAAAGAAGTAGGGTGTAGAATATTTGAGAGGGTGCAAAGCATCGATCTTTGTAACATGTTTTAATTACTATGTGTTACCCATCGGTCTTCTACAGAGTTTGGTCATGAATGAAAGTTCAAAAGAGTCCCATGTGCTAATGAGTGCCACTTGTCCATCTATCATAGGTGTTGAAAAAAGGTGAAGTTTGAAGCTCTCTAAGATACTATGTGTGAGCTAGGAAAATACACTGATAATAAAAAAGTAACTAACTAATTAGATACCTTATCCTTCATGATTCCTTAGCGTGTTAGTGTAGGTCATTATTTATCCTTTTATTTATTTATTAGGATAATCCTTACACTTATGTTAGCCCTACACTTGTTGGGTTAGCTTGTTAGGTGTACCATTTGTGTTGAGTTAGTTATGTGGAGTTAGCTTGCTAGTCTTGTGGAGTTGACTTAACTACCAGTATTAGTTAATGGGAGTTCCACCACTGATCTATGTAGTAGTTGCACTTCTCTCCTATATGTACATCCTTCTTATTGAGCAATGTATTATGATTCAATCTAATGTAATAATGAATTATGATGGATTTCCATATATGATATTTTAGTTCTATTATTTTGTAAATATAATGTGGTGTGCTATTATCAGCTAAGATCTTCACAGCATAGAACAATCTTCTTATCATTCCTTTTATGGTATCAGAGCTATAGATGATGTAGACATCCATTTATAAGTTTTTTTGCAAGCAAGAGTTTATTTGTTTTCGTATATTTTGGAATTTGTTAGCAATTTGTTGCAACATCCATTTTTACATAAAACAAAGGGCTTTGTTGGATTTGTAAGGTGGTAAAACCCCCGAAACAACTGTAAACTTGGTTTTTGAAGAAGACAATTTGTTTTTGAGTTTGTTTTGGTTTTGAAGAGGTAGACATTGGTATGTATAGATCTGCTTGGAAAGCTGTGCCAGGGGAAGAAATCCTTGTCGGGGAAGTAAAAAGCCCAGAAAAAAGGTTTTTGGGTTTTTCACATTCAGTACTGGGTTTTTTTCTTCCGCTTTGCAAGTTCCTATTTGGAAATCCGTGTTGTGGAAGAAATCTTTGTTGGGGATGTAAAGATTCCAGAAAATCTATTTATAGGTTTTTCTGGGTTTTTTCGTGTTGTAGAGTTCCTGTTTGATGAGGATGTGAAAAACATAGAAATATGTGCTAAGGGAAGAAATTTGTGCCAGAAAAGTAGAAAGTCTAGAAAAATAGTTTTTCTAGGTTTTTTATGTTCGGTAATGGGTTTTTTTCTTCCAATTTGTAGAGTTCCTATGTGGAGAGGATTTGAAGATTTATAGATCCATTTAGAAATTTATGTTGAGGAGACAAAACATCCAGAAAAACATTTTATGGGTTTTTGCATTTGGTAATGGGTTTCTTTCTTCGGCTTTGCAGAGTTCCTATGTGTTAAGGATTTGAGGATCTTATATATCTGTGTTACTTTTGGGATCTTAAAAAATGTGTCGAAGAGACAAAAAATCCATAAAAAATCATTTATAGGTTTTTCCTATTCGGTACTGGGTCTTTTTTCTCTTCTTGTGTTTTGTAGATATAAAATTGGAAAGTTTTTTTCCAGAAATATATCAAAGATTGTAGGGCATTTTATTTATTTTTATCAAAACACAATTTTGAAAAAATTGTATCTTTTGATCGATAACTCGGATTTGAGTGTCGTTTGTTTAAGAAGTGCTTATTTTTTCGTGTTTGTTGTACTAGAACTGTTTATTTTCAGAAATAAACTAAAAATTTAAAATTTCATATTTGTGACATGCATTCAATTAAAAAGTGTCAACATTTATATCTCTCTTGTTTGTTGAGATATTCTATATTTGTATTTTCGACACTTTTTTGGCATGTTGACAGTCTCTTTTGTGGTGGGAACTATTTTGGTGAAGCCCAGTGTTAGTTTGTTAGTGTTTGAGTAGTTGTTTTGACAACTCATACATATTTGTAGCATCATTCTACCCATTCAGCTATATGGGAGGGTGTGGTGTTGATACCTGCTTCTTTGGGTTTTGTGCCCTTACCTTGTTACGTGTTGATACTACTTTTTCAGGTTTTGTGTCTTTACCTTGTTACCTTGGATTTTCTTAGATTATGGAACTTCTATTTCTTTAGATCTCGTGTCCTTACCTTCTTTCTTTGGTTATTGTTCTTGGATCGTGGCACACCTATGTGTAGCAGTTGATCTTGTTTTTTTGGGTTTTGTGTCATTACTTTGTTACCTTGGTTTTTTCTTGAATCGTGGTACTCCAATTTATTTGGATTTTGTGTCCTTGCCTTGTTGCCTTGGTTATTATTCTTGGATCATGGTACTCTGATTTATTTGGATTTCGTGTCCTTACCTTGTTGCCTTGGTTATTATTCTTGGATCATGGCACACCTATTTGTAGTAGTTGATCGATTATGTTTGGTATTTTTTTACACTTTCGACAGTACTCCATTGACAATATCCTTGCATGGAGATATTCTAGTGAAGATTGGTGCTAGTTGTTTTTGAGTTCTATGATCGAGCAGTGGATTCAGACCACAGTGCACACCAAACTTCTTCAGCATTGTACAAGTTTTTGGAGCTAAGTTTCTTGAGATGCCTTGTAGCGGGATTTTACTCTCTCTACTTTGTTGTTACTAGTTTTGGGTACCTTTCGGTGTCCCTTTTTCCTAATTATTGTATGTGGGTACCTCATCAGGTGTTGTTGTCAGGACCCAACTTCTTTTCCGCCTACCTAAGCTATGCTTACGAGGGGTGTTAGTGTAGGTTATTATTTATCAGGATAATTCTTACACTTATGTTAGCCCTACACTTGTTTAGGTGTACTAGTTGTGTGGATTTAGTTTACTAGTTATGTTGAGTTAGTTTTTAGTTATGTGAAGTTGGTTTTCTAGTCTTGTGGAGTTAACTTAACTACCAATATCAATTAGTGGGAGATCTGCCACTAATCTAGATAGTAGTTGCACTTCTCTCCTATATGTACATCCTTCTTATTGAGAAATGTAATGTGATTCAATCCAATATAATAATGGATTATGATGGATTTCCATATATGATATTTTAGCTCTTTTGTTTTGCAATTCTAATGTGGTGTGCTATTATCATATGAGATCTTTGCATCATTGAACAATCTTCTTATCGTTCCTTTCATAGTAAACCTCGGAATGGGCGAAGATAATGTGGATGGGCCCAGATTTCTCAAAATGTAGGTGCTTCCCTCAAACTGAAGCAAGGCCTTCACTGCAACACAATCAAATCAATTTGCACCAATGGATATAGTGATTATGGATTTGTGATGATTCAAGTGGGGCTATTTGGACATTAGGATGAGGTGGAGAGGATGCAAGAGCTTTGACAGGATATTCAAGCTTATTCTGAAAGAGGGGGTGAGGCTTTATTTATAGCCCATAAGTGGGAGTAATATGGGGGTTTTGAGAGATCACGATTTGGAAAAGTAAACACGATTAGGTGAGTGGGGGACATGAGGAATGGTCCATAATTAAACTTGAATATTTAATTCTCAAGTGGGGGGCATGGGGAATATTTGGCATGTGAGGAAGATTGGGTTTAATTTAGGGGTTGAAACGGATTAATTAATCGATTAACTTTGATTAATTCAATGTACATTTTTGTGGGAAATGGAATGGTGAAATTAATTGATTTAGGATAGGTGTGAAATTGGGGTGTCTATATTTTCCCCTCTTTGGAAGGGTACTATGAAAGTAGTGTCTTTTCAAAGAAAGTAGACGAGATGAGTGAATATGCCCTAGGTGGTAGGATAGAATATTTTGAAGAGATACTTCTTAAAGAAGGTATTCATTTGATAAGAAGTTATTAGAGGAAAAAAAGAGAAGGAATTCTCTAAATAAAAAGTAGAACAAACTTTTGCTTATAAGGACGGCAGAAGAATTCAATATACTTTTGCTAAACAAAAAGTAGAACAAATGTTTGTTAGGGAGAGTAGAAGGTGGTAGGTGATGGAAGTTATGGTACCCTCTAAGAAAATAATGTCATGGGAAGATGTGATGATGCCCCCTCTAGAGGGCTAAGGAAAATGGAAGAGATGAAAAAGTTCTTAAAAAGAGGAGAGGTCAACTCTGCGAAGGGGAGGACAAGAATGGGGTGTAAGAGAATAGAACAACTATAGTACATAAATGGGGAAAGGATTCAATTGGCCTTGAATTTTAGGTGTGAGGATGTGTTGAAGGACATAATGAGTAAGAGTGAAAAGAGAAGAAAAAAAAGAATGGACAAGGGTAGTGGTTGATTATGAGAAGGGCAAGAAAATTCAAAAGGTGAAGGAGACAAGGGTATGGAATAGAGCAGACGAAACGAAGTAGAAGAAAAAAGGAATGAAAGAGGTAGAAGAGAATAAAAGAGAGGGATTATAGGGGAAAAAGGGAATGATGAAGAACAAATAAGAAGAATATGATATGAGATGAGAGAAGATGACTGAGTAGAAGGAGGGTGAAATTATTAAAAAATGGAGAGAGAGATTCAAAATGAAGTGGAATAGTGAAGAAGGGTGAAGGAGATGAAGGGAGAGAAATGATGGAAAATGAAAGAGATTATAGAACTGAGAAAAGAAATAAACTATATAAGTAAGAGGTGAAGAAGACAAGGGTATGGAATAGAGTAGACAGAGATGAAGGAGAAGAGAATAATAGAGAAGGATGATAAGAGAAGGGAATGATGAAAGACGAATAAGGAGAAGACGAGATGAGAGTAAGGGGTAAAATTAGGAAAAAGGGAGAGAAACGTGCAAAATGAAGGTAGTGGAATAAAGAAGATGAGATGAAGAGGAAGGGATGAGAAAAAAATGAGAGAAGGATGGAAAAATGAAGGAGATGAATAATTTAAATAAGATAAAAGAGACAATAAAACAAAGAAAAGAAAGAAACTATGAGGGAACAAGAAGATTTGAAGAAGATCATAGAAAAGAAGAGAAAATGGTACAAAATGATTTAAAAGGTGGGGGTGGTAGAGAAAAGAAGGGGAGGGTAGGAGGAAGGTGAAAATGATGGGGGAAGAAGAGATGACATAGCAGACATAGGGAAAAGATTGAAGGAACGAGTTCATCATGGGGAAGACCGAAGTAGAGAATATGGTACAAACTACATGGAGATGCATGTGGGTGATGATGGGGTAAAAAGGAATGGATAACAAGAAAGAGATAGGGTACTGATTAAGAAGTATGAAGGAGGCACTAGGAAAAAAAGGGGAAGAAGATGATAAAGAGAAGATGAAACAATTCGAAGAGGGGGGAGGAGGAGAGGATAACAAAGAAAATGATGTAGAAGGAATGAAAACTAGAACGAGGATATTTGGTGTAGAGTGGGAAGCATCAAGAATGTAAAGAGAAGAAAGAGGGGAAGAATGACACAGGTTGGAAAAGATGTAAAGATGCGTGAAATGAGGATAAAAGGATTACCATACAATAGACAAAGGATGTATGATGAAGACAATAAATAAATTGGCAAGGAAGATGGAAGATAGAGAGGCGGTGAAGAAAAGAGAGGGAGTGGATAGAAGAGGAAATGTCGATGAAGGGACGTTAGGGGATGTCCACCAATAATTATTATTGGTGAAGGATGAGAGGAAAAGTGAAGAAAGTGAAAAAGGGGAAGGAGAATAGAAGAGGCAATGCCAGTGAAGGGACGTTAGTGGAAGTCCACCAATAATTATTAGCGTGGAAATGAAAGATGACGATGAGATATTGTTAAGGGAAGACCAATAATAATGGTGGATAGACATGGTGGTGAATATGTGGGAGAACTCAAGAATATGGAATGAGAAGAGTGAAGAACAGGTGAGTGATGAGTTGTGATGAGAAGAAGGCGAGGAGAGGATGTAGAGGATGAGGATGAATGAGATGAAGATGAAGAAACAAGACATGAAAAGAACGGTAGGAAACAATATGAAGGATGATGGATCAAGAAGGGCAAAATGGGGGAAAGGAACACAATTATAGGTAGAAGATGGTAGACATAATTTGAGATATGATAGGTTGAGAAAGGATAATGGTAGGAGGAAAATGTGGTTAGTAGGGGAGTCCAGGAGGAAGAAATGAACAACGTAGGGACCGAAGAATGAGGAAAGGGAGAAGTCCTAGAACGACAAGTTCAACTTAAGGAGGACCTTTAAGTAAGATTGTCAAGTGATGAAAGTGGTTAAGTAAGATTGCCAAGTGAGGGGTGATGGAGATGAAAAATGGGAAAGTAGGAGGTGGTGTTTGTAAGAATTGAAAAAGAGATGACAAGATGTGATGATGGGGACTGACGAGAAAATGTGGATGGTGAGAATGTGGAGCGATGGGGAAGGGCAAGATGACAGATCATCCTTAAGAGGGATTCTTAAGTAATATCATCATGTAACATGAGTGGTTAAGTAATATTTTTAAGAAGAAGATGGTGATAAAGGTGGTGAGAGGATATCATGATAGAGAAATTCCAAGAAAAAGTGAAGGGTGGAGATGTGTAGTGATGGGGAAAGGAAAGATGACAGGTCATCCTTAAGAGGAACTCTTTAGTAAGATTTTCATTCAACATGAATGGTTAAGTAGGATCGCCAAGCTGGAGAAGAAGAATGATGGGAAGAAGGAAGTGATTGACGGAGTTGGTGGGAATAGGGCGTGACAATATGGACTGAAGGGGAATTGTACGATGGAAAAGTGACATGCGAGCATAAGAATCTATAAGTAACTCTTCCTCCTACCTGACCTCCTGAGGTCGTGTCGAGACAACCGGTGAATGTGGAATATATATGGGAGCAGACAAACTAATTGGGCAATCTTATATCCTCAACACATAATAATGGAATCTGCGAATCTAAGGCGAAGAATTCCCCCTAACCTGGATTGGTGTAATGGATTGTTTGGATACAATAACTACTCGAAGGCTCCAATCAATGTTGAGCTCTGCCAAGATCATGTTTCTTGGTTGTTGGATACGTGGGAAGTGACCTGTGGGAGTTTCGCGTATATATCTCTAGACAAGGTCATAAAAGTAATGGTGATGAGATGGTTTAATGGATCCTCCGTAGTGAACTATGGGTGGTTTTATGGTCTAGCCCAAAAAATCCCTAGATTGATTGGCTTCTATGTTTAATACGAGAGAACTGTACTAATAATATCTGGCAGGAAGTGGTGAGGATCTAAATACTAGCGTTCGTAAGCCGGCGTCAATGTCTTGACTGAGTTTGTTGGCCTGTTGGGTTGTGGGACGTGGGGATCACAACCATGAGTTTGTGGTTGTTGTGCAGACCTGTTATGGTCATGTGAAGAATCAATCCCTTCTCCCAACTATCCAGTAATCGTATGTCTTTTCAGCCTCTACGTTTAGAACTAAAAGTTGTATGATTTTCTCGGAATACCTAATAGGTGTTCTGGAAACTTGAATACGTAAGCTAGTGTCTATGTCAATGAGGAGGTCTCCCACGTTAGGTTGTGGAACTAAAGGATTGCAATCAAACACTTGTTCTCTTTCGAGTCCTTGTACAGTCATGTGGACATCCTATCAAGGTAGTCTGTAATTAGGGTGATTTGATGAAAATGTGTAT
This sequence comes from Taxus chinensis, assembly GCA_019776745.2. NCBI lineage: Eukaryota > Viridiplantae > Streptophyta > Pinopsida > Cupressales > Taxaceae > Taxus > Taxus chinensis. Next base: position 622,507,561 of record CM034149.1, on the reverse strand, counting down.
GCCTTGTCGTCTTCAATATTTAACTCTCTCAATTGTTCACTAATTGTTCGTAGGTCTACCATTATTTGAAAAACCTGAAACCTAAGGTCTTGATCTATATCAGCTAATGTCATGGGTAAATTTGGTTGAGGTACTATGGGTTCAAATATATATTCTCTAGGCTCTCTAGGTCCCGTGATTGCCATACAAAATGATTCAAATTTTAACTAACATTTAATAAACTGATTACAAAAAGAGGTATTTACACTATGCAAGCATCCTGCTATATTTGTATTTTTCAATGACGTATTTCAATGAAATTGAAGAGCAGCTACTCCAATATATTTATAAAATGGAAAACTAATCTAGAAACAGAATGAAAACAAACAAAGTAGCTTGGTATGGCTATTTGCATGTGCACTTTTGATTTTATCGTAAATATCTAAGCAACTAAACACATTAATTTGAAAGGCTCTCGATCCTACCTCATAAGTGAGGAATGAATCACAGTTTCTCAGAAACTATCAATCCCCGCAGCTTCCCTGGTGATATCGAGAGCAAAGCTTTTAACTGAAATGAAATAATTCACTACTCTATTCGATATGTTTGTAATTAGAACTTTGATAGCTCAAACCTAGCATTTACAGAACAATGGTAAATCCAGTTGTGTGTGATTTCGTCCCCTCTGTGTGATCTCCTCGTTCCTTCATGTTCTCGTGAATCTAGAAAGTGTGTATATGATAGTATCAACAGACAATAGCAATCGAACAATGGTAGCTTTGGATATAGATCGAATACAATGTGAGTAGGATAGGGATAGCGCAAGTGAACAGAGCTTGACTATGCAATTCCTAGTGGGATTTATTGCGGGAATACAACACAAGTGTATCGAGAGCTTTAGAAACTATTCTTGTGACAAAAAAAAACCTGTAACTTTAATGGATTCTAGTCTAGAAATGAAACTAGTCAATGCTAAACTGATTTGTATGGAGCAGCAATGGAAAAAGACTGAAACAAGAAGATTATATGAGCTCTAAAACACCAACAATGGAAGCAAAACATGAAATTGGCAGAATTCTAAACAAGAAATTGAAATACTGAGTAAGAGAATTGAGAAGATGAGGGGCCATTTGCTTGAAAACAAGCTGGCTATTTATAACCAATGCATTTACCAGAGGGTAACTCCCATTTGATCTCTTTTACTATAAACAAAAGAAAAACACTATTCATAGGGAGCAAAAAACATTAATGCAAGCCAAAGTGGTTGAAGAAAGTATGTAAATTTGAAGATTTACGTTTGGCACGATCGTTGGAGGAATCTGGAAAACGCGAACAAAACCGCCGCCCTATCCTAGGCAGCGGTTTTGGGACCACCGCCCTGTTCTGGGTGGCGGTCACAGGACCGCCGCCCAGGCAGGGCGGTGGTTTCGTCACTAAGACAAAATGCAAGAAAAAGGGGGGAAAGGGCAAAACAAAGCATGCGGAGGCTGAGCAGGGCATGCCGGGTACAAGGGTATACATGGCGAGACTTTCTAGATTCTGAACACCTTGCAAAGAGACCTGTATCATCATTGGGGTATGTGTAACATCGTTCCGACAGTGCAGTATCTTACAATTTTGGGTACGTACATATTACCCCCTCAAAGAAGCGTTTTAGCCATGAAGAGGCATAAAACGGTGGATTCGAGTATGACAGTCCCAAAATTGGGAGTTAGGAGCTATACCTGACACACTCGTGTGCTAGAAATTCGCCATCCAAGGTTCCGCTACCTGTAAAATGAAAAAGGGGAATCAAGTGCAGATAGATAAATAAAATTAAGAAATAAGGCTAAATTGATAAGAAAAGAGGACTTACCATCTTCGTGGGGTTTTAGAACTTACCTCCGTCGGCGTTCCGACCCTGCGAAAGACATTCGAAATCAAATTAAGAGGGCTATATATATATAATGAAGTCATTTCACTATTCATTTGCGTGGATTGATTTGATAGTTTTTGAGATCTGGGACCCATGGTGATGGTTTTCGACGAGAGTATAGTCAAAACATTTGTGGTCAGATAGCGATCATGCCTCCGAGAGCGAAACATTGACCCACGAAGTCTCAGGTTAGTTCTTCTCGATTTATCATTTTTAGACCTAAAATGTGGAAATGATGAAATCTGTTACTCGGGGGGATTATTTTTGAAAATGTTAGTTTTAAATGTGTTTTTAGGGGGGGCGCCCATAGGGTAGGTTTCTTTTTTCGTTAAAAAGGTGTATTTGTTTGTTTTTGGGCTTTTTTAGGGCTTACGACCCGTTTGGTTTTGCGGGACAGGACCGCCACCCTGTGCAGGGTGGCAGTTATGGGACCGTTGCCTTAGAAGGTGGTGGTTACGGAACTGCCGCTTTGCACAGGATAGCGGTCCGCGATAGAGGACAAAAATAATACATAGTTTAACTTGTTTTTGCATGTATAGAATTTTTACGTGTTTTTACTAGTTTTTTTAACTTGATTTCAGTACTAACTCACTTCTTTTTGTGTTTTTGGGTGTATGCAGAAGGAGGAGTACATTAGATGGAGTCAGGAGAGGGAGTGTGATTGGCTCTCGGCAGTGTTAGAGGCACTCTCCCAGGCAGAGCGGGATACTCTCCAGAGGGCTGGTATATGGAGGATTGCACAGGTTCCTCATGTTGCACCTGTCAGTCACATACTGTGTGACTTGTTCTCATATTGGGATGCGGATTAGAACACCTTCCAATTGCTAAGAGTTAGGGGTGAGTGGTCCATCACCCTGAAGGATGTTTACCGTATACTGGGGGTTCCGATCCTTGGGCAAATCCTGTCTCTTAAGACAACAGTATCTAGATCACAGGTGGTTCAATGGGCCACCTATATGGGAGATGTAATTGTATCAATGGGATTGAAGAAGGGCATGAGGATACACTCTATTATTGATTCAGACATTCCCTTTCTCCGCAAGGATATCATGGGCATCCTTGCATCCAGAATGATTGGGGACAAGGGAGGTGATATCCTCCTATATTGTTGGGCCCCCCATTATTGCACAGATTAAGGGCCATGGACGTGTCTATGCCTGGGGAGCAGATATCCTCAGGACTACCTACCATGACTTATACATGGTAGTCCATTTATAGGGGCAGTCACTGAGCCACTTGAATCTTGTCATGAGTTGGGTGTATGAGCATATCATCCCCTATGGGAGAGGTGTAGAGGTGGAGGATCCCGGGGCTGTCAGAGCAGTGAGGTGGACAGGGATGACAGTTATTAGAGCACCCCACCAGTCCAGTGGCTTCCATCGACCATTGCAGACATGGAGGCTACTCCTTATCAGGCCATGGCAGGGGTATGGGGAGAGGAGACCGTTACACTTTGATTGCCTGCCAGACTACCAGCGAATTGATAGACAGGGTGGGGAAGTTGGAGATACACCCCTTTAACAGAGTTCCATAATATTTTGGTCTCCCCTATAGTGACATGATTCCTCCGGTGATGCCATTGCATAGATCTATCTGTGAGGCTCAGGGAGGTCCTGGAGGCTAGGGTTGGACTATTGTTACTCCTGGTACTCCTATTGTGGCTAAGAGGGTGGTACGTGCACACGAGGGAGAGCTGGTGCTCCTCAGGCAGCCTTACTTCGAATTGCCGTCGGTCCCACTCATAGTAGTGAATGAGCCCATTGACCAGGACTCCGAGTCTGAGGAGTTCACTAGGGGAGAGACCAAGGAGGAGACATAGAGGACATAGAGATTAGTGAGATGGGTGGTGGGGGGGATGATAGTGATCCTGAGTGGTCATGGTACCCAGGAGATCCTACAGGCTAAAAGGGCAGAGCGGTGCACAGAGAGGGTGACTCTGGTTTTAGAGGAGTTGCTCTCTTATGATGTAGGTGGAGATGGCGAGTTCGTTGTAGGCTGTCACATTTCCCCAGATGTGGGAGAGGGGCACCAATTGATGGCGGTGTGGCATCAATGGCATGCGTGGGTCCTAGAGATCCTTCTTGGAGGCCTGGCGATTCGAGTGGGTTGCCACTCTTCTCTTGACATTTGTTCTAGTTAGAGTTGCCTTAGTTTGTTATTTCTCTTTGTATTATTTATTCTTGGTTTTATCATTGATCGTTTTCTAACTTGTTTTCTCCTTTGTTTGCAGTGACTGCTGATGAGTGGCGAGACTTGATTCGCTGAGTGTGCACTGATACCTTACTTCTCCCCTCAGAGAAGACTCATGCTGAGCTTTCCATGGATGTGGGGGAGCCCTTAGCAACCGGTAAGGCACATTAATGTTTTTTCCTCTTTCTGGTATGTGGCGAAGATCATGACTTATCTCCGCATGGAGGTAGCTGGATATAAGACAACCGAGCGCTTGATGAGGAGGAGCCATTCTCATAGCGAGATGGTACAACTACTGGTCATGTCCGCGAGCCCTTAGTGCACTTGGAGCGTCGGCGTATCCAGAGTCCTAGGTGTGGTCATGCACCTTCTGAGGGATCCCATAGGGATTGAGAGACTATTTTTGTAGCATTTTTTCAGATGTCTATATGAGTGTTTTTGTACTTTTTGGGCTCATTAATCATTTTAACCATGCCTAGTGCATGATGGCATTGTATATGAAACTTGATATATCTATATATATCTCTTTTTGGATCCAGGCTCTTGGTGCCTGGAATTTTGTGACCCATTTCCACATGTGTACTTAGATGTTTTTAGAATATTTGTTTTCATGCTTTTCAGAATGTATGCAATGGATAACAAATGATAGTAGATAGAATGTTTTACTCTGTATGTTTTTGTAATGCTGATATGAGATGATACTAACATATGGTAGTATTGACCTTGTGAACTATTTGGGCAATGTTTGTAATTTCTTCTTATGTTGGAAAAACATGATGAATGCATAGTGATCCAGAGATGAACTTGCCCCCAATCCCAAATCCACACAAATAGTAAGATACGAGGGCTCAACGCCAAGAGTTAGGAAGGGCACAAGTTGTATGAGTTTCATTAAATGGAGTTATGAGAGACAGACAAACTAGTAACAACAACCAAATTTGGACTTACACACCTATCCTACTCGGAACTACTACCACTGCTTAGAAAGCCACTTACTTTCCAGTTTATCTAGACTTAGATTCATGAATGACAACCTGGTTGACAAAATATGGTTTTGAGGATTTGATCTCTTTGGAATTTGGATATTTGGATATTTGCTTTCTCTTAATAGAGGGGAATTTGTGTTTCTAGCATACCAAGATTTGTTAATTTGTGTGACTGGACCCCCCCACATCATGTCTCATGCCACCAGTAAGAAGCATGGGTTTGTCACCAAACGCATGATATATGCGAGTAAGGGCACTTCTTTCCTTTCCCAACCTAACACCACCAGTAAGAGATGTCTACTTATCACCAAAGGTTGATGGGGCAAAGAATTGTGTAAAATAAAATATTTTGTTTGCTTGGTGCTTTTGATTTTATTTGATTTTGACATTTATGATCTATGACTTTGGGATATCCTTTCATTCCAAAGAGATTTAAGAGGGATAGATGTGACACCAACAAGCTTCTATAATAGACCGTAGGCAAGGACAGCTTCACCTAGTAGAAAGAAAGAGCAAAGCCAAGTACGTAGGCCTTGGTATGGTTTTCGTCAATGTTTGTCTGTTGAATTTGATGAAAAGATTTAAAAATAGTTAATGATGCTTGGAAGAGATGTGATATGAATGCTTTAGTCAATGTTTTCAGAAATTTGTAACAGATTGTTTAAGAGTAGGCTCCTAGACTACCATTTTTATGAAATGGATAGAATGCAGCAATTGAATGACTAATGCAATGTAAGTAGCTATAATGTATAAGTGGTGATTTTGATGTTTTTATGTCATAAAACTGCGTAAGATGCAAGGAATTGATAGTTTCACCGAATTCCTCACCTTCTAGTGTGCATAAGAGATACACACCATTTTCGTAGTCTTTCATGACTCGGTATGGGCCCAACCATTTGGGTTGGAACTTTCTTCCTTCACCCGGTTTTCTTATCGATCTGGTTGTCTAGTCTTAGAACTAGATCTCCTTCATATATTTCTCACTCATAGACTTTTTTGTTGTACTGCCCGACACATCCAGATTAGCATAGGCTCTATGTCGCTATTCGGACATTTAAACTAGCCTCGTCAAGGCTTTCTAGTTGAGAGAGGTGTGCCTCCCTATAAGATTCTTCATCCAGAATCCCTTGTAATGAGATGCGGAGATTGGGTATTTCAACCTCAAGCAGGAGAACTGCTTCTGCTTCCAAATACCAGCGAGAAAAGAGTTGCTCCTATTGGTGTTCTTATTGAGGTTCAATGGGCCCACAAGGCCGGATATAGTTTTAGATGCTAATCTTGATTATTCTCCTTGACTGTTTTTAGAAGAATATCTTTCAACGTTTTGTTTGTCACTTCGGTTTGCCCATTGGCTTGAGGGTAGTAAAGAGAGACCATGTGATGGTTTATCTTGAATTTTCTACATAAATTATGGACTTTCATCATTTTTAAAGGACGTGCCATTATCTGAGATAATGACTTGTGGGACACCATACCTTCAAATAATTTGGTTTAGAATGAATTTGGCAATTACTGAACCTGGTACGGTGGTGAGAGGCATGGCCTCCACCCATTTGGTAAAATATTCTCATGGCTGTAATTATAAAATTATGGCCATTGGTTGATGAGGGGGAGAATTTCCCTATCAAGTCTGGACCCCATGTGGAGAAGGGCCAAAGGAGTCGCTATTGGTTGCAGGGATTGTGCTGGTATGTGAATCTCGTGAGAGAATTCTTGACATTTGTGGCACTTACATACAAATTCCACTGCATCATGCTCAAGAGTGGGCCAAAAGTAACCCATCCAATGTATTTTATGAGCGGTGGTCATGACCACCGAAGTGGCCTCCACATATCCCACTGTGGGATTCATGAAGAATCTTCTAAGATTCTTCTATGTCGACGCATCTTAGAAGCATGTTGTCGAAGGCTCTACGATAGAGTACTTGGTCTAAAACAACATATTTAGCGGTAATAATGCATAACTACCTTCTTTGTTGTGACATGGCACCTTCTAGGTATGTATGGTCCATGATAAAATTGATGATATCCGTATACCAGGGACATGTAGAAATGGGGGGCTTGGTTTCGATGAAGTATACACACTCATTGGGAAAGTCTAGATCTACCAGCTCGCCTCCATCTAGTGGATTGTTGGCTAACTAGTATGTAATGATTTTTCCCTTAATGGATTTTTGGTTTACGAATGTTAACTCAAATTCTCCCATTAATTTTATGAAACGCCCGGCCTTTTTAGATAAAGATCCTTGTGTGAGAAATGTTCGTAAATGGTCTATCTTTACAATGACCCTTGTTTCTTGGTTTAACATGTAATGTCTTAAACGTTTTGTTGTAAAAATTATGGCGAGGCATCCTCTCTCTACTTGTGTGTAATGTGTTTCATAATCAAGCAACGTTTCGACTAATGAAATAGACCGCACGTTCCCATTTATCATTGTCCTCTTGAGCCATCATGCAAACGAGCGAGACATGAGTGGCTCGCAAGTATAGGATCAAAGGGTGGTCTGGTTTGGGAGGCATTAGCGTGGGTGGAGACAAAAAGAAGCATTTGACTACTTCGAAGGCCTCATTACATTCTTTAGTCCAATCACCACTATAATCTTTCTTTAATAGATTGTTGATTGGATGAATGGAAAAACTTAGGTCTGGGATGAACCTTTGGATTGCACCAAGTTTCCCAAGAAATGACCTGATTCCAGACTCATCTGAGGGTGGGACCATTTCGAGAATAGCCCGTATTTTGGCTGGATCAACATCAATCCCTTGTGAAGATATAATGTAGCCCAGAAGTTTGTCTCCTATCACACCAAACATGCACTTTTCTATATTTAATGTGACGCCATATTCAATTAATCGTGAGAGGATGATACAGAGAACTTCTGGATGATCACAACATTTCTTAGCTTTGGCCAACAAGTCATCCACATAGGATTCCACAATTTTATGGATAAGATCATGTGTAATATATAAGTCATTGCCCGCTAATATGTAGTGCCAGACATTCTTAAGACCAAATGGCATGACATAGCGTAACAATATGTTCCCCAGGGAGTTATGAATGTAGTGTTGGCTTGATCCTGTTCAGATATTTTAATCTAATTATACCCTGAGAAACCGTCCATGAGAGACAGTAGTTCAAATCCAGTTGTTGCATCAATGATGACGTCAATGGACAGTAATGGGAAGTACATCCTTTGGGACAAGCTTTGTTAATATCCCGAAAATCTATGCAAATGCGTATCTTCCCATTCTTTTTAAAGAACAGGGAACGATGTTAGATACCCATTGTGAATAGTTAATGGGCTTGACGAATCCCACTTGGAGAAGTTTTATTACTTCCTCTTTTACCGTGAGAGCCACTTTTGGCTTCATTGGTCTTGACTTCTATTTAATTGGCTTCGCATCTGGTCTAGTGACATGATTATGTACCGCGACTTATGGTGCAATGCCCATCATTTCTTTATAATTAAATTCAAAAGCCTTTTGATGTTCTTTGAGGACCCGGGTGTGTATTTTTATCTCCTCCAGAGTTAACGAGGATCCCAACTTCAAAATTCTTGGTTCTTCCTCAATTCCAATGTTTATGTCAACGGTTTCTTCTATCAAAGAAGCGTTACCTTCTTCAAATTCAGGTGGGGTTGGAGGTAGCTCCAAGATTTCTTTGTTTTCTATCTCATAGATATTGAGATCCTTCTTTGGAGAAGACTCTAACCGTAGGATTTCCAAAATAGGAAGAGGAATGCGGTATTAGGGAAAGATCAACTGTATGGTGAGCAAGGTGTAGCTCCGCATAGGTGTTTAGATATTCGAGAGTGACTCTATAATCATCAAAGTGACCCATGATAGAAAAATCATCCTCAACTTCTCCATGAGTCAAGAGTGAGTTTGTTGGTATTTTATGCACTAATGCTTCGGTATGAAGTGATAACGTGAAATTTGTATCCTCTAACTCGCTGTTTGGAGTGAAACGGGAAGCTGAGGTTGCTATTGATTCTGTGAGAAGGTTTTGCTCTCATGGGATTGCTTCAATTGATATGAAGTTAAATCCCCTACTTAGATCTAATACTGCTATTTTATAGAGCTGTAAGTACTCAACTGCTAGTTTCATATACCTCAAAGACTTGGTTTGCAATCTAATTGCGAGTCTCCTAGTACTCTAATGTTGTTGACATCCATTCTTTTGGCTAGGATGAGGCCAAGGAGGAGAGCTCCGATACTCAGCCCTGTTGTTTGCACATTCAAAGTTTAATTTAAAGGTGAAAGGTAGGATCTTTCCCTCAGGTAAAGTAAAGATCATTCCCGCCCTAGCTCCAAAGTGACATCTAGCTCCATCAAAGTGGAGAGTCCAATACTTGTTTGGGAAAATGAATGTTGGGACATCTGTTGTATCTATTTCTTTTGCTTCGGTTACTTCTACCATAAATATTTCATCTGATGGAAGAGAAGAAATTCCCAGGGTGTGTCCCATACCCATGGAATCAAACGGTAGGAGAATAGGTAAGTATTTCTCCAGCAACTCGACATTTTTTTCGCAGTAGTCCCTAGTGATACTATTTTTATAACATTAGTCTCACTTTTGAGTATTAGAACATCCTCAGCTGGATTTGAAATTTCCAACTCAATGGTGGGTATCAGCTTTTCTTTTGGTTGTGAATTAGTTGGTTTGGCAAGCTGGTTTGTTGGAAGTTCAAACTTAGAGTGAATACCTGGTCTTTTCTTTAAATCAACTAGGTGTATATCGAAGGGTTTTGGGTCACCTTGTGCCACAAATATTTTCCCTAAGTGTAGAAATCTTATTTCCTGGAATAATGTGGAAGGGATTGCCTTCATGTAGTGTATCCATGGCCGACCAAGGATAATATTATAATTGGTTTCCTGATCTATAATATAAAACTCGACGAGGACCGTCTTGGGTCCTAAAGTGACTAGTAAAACTATGGTTCCAATCGAAGTCGCTTTGAGGCTATCATAACCTCTTAGCAGTATTTCATGTCGTGGAACAATTTGTCTCTCCATATCTTAAATTTTGAAGGAAAGCGAAGGGGACTATGTTAACTGCTACCCCATCATCAACCATTGCATGTTTAACATAATTATTGTAGACCCAAACTTGTAAATGTAAAGTTGGGTCACCTCTTCATGCAATTTCAGCGTTTGTTGGCATTTTGCTTATATTGAATATAAATTCCATATCCCTATCTAGCTGCCGCGAAGGATAAACATCAAAGTCCACATGGTTTACTTGCATTTTTGGGGGAGGAGTGAAGTTGATTAAATGACCAAGGCCTAATGCTTCTAAGAGAGCAACCCTATGGGTGGGAGAGTTCTTTAACAAATCCAAGAAGGAGATGTGCAAGAAGGTTTTGGTCAAATCATTAATTAAATCATAGGTGCCTATGGGTTTTACCAACATTTGTTGAATGTTGTCTGGCTCCAATGGATAGCTTGGAGTAGGTTGGGATGAATAATATCGTGTTCTTGTTATGGTTTCTACAGTTAGTTAGGTGTCTAGCTCCACTAAACCAGCTATCTTAGTTTGGGGTCGAGTTCCTAATTGGGGTGCGGCTGGTGGATTTAATGAAGTTGAAGCTTCATGATCATTATTTCCTATTATGACAGCCTTATTTGTTCCGTTAGGATCTAACCTGTTATTGTTAGAATGTTTTGGGAGTGGGTCATGGAAAATATTGAGGGATGCATTTTGAGGGGAAACTACCCCTGCATAAGCATTTGGCGTGGGTACTACAGAATTTGCTAAAAACATAACTATAAAGAGTTGTTTTTGATCTTCTGGTAAACACTGCATGAATTTATTATATTCATGAAAAGTCCTAGTATCATGGCCTTGAATTTTTTGGAAGCCACAATATAGATTAGGATTATAGTTTCGAGGTTGCTGATTTAAAATCTGTTGTGACCCCGAAATTATGATAAGGTTGTTGGTTGTTAGAGTGAAAATTTTGAGGCTATTGCCTTTGGTTTTGAATTTGATATCCAGTTGGGTTTTGATTTGGAATTTGTGTTTAGACTTGTCATTGTTGTTGTAATTGTTGTGACGTGGACGATTAAAATCCACCGCGTTGATTGTTGGAGTAAAATTGTTATTTCGTTGATTATTAATAGGTGGCGAAAGAAATGTTTACAATGTTTTCCCTTTTAACTTGATCAGCTAGTCCATCTATTGTAACTCCGCGGTTCTTATGAAGGATCTTAGGTCCTTAATTAGCATTTCTGGTATTAGGATAGGCCGCGGTGTTTTGATTGGGAGTGGTTAATTTCCCATTCATCCCATATATCTTGCGACCACTATCTATTGTTTCTTGGTCGATTCGGAGAGCACTCTCAAGTACTTCATCGTAAGTCCTTAGTGGGAACTTCTGGACTTCTTCCATTATCTCTCTATTGAGAGAATTAAGGAATAAATTGCATAGTTCCATTTGATCCATGTTTGGAGCACTTGCTAATGAGTAGAGAACCATACGCCATCTTTGAATAAAATGAGCAGCAGACTCATTATGTTTTGTTTTGATATGCAAGAACTCCCTGATTCCCGTTCTTAACAATTTGTTCATGTCGAAAGCTTTGATAAACTCAGACATGAGTTGTTTGAATGAGTGTATCGAGGCTTCAGGTATTCTGTAATACCAATTAAGGGAAATACCTTCTAAGGTTTTAGGGAATATTTTAGTGAAAACCCCGTCCCAAGGAAGTAACTCCCGTATGGCTATGGCCTAGGCTTTAATGTGTGCATTTGGGTCCCCTTCTCCTTTGTATTTGGGAAAATCAGGAAGAGGTCTTGGAAGCATAACAATTTGTATGGTGAAGTCTAGCGGATCTTTTAAATATTTTGAATAAGTCCTTACTGCGTAGGCCTCAACCATCAACGGGGCTTGCTGAGGGGGTTGAGGGGGAATGGGTTGTTGATATGGCATGGCATATGCATTTGTAGGAACATAAGGGAATCCCTGTGGTTGAAAAAACATCCTGAGAGAAAAGAACATGTCTCCTTGTGGTGACTTTGAATAAATGTTTAAGGAGGAGCATTGTTCTGGTACTGGTTGTTTGGTGCCAAGCCGGGAGGTGTCATGCTTTCAACTGGAGCGGCGTTTGAAAATGCGGTCGTAATTAGTGTTTGTTGTGGATAACTATAAGGATTTTGAGGAGGCATGCCTAACGTGCCTGTTCCTGTAAGGAGGTCGACCTGACTGGGATGATGTAGAGGGTTGGGGATTCCTGCTTGCCTAAAATATGAATTTTGGTTTGCTTGAGCAAGCTCCAGCCCTCTAACCTTCTCAACTAAGGCTGAAATGACTTCCCTCGATGAAGACGTAGTGCCTTTCCTTAAGGGTGTTTGTTGTATAGCTTGAGGTTGTAAAGGGGTGTGATACCCTGCTATGAATTGATCGTTACCTTGCCAAGCTTCACCAAGGGTATTTCCCACAGGTGGAGGAATGTGGGTGTTCTCCTGGAATAGGGTATCAAACTGTATTTGTAAATTCCCTATAGGTGGATACATACTTTGGAAGAATTGTTCACTTTTAGCGAAGCATGCTAAATACTCCTCATCCAAAAAGGGGAGTGGATCTTACTGTCTACTGATATGTGGTCTGAACAATACTTGAGGAGATGAAGCAGACTCCCCAGTAAATGTCATATTGTTAGAGCCTGATGGTTCTAGCTGTTGTGTTTGTGCAAACTGATCAAACTCCTCGATTCGGAACGAAGAACTTGAGCTAGTTCTTTGAGGGGGAGTTTGTGACGACGAGTAATTACTTGAATAGTTATCGGCCCATACAGAAAGCGAGGGTGACGGTTGTCTATTTGTTTGACTATAGTTTACTTTGAGAATTGAGAGAGGTCTGTCATATGCATCGTATCCTGACATATTTGGGGGGTATATGAATACCCGTAGAATAATGGGAAAGAGCGAAGGTGGATGGAAGAATTGAAAATAGAAAGAGGGATATTAGTTTTTTTTTCACGTCGGGTTCACCAATTTTGTATGATGGAAAAGTGACATGCGAGCATAAGAATCTATAAGTAACTCTTCCTCGTACCCGACCTCCCGAGGTCGTGTCGAGACAGCCGGTGAATGTGGAATATATATGGGAGCAGAAAAACTAGTTGGGCAATCTTATATCCTTAACACATAATAATGGAATCTGTGAATCTAAGGTGAAGAAGGCCCGCCTAACCTGGATTGGTGTAATGGATTGTTTGGATATAATAGCTGCTTGAAGGCTCCAATCAATGTCGAGCTCTACCAAGATCCTATTTATTGGCTATTGGATACGTGGGAAGTGACTTGTAGGTGCTTCACATATATTTCTAGACAAGGTCATGAAAAATGGTGATGAGATGTGTACTGGATCCTCCGAAGTTTTATGGACGATTCTATGGTCTAGTCTAGAAATCCCTAGCCTGATTGGCTGCTATGTTTAATACGGAGAATTGTGTAATGATGTCTGGCGGAAGTGGTAAGGATCTGAATATTAGTGTGAGCAAACTAGCGTCAATGTCTGATTAATCGGTAGGCTCGTTGGGTTGTGGGACCTGTGGATCACAACCATAAGTTTGTGGTTGTGGCAGACCTCCTATGGTCATATGAGGAGTTAATTTCTCCTTCTGATTCTCCAATAATCGTACGCCTTTTCACCCTCTATGTTTAGAAATAGAAGTTGTGTAATTTTCTCAGAATACCTTATAGGTGTTCTGGCAACTTGATTGTGTAAGCTAGTATCTATGTCGATGAGGAGGTCTCTTGCGTTAGGTTGTGGAACTAAAGGATCGTAATCAAACACTTGTTCTCTTTCGAGTCCTTGTACTGTCATGTGGACATCCTATCAAGGCAGTCTGTAATTAGGGTGATTTTACGAAAATGTGTATGCCTTGTCGTCTTCAATATTTAACTCTCTCAATTGTTCACTAATTGTTCGTAGGTCTACCGTTATTTGAAAAACCTGAATCCTAAGGTCTTGATCTATATCAGTTAATGTCGTGGGTAAATTTGGTTGAGGTACTATGGGTTCAAATATATATTCTCTAGGCTCTCTAGGTCCTGTGATTGTCATACAAAATGATTCAACTTTTAACTAACATTTAATAAACTGATTACAAAAAGAGGTATTTACACTATGCAAGCATCCTGCTATATTTGTATTTTTCAATGACGTATTTCAATGAAATTGAAGAGTAGCTACTCCAGTATATTTATAAAATGGATAACTAATTTAGAAACATAATGAAAACAAACAAAGTAGCTTGGTATGGCTATTTTCTTGTGCAGTTGTGATTTTATCGTACATATCTAAGCAACTAAACATATTAATTTGAAAGGCTCTCGATCCTACCTCAAAAGTGAGGAATGAATCACAATTTCTCATAAACTATCAATCCACACAGCTTCCCTAGTGATATCGAGAGCAAAACTTTTAATTGAAATGAAATAATTCACTACTCTATTCAATATGTTTGTAATTAGAACTTTGATAGCTCAAACCTGGCGTTTATAGAACAGTGGTAAATCTAGTTGTGTGTGATTTCATCCCCTCAGTGTGATCTCCTCGTTCCTTCATGTTCTTGTGAATCTAGAAAGTGTTTATATGATAGTATCAACAGACAATAGTAATCGAACAATGGCAGCTTTGGATATAGACCGAATACAATGTGAGTAGGAGAGGGATAGCGCAAGTGAACAGAGCTTGACTATGCAATTCCTAGTGGGATTTATTGCGGGGAATATAACACAAGTGTATCGAGAGCTTTAGAAACTATCCTTGTGACAAAACAAAACCTGTAACTTTAATGGATTCTAGTCTAGAAATGAAACTATTCAATGCTAAACTGATTTATATGGAGCAACAATGGAATAAGACTGAAACAAGAAGATTATATGAGCTCTAAAACACCAACAATGGAAGCAAAACATGAAATTGGCAGAATTCTAAACAAGAAATTGAAAGACTGAATAAGAGAATTGAGAAGATGAGGGGCTGTTTGCTTGAAAACAAGTTGGCTATTTGTAATCAATGCATTTACCAGAGGGTAACTCCCATTTGATCTCTTTTACTATAAACAAAGGAAAAACACTATTCATATGGAGCAGAAAACATTAATGCAAGCCAAAGTGGTTGAAGAAAGCATGTAAATATGAAGATTTACATTTGACATGATCGTCGGAGGAATCTGGAAAATGCGAACAAAACTGCCGCCCTGTCCTGGGTGGCGGTCACGGGACCACTGCCTTGGCAGGACAGCGGTTCTGTCACTGAAGACAAAACGTAAGATAAAGGGGGGAAAAGGGAATAACAAAGCATGCGGAGGATGAGTGGGGTATGTGGGGTATAAGCGTATACATGGCGAGCCTTTCTGGATTCTGAACACCTTGCAAGGAGACCTGTATCATCATTGGGGTATGTGTAACATTGTTCCGACGGTGCAGTATCCTACAATTTCAATTACGTATAGGAACCCTCAAGTAAATTTTCCATACTACTAGAGTGTGTAAGTAAGATTACCGAGTAGAAGAAAAATACTAGGAAGAATGAGAAAAGGGTTAATGGTGTAGGCTAGAGTGGAACAAAAGCTGAGAGGAGGTGATAACAAGGAAGGAAACAAATAAGTGTGACATGAATGGATGGAGGAATATATGCGGTATAGAATGGAGAGTGTGAGGGGAATCCTTGATTGGGATACCCATGTGGTGAGAGTGATGAGGCAAGAATGATAAGTGAAAGAGGCAGAGCGAAAAGATGGTTGTGGTGGTGATTGTCATTTGATGAAAGAGGAGATGGTGGAGAAGTTTCTATAGTGGGAAGATCTTAGGAAGAGGGTATATCTCATTTAAGAGTCCCACACTAAAGGGGTGGTTAAGTAAGATTGTCAAGTGGAAAGTAGAAGAGTGCAAGAGAAGAACACAAAGTGGTGAGAGGGGACAAGAATGGTGAGAAGGGTGATGTGGGGATAAGTGGCAGACACGTGGAAATGAGGAGGGAGGACCAATGTATCAAAGACATGTGGATCATGGCGGGGGATAAGGAGTTGTTCGATAGTGACTACTACCTGAGAAAGATCCTCGAGTAGGATTCACAAACCTCAACGGTGATCAAGTAGAATTCCCAAATTGGAAAATGTATAAGGATGGGTGAATGGATGGGGTGCAAAGTAGGTTTTTGATAATGCAGGAAGAAACTCAAGTGACGAAAGCATATTTTTTTTAATATAGCACATAACATGATGCATCATGATATAAACGATCAGGATGACTAGACTAGAATATACATGAGAGCATATACAAGGGCCATCAGAAATGTATGATGCCCTGACACGATATGCAAGTTCAAGAGAGCGTAGAAATAGACCATCAAAAATATATGATGCCCCTGTATGATATGCAATCATATAACATAAGTATATTATAGGGAACACCATGATACATAAAATCAAGATGCCCCTGATAATATATCCAAATACAAGAAAATAAAGAATAAACTTGTAACTAATATTGCAACACAAGAACCAGTAAACATGTCCCTAATTTGTTCCACAGTGATGATTGATTGGTTGTGCCACCAAGCATGGACACAATGATTAAGAATGCATTGGGTCGTCATCCTCAAACAAGGAAATAATGAGAGCCAAAATTTCCCCAAGCAAGGATACACGCGAGGGGAAATGATATGAATTTGATAGGCGTAAGGTGGTTGGAACATTGGTTGGGGATAACAATTCAAAGGATGAATTATGTTGATTGTTAAGTTTTTGGGGTTTTTGATGTTTTGCAATTTTTTAGGATTTTGTGATTTTTTTAATGTTTTTGGGAGTTTATAGATTTTCTAATGTTTTTGGGATTTTGAAGGGTTTTCAAATATATTCTTGGATTTTTGATATTTTTTGAATGTTTTTGATTTTTTTTTATGTTTGTAGTGTTTTTGGGGATTTTTGAGATTTTGATACTATTTTTGGAGATTTTTGAGCTTTTATACTATTTTTTTGGGGATTTTTGAGATTTTTGGACAAAACGCAAACTTCTTATGAGAGGTAATAAACCAGGGTATCGTCTATATGTACCATGTTCCTCGTGGTAACTCATACTTAGAATAATACAAAAATTCTCACTCCATTGGTAGGATATGTTGGTGATGATAAGATGAAAATAAGTTCAGCTCCATTCTTGATTCCACGCAGCTAGTAAATGTGAGGGCTCATCACCAAGAATCAAGGACACAAGATGTAGATAATGAATACAGAGACAAGTGCTAATAACAATCTATTTGGTAAATTGTGACTTAATTCCTCTTAAGGTTACTGAAGCAGTTTCAAAATGACTTTCACTTTATATGTCACGTACTAGACTATACAGTTATGTGGCATACTGATTGGTAAGATATGAGGTGAAGGGATAGTTCTTTATTCACTTAGGCATATAAATTACTTCTTTGGGAACTTAAAATTGTAAGCACTTTCAAATTTATAAGATTTTATATTTTTGCAAAGACTCCCTATGTCTTGTCTCATGCTACTAGTAAGAAGCAAGGGCTCATCACCAAAGGCAAAACATAGGCAAGTAAAAAAAAAATGTTTTTGTTTTTTATTTTTTTGACTTTAGAATTTTTTTATAACATTTTTATGTTTTGTGATTTATACCAATGTCAATAACAATCTCCTGCTCTGATACCATAAAAGGAACGATAACCAGATCATGCCAAGCCAAGAACACAGATGCTAATCAAACGTCACAATCAATAAGATGAAAACAATTCGCCAGAATAACTTTACATAAACCTTTGCAAACAAATGAGCAGCAATATCATATATTATTATGGAACTCAATGAAATACAATGAGAATGGACCTTGCTTATATAGGCAAGGAATAACAATCTAAGAACCAATCAAGGTCGTAGATCAAGCCATAAATCATGGAAAGAAGTAGTCATCAAAGAACTAGTCAAGTCCATAAATTTATGAGAAAACTATACATCAAGGATCTAGTCAATACCATAGATCTAGGAAAGAACTAGTCAATACCATGGATCAAGGAAATAACTATACCTAACAACTAGATAATATCTCCTAATATCTAAATAAATAAAAAGAAATATCCACACACATAAGTGGGTGAGGATAAATACAATAAAGGTAAACAATGTACCTAGGTGAACATGAGCTAAGGTAAATACCTATTGTAACAGTTTAGTGGTAGATGTACAAAGAAGCGTGGGTTTATCTGCAAATGGTGACATAAGGACAGGTGGACTGGAGAGGTATTATTTGAGTTTTGCAAAAGAATCTTGGGGGGGGGGGGGGTAATCTTGATTCCATTGGAATTGTGTATCTTTCTTGAGCAACTGATTAAAATGATGACATTTATTGACTAAATGTCGAATGGATTAGATTTTTCCCTAGAGACTACATAATTGTTTGAGATTTTGAGGGGGGAGGCATTTCCATGATGGATTTGACTTTGGTGGGATTGACTTCTATACCTCTTCGTGAGATGATAAATCCTAATAAATTTCCATGGAAGTCGCCTCAAATACACATTTCTTTGGATTAAGGCAAACTTTATACTCATGTAACCTTTCAAAGATGTATCTCAACACACCTGGATGTCCTATCTGTGTTTTAGATTTTTGCTAATATGTCGTCAACATAATCTATCATGATATCATGCAACATATCATGAAAGATGACTATCATGGCTCATTGATATGTGGCACCTGCATTTTTCAGTCTAAAAGGCATAACCTTATAGAAAAATCTTCCCCATGGTGTAGTAAATGTTGTTTTGTGTTGATCTTCTTCAACAATGTGTATTTGATTATAGCCAGAAAATCCATCCATTAAGGAAAACATTTTGTGACATGTCATGGAGTCGGCAATCATGTCTATGTTTGACAAGGGAAATTCGTATCTTTTGGAAAATATTTTATTTATACCATGGAAGTATGTGCATACCCTAATGTCGTGGAGTTTTCTTGGCTACATGCACTATGTTGGATATCCATTCAGAGTAGTTGATAGGTCTTATAAAGTTCGACTCTAATAATTTCTGGAGTTCATACTTTGACAAGCAACGCTACTTTGGGATGCATTTTGTGTAATTTTATGTTTTACAAGATTTGCATCTAGATGCACCACAAGATGATGTACTACAAGAGATGGATTTAATCTTGACATATCTTTGTAGGTCCATGTGAAAATGTCCTGAAATTCAATGAGGAGCATTGTGAACTCTACACATTCTTGGTCGGACAGACTGATGTTGAGTTGTAAAAGTTTTTGTTGTTCGAGGGTATCGATGTTAATATCTTTGGTTTCCTCAACCAACATTTTGGATGTATCCTTTTCTAAAAATGATGCTAGTGGTTGATGTAAGTCATCAGTTTCGGGTGATTCAGGGGAATCAACATAGGGTTTTTGTTTGTGATGTTGGGTCCGTTTATTGATATGTTTTTTGGATAGTGTGGTGACAAGGTTTTTACTATGAGAAATTTTGTTTTTACACTTCTTATCTAAGGCTTCCAAGGTAGAGGATCCCAATATTCTATTTCTTCGCTGAAGTAGGAAAATTCATCAAGGTCAATCTCAAATCCTTTTTTATGGTCAAAAGGGGAATTTGATCACGAGTTCCAAGGAACTCTTTGATGGCTTCATCATTTTGAAACATGTCCATGGCCACATGATGTAATTGGTCATGGTCTATGAGAGTTGGATGAAGAAGCTTGAAATCAATGACATTAATGGATAGATGTTCAAAGTGGAGATTTGTTTCGGCAATATCTTTCAAAAAGGTTGTACATAGACCCTGTGTCACTGTCAGAATTGGTGTCATCATCACAACTTGAGATTAATATAGGAGGTGCATTAAGTATCTTGAAACCAAGGCCATGTTTACCATGATGTTTGGTGTAAGTGATTGGATCTAAATGACCTTGTTCATTTGGACCAAGTCCTTTACCCTTCCATCGCATGTTTTTCATCATTCGATGAGCTTTAGTAAATTGAGGGGACTCATAACAAGGAGCGAATTCGTCATCGTATAACCAAGATCCTGAAGAACTTGGAATATGTTTGTTGTTTAGATAACCGAACTTATTCCAAACTAACTGACCCAATTTGTAAGTGGGATGGATTCTAAGATGAGGAGCATTGGGTTTTTCCATAGGTTTAGGGGATTTACTGATGTAAAAAGAGTTCGCAATGTCTTGGAATTGGTATTCACCATAGCCTTTGTCGATGATTTTGAATGTATGTGTTGAGGGACCAGTAGGCATACTCACATGGTGTAGCACACAGTTTGGTAGTTTTGAAAGATGGAGAGAATGGGTTATAAGAAGAGGAGGGTGGATTAGAGGATGAAGCTTGATTAACCAAAGAGGGATGGTATTTTAACATAAGAGGTGTTGTTAGATGAAGAAGGTTGATTAGGTGAAGAAGATGATTGTTTAGTGGAAGGGGGATTGTTGTTAGATGAAGAGGGTTGATTAGCATAAGAAGATGGATTGGGAGATGTTGGTTGATTAGAAGATGATGGTTGACTAGTAGAGTCATGAGGATGACTCTTATATGATTTTGGAGTGTGTTTTGGAAGCATATCTTGATCGACATGCGTTCTATCAGAGAACAATATTATGTGTGGTGGAGCATATTTCTCTATTAATGGACAGGAGTGAGCATTTAGATATCATCCTTTGAGGAATTTGAAATATTTGAAGGGTTGGACATCAGCACATAATGTAAATTCCTTATCCAAGTGGGGGAATTTAATACATTGGTGGAATGTGGATGGGACAAATTTCATGGCATGAATCCATGGTTGATTGAGGAGAACATTGTATGAGACTTCTACAATCTACCACATGACATAACATGTCTAAAGTGATTGGTCCAACCATGAGAGGCAAAGTGATTGTTCCTTTGGACTTTCTTTCATTACCATCATACCCACGAATGGTTATGATATCATTTTGTAAGTCTTCTTCAGTGTAACCAAGACAATGTAAGAGTTTCATGGAGAAAATATTCAATGTTGCTCCATTGTCAACTAATACACATTTAACCTTGTGATGGGTGATAAAATCTTCGACGTATAATGATTGATTGTTAATAAGGTTGGGGTTAAGAAGGTCAGTAGGACCAAATGATAGAATGGGATTGGGTGTTGAAAGATTGGCGATTAAAGCTTGGAATTGTTGTGAGTTGATGTCGTGTGGGACATGAGCATCATTCAATGTTTGTGTAAGGATACATTGTAATGTGGGAGAAGACTTAAGTAATTCCATGATGGAAATTTGTGTTGTGGTCTTTTCCAATTGTTTGATGATGTTGAATGAAGGCATAGGTTGGGAAGTGGAAGTGGTGGTGGAATTAGATGTTGGTTGAGGAGGTGGTATGGGAGAAGAAGTAGTAGATTGTTTTTAGTAGGGACCCATACTTTTTTTTATCTAGTGGTGACTGCACAATCAATTTTGATCTTTATTGTAGCCACTAGATCTTGGTTGTAGTCTATGGTTGAGATGACTGAGTCATACTCAACGTTGTTTGATGATTGGCCCTTGTCCTTCGAATTATCATCATGTTTAGGGAAGGGTTTTTTGAACATGTTGAGTTTTTCATTGGGGGTTTTGTATCAGAGGTATTTTCAACCTCTATATCTCCGCATTCGATCAAGTCTTGGACATAATGGTGGAGTTGCATACATCGATCTATAGAGTGCCCTTTGATGCGATGGTATTCACAATATTCATTATCCTTATACCAATTTGGTTTGGGTTTCCCTTCTTTGAAGGGTTTGAAAATGGGATATGAGATCATGTTGGCATTTGCTAAGTGACGGAAGACACTAGATAGGCTTTCTCCAAGTGGAGTGAACTGTCTTCACCTGTCACAAGGAGGGGCTTCCTTTCTAGGGATGACAATCGGTTGTTTATTGGATTTAATTGTGTTGGGTGGATTGTTTAAATGTTTCAAACAGTGAGAATTTGTGATGCCATCATTGACTACATTTTATTCTGATTAAAGAATTTGGATTTGTTCCTAGCTTTGAGGGGCATCCCTAGGGGGTTGGTCCCTAAAGGGTGTTTTAAGTAAGCCCTTAGAAATGAGGGATTTCTTGATTCCGTGTCCCTTTTTCAATGAATTCTTCAAAATTATTTAAACAGTGCATCTGCATATGAAATGATAACTCTGTAATGAGGTTTGGGATGAAGATGTTAACCAATTGTCTCTCTAGTATTGAGTAAGGGAATCTGCTTGCAATCCCTCGCCAACATTGTAAAAAGGATGCAAAGTTCTCATTGGGCCTTTGCTTGGTGTTGCAAAGATCGAGCATGGTTACTTCTGAGTCTAGGTTGAAGGAAAAATGTTTAACAAATTTTTTGATAGGTCTGTGAAATTCGTGATTGACCCTTTTGGAAGATGAAGGAACCAGTCTAAGGCCTGTCCTCCTAAACTCTTAGGAAATAGTCATAAAAGATATATATCATGGTAGGCTACTTCCTGACATTGCATGAAAAATTCTTTGACATGTTCATGGGGGTCACCTTTTCCTTTGTATTTATCAAATTTTGGAGTTTCAAAGGATGACAGAAATGGTAATCGTAACATTTCCTTATCAAATGGGTAGGGGCATAGTTCCTCAAAATTAAACTGTTTTGATTGTTTTTGTAACCCCTGAATGGTTTCTTTCATATGTTTCCATTCTTGTGCAAATGGAGAGTCATGGGATGGGGTATCAAGGACTTCATGAGTATGTGGTTTTGGATTGTGATTGTGTAACCTTTCAGCTTTAGAAGTTATTTGCTCAAGTTGCCTTGTTAACTCTTGGATTTTGGTAAATAACTTGTTAGGTTGAAGAGTTATTCTGGTTTATTTGGTATTTCATTATGGTGACTCGATTCACCATTGTCTATAAGTTTTGCTTAGGTTGTTGGTCCCAAAATTAGGAGGTATTTTTTCTCCCATGGCTAGGATACACAGTAGGTATTCATTCTTGTTTTGTTCTAACAACTTGTCTACTTGATCTTGTTCTTCATGAGTGAGTTCTGGTTGCGTAACCTTCTTCATCATCATTTTCAAGGTTTAGAGGGTCTTTATGACTACATGTGAATACCATGATTAGATAGTGTAAGCTAGCACAATTTGAGAAAACATGATTAAACGTAAGCTATAGTGGGTTTGTTTCAGATTTAAATAAGCTCTTGAGTGTTGATGGGAAGAGTAAACTCAAACAAGTTAACTCAACGTGTTGTGATATAGCTCAAAATGAGTCTATGAGAGGGATTTGTTGTGTTTTTAGATTTGGCTTGAATAAGCTCTTAAGTGTTGATAGGAAGAGTGACTCAAGCAAGTTAACTCAACACAATTGTGATATAACTCAAAATGAGCTATGAGGGGATTTGTGTCGGATGTCATTTAAATAAACTCGAAAATTGATTGAGATATATGGAGTGAACTCAAACAAGTCACTCAACCTACGTCGGATATAGCTCAAACAAGATATGAAGGATTTGTTGGTGGATGAAGCTTAAACAAGCTTGACAATTGATGAGATAAGGAGTGAACTCAAACAAGTCACTCGATACTAGTTTGATATAGCTCGAAATGAGCTATGATGGATTTTTTTATTGGCTTAAGCAAGCTAATGAAATCAATGTAACATTTAGATCTTCATTGTTTGATTGATTCAATGTTTTGTTTGATATTGAGGGTAATTGAGAAATAATTTTGTGGAACACTGACTAGGATTTGAAATTTACAACAGACACATTGGTATCATCCAAGTTTTATGATAAGAACAATGCTAAACTATCTTGTTTACAAACAACAAGCAGTCATGTGTATTTGATTGTTTTGGCTCAAGAAGGAAGATCCATCCATCAGGAATAATCATTGTTTCATACAACATACAATATGTTGTGGAATGGGGGATGCAGGATTCTTATCACTCCAAAAAGACTCACCAATTCTTACTTACCTACTTTGGAGTGAATCACCACGTCCAAGGAGGCTTTGTGAAAAGGTAGAAGGTGATGGGGGGATGGAAGTGTGTATGGTGTCCTTATTACTCCCCATGAAGATTTACAGGGATGATGCTTAGGCTTTGTTGTTACAGTTGTATTAGGTGTTAAGTGCAGTAGTAGTCCCACACGACAACTTTACCCGTAAATGCTTTCCAGAGGCATTGTATATACCGAACGTTGTGATGAGACTAGGTCTCAAAGTGCAATGCAAATGCGAATGCTGGTGGTGTGTGGTAGTGAATTCCACGTCACTAATGTAGCATAGGTGGTGATGAAATCCACTTCTGCTACATGTAAAAACAAATGATGATGTGATTAATAGGAGAGTTATTTCCAACTTGAAATAAAATCACTGGTGGAAAATGACAATGTACCTGAGCGTGCTAATTTTTTTTGGTTTCAACAATTTTATTTTGATTGTGGTAATTTTTGTGCAATAAGGTTTAAAATTTTGTGTTTGTGTTTTTTGCAAAATTCCAGCGATGTGGTCCTGCGGAAAACATATTAGTAGTTATCCTATGCAAACGAAGTGTTAGAAAATAAAAATGATTGTGGCCATTTTTTATTTTCCATATCACTCGAAGGCGTAGGAAAAGAGCATACACAACCAAAATTGGAAAAATATTAATAATGTGAAGAAATAAAATAATGATCAAGACGATAGTTAGAGACAAAAAACAAAGCTAGAGGATCCTGCAAACAATGTTAGTAGTCTAAAATGATTAAATTTCAAATGATATGGTCCTGCACAAAAGAGGTTAGTAGTTTTTCCAATGTAAATAAAGAGAGAATGATAAAAGACAACACCGTCACGCTTTTGATTCTCAAGGTCACTTGTAACAAGCGTGAGAGAAGAGCATACACATGAAGGGTTGCGATTAGCTTCACAAAAAAGAAAAAAAAGAAAATGACAACAAAATTTAAAACAACGATCTAGACATAGTTAGAGATAAAAAACAAAGGTAGAGGATCATGTAGACAATGTTAGCAGTCTAAAATGATTAAATTTCAAATGATATGGTCTTGTACAAAAAGGTTAGTTTTTCCAATGTAAACAAAGAGAGGGACCCTAAATTTCGGATTCTCAAAGTCGTCTGTAAGGAAGTGGTAGTGGAGCATTCGTGCGAAGGGTTGCAATTAGATTCACAAAAAAGTCTTTGAAAAAAAAGGAAAATGACAAGATTCAAAAGTGTTAGACAATAGTGCAAGGTGCTTAGACAATGACAAAATGATTAAAAATTTGGTGACAACAAGGTGTTACGAAACGATTAGGGACCCTAAATTTGTAACTTCTACAAAGTACGAAAGGCCAATGATAGGGAATCGTGTATTGGTTTCAAAACTTAGTCTTTATGATAGCATAAAGCTGGTCAAAGCATTGTTAAAATACTAAAAATTAAAGAACAAAAAATTACTCATGCAATCAGAAAATATGATAAGAATTTTTTTTAAGGTCCTATTGTTTTTGTGTTTTTGAAAAAAAGGCCTGCTTAGAGGAATAAAGTTAATTAATTTATAAAAAATAATTTTCAATGGTAGATTTTAGATGAATTAAAAAAATGAATTACGACATTAACTTAAATCGAACTAAATTAATTAATGACTAGACTACTAAGCTTTAAACCTAAGTTTAATAGAAAAACCTAACAAAACCCTAAAAACTTTAAAATAAAATAAAACAAATGTTTGAAACCTAAAACCTAAAGTTAACCTAAAAGCTAAACGGGGGGGTGTTGTATTAGGTTGGGGTTGTATGTGTTTGACTGCTATGTTTTGGTTGAAGGCGACTCATTCAACGCAGGTGGAGGACAAGGGCTCGAACGAGTGATCAGGGACGTGAATGGGGTGTGGTGTCGAGGGGAGCCTGGAATGAGCTGTGTGGGAGAGGAACTATGTTGTCTCAGGACGAGCTATGAGGAGGTCAATATGAGGGATCAAGAGAGAGGGACGTAGAGATCTGGGCTGTTGGGGATCATTGTGAGGTGAGTCAGGGGTTGTGTGAGGGGGACATGTCGGTATACTGTGAGATGGCAGTGTGGGAGACTAAGTTGTGTGGAATGTAGGGGCAAACAGGGGTTGAGTTGGAAATGGGAAAGGATTCATGGTTAGAATGGAGGGTTCACCGTATGGCCAGGGAGGATTTGGGAAGGTGTTTCGGTGAGGCGTTTTGGGGACTGATAAGGGATTTGGGTTGTGTAGAGATTTGAAAGTGGGAGCTCGGGGAGATGGGGATGAGAGAAAGGGTTGATATGGGAGGGTGAGAAAGGGTGAGGTTGTCGGGTGGGTGTCGAGTGAGAAGTGGGAGAATTGGGATGATTGATGGGAGTAGAGGGGGATAGGGGTAGCATTGGCCGAGCTAGGGGGAGAGTAGGATGGGTAGTTAGGATTTTTTATTGGGATAGGGGATGAAATTAAGATCTATATATATGTGAAAATTAAGATCTAAGTAAATAAATATGATTTAAATAAAAATATATATATTTTTTTGGTGTAAACAAAGATCTAAAAATATGATTTAGGATATCTAGGATATTTTTGTAACACTAATATCTAAATTTTTTGTACTAGTTTCCCATGATAGTAGAACTCAAACTATGAATTTATTTTTGAAATCAAGATTTATATCAGTTTTAAAATTAAGATCAAATTTTTGTTTTTGAAAGAAGATTTTTTGACTTGTTTTCTTAGATTTATTCACATGTCAACAACAAAACCAAGAGGAGAAATGGATTAAAATTGGGAAATGAAAAAATGTAAACCCCCCAGATCTAAGATATAATATTACATAATCTTAAATGTACCTACCGAACTTGCCAAACTGAACAAAGACAATTCTAAAACATTTTTTTTTGCTTTTATATTGCTTAAATAAACAAATTTATAATGTGAATTAAGACAAACTTAAACCCCTTGCTACCTGCGACCGAGTTAGAAATTAAAAGTTAAGTGTTCCTAAAAATATCACAATAAACAACAACTATAAATCAAGATTTTTTTGGATTTTCAGACTGTGGATATCTACATGATTAGATAAATTAAAAACAACATAAACAGAAAGAGTTGTTAGTTGTCAATTCTTGTTTATACTTTTGATACCTTGCACAAGACAAATAAAGCGATGAAAAAAAGGAACGACAAGAAACAAACCAAAATATGCAAATATCCAATGGATGTTAAAACGAAACAAAAGAGGTTATCAAGACATGCGATAAAAAAATAAAAACCAGATGAATGACTCCCCTCGAAGAGGTTCACGACGTGGTAAGTCGAGTATCCATCACTATCAGAACCTTGCACAGACACCATAAGACGCCACATAGCAATAATATCTCCCACAATGTAAACGTTAGCCAAAGAATGCCATATGGAATGGAAAATGAAACTATAACAACAAATACCAGTAGGAAAATGATGGATAAAGTAACGAGTTGCGAGACCAAAAATAATAAGTCGTGGGTAAGTCCCACCATGTGTGCCAGAATGTGAGCTAAGAAAATACACTGATAACAAGAAAGTAACTAACTAACTAGATACCTTCTCCTTTGTGATTCCTTAACAAACCTTGGAATGGGAGAACATAATGTGGATGGGCCCAGATTGCTTGAAATGTAGGTGCTTCCTTCAAACCAGAGCAAGGCCTTCACTACAACAAGATCAACTCAAAACTTTGCACCAATGGATAAAGGGATTATGGATTTGGGATGATTCAAGTGGGGCTATTTGGGCATTAGGACGAGGTGGAGGAGGTTGCTCTATGCTCAAAGGATGCAAGAGCTTTGACAGGATATTCAAGCTTATTCTGAAAGAGGGGGGTGAGGCTCTATTTATAGCCTAAAGTGGGATTAATTCAGGGGTTTTGGTAATCATGATTTGGAAAAGTAAACATGATTAGGTGAGTGGGAGACATGAGGAATGGTCCATAATTAAACTTGAATATTTAATTCGCAAGTGGGGGGACATGGGGAATATTTGGCATGTGAGGAAGATTGGGTTTAATTTAGGGGTTGAAATAGATTAATTAATCAATTAACATCGATTAATTCAATGTGTATTTTTGTGGGAAATGGAATGGTGAAATTAATTGATTTAGGATAGGTGTGAAATT
Organism: Taxus chinensis; assembly: GCA_019776745.2. Classification (NCBI taxonomy): domain Eukaryota; kingdom Viridiplantae; phylum Streptophyta; class Pinopsida; order Cupressales; family Taxaceae; genus Taxus; species Taxus chinensis. Next base: position 622,479,364 of record CM034149.1, on the reverse strand, counting down.
GGGGTGTCTACACTATGAAACCGATGACTGCCAAGTGTCAACCATCATCAAGAGAGGGGGGAAATCAAACAAGTTAAAAACAACTAAGTGTTTAACAACCATTTCTCAAAGATCTCATGGGAAATTAATGATGCCAAGGCGTGTTTGAATTCAAATAAACAAAGCCTGAGTATCTTGAGCAAATAAAGGCTAAACTTAGTCAAATTTAGGGCAAAGGTTGGAGGGGAAGACAAGAAAATCAAAGAACTTGATGAGTTTGAAGCCACAATCACAATACAAATAGAGTTTTAATCCATATTTGGACATTATGACCATCAAATAAACATAATGGAGGTGGCTTAAGCTAATTCTCAGCTTATTTTGAAAGAGGGGGGTGAGGCCTTATTTATAGCCTAGAAGTAGGATTAATTCGGGGGGTTTGGGTAATCATGATTTTGAAAATTAAGCACGATTAAGTGAGTGGGAGACATGAGGAATGGTCAAGAATTAAACATGAATATTTAGTTCATAAGTGGGGGGACATGGTGAATATTTGACATGTCAGGAGGATTAATTAGGAGTTGACAAGGTTTTATTAATTGAATGATATCAATTAATTTATCATGGGAAATGGAATGAGAAAATTAATTGATTTAGGTGAGGTGTGAAATTGGGGTGTCTACATCTAAAATGTATTACAACAAGAGCATGAATCACATGGTCAAACACATGAATCACATAGGTAAGAGTGCATGACTCACAAATTCAAGAACATAAGAATAATAAAGCCAATAACATAGGACTCAAACATCCTAGAGTACATGACTCGCATGTCATAGAGCACATGATTTGTAGGTCAAAGAGTGCAGGACTCACAAAATCAACACTGAAATAAATCTAACTAAAGTTACTAACCTCCAAATGAGAAATTGAAAGAGGTTTTTGTTCCTCTTATTTCTAGGAGGAAAAACCTCTCTTTGTTTTTACACAACAATAATAGTTACAAAGACACCAACATTTGAAGGAGGAGATTTTCAAGTGCATGACTCGCACAAGCAGCACCAGATTCATTGTAACTAAAATTACAAACCTTCAAATGAGAAAATGAAAGAGGTTTTTGTTCCTTTTATTGATAGGAGGAAAACCTATCTCCATTTTTTCACAACACCAATAATTGAGGAGATATATTCATTTGAAGTTTCAACAGAATAAGGATGCGATTTGGTCTAAAAACACAAAATAAGACAAAAAAACACAAGTTCGGTAAAACTACAATTTCTCCCTCATTTCTCAATGAAAATAATAATATCAATTTTTTTGGAAAGCTTACATTACGGAACACCAAACCCAAAACAGATTTAAAAATATTCTTTAAATTGAGTTCACAGTAACGATTAGAAAATCATGGATGAGAATTTGGCGGGACAACTGTCATATTGAAAGATTCAATCATGCAAGAATAGACTTAGAAAATGGAAAAAGTAGTTAAGTGCATGTGTAAGAGGTAGTTCAATGTAGAGATGTAATATTTGATTATATCTCTTCCACATTTGTCTCTTTAGAAAGTGGAAGAATTTAAGTACATGTACAAGAGGTACTTCAATCTAGAGTTGTAGTATTTGATTAAATCTCTTCCACATTTGTCTCCTTGTCAAGTGGAAGACGTAGTTAAATTGCAAGTGAAATAAGTAGTTAAATATGGAATTTAATTATTTTAATAAATTCCTTCGATTTTTATCTCATTAAAAATTGGAAGATGTAGTCGAGTCTTACCAAAGATTATAGGTAGGTAGTTCTTTAATGTTGGAGTATTGACCAGGGAATGAGTTATAAATATCTCTCCAAATCACTCAATGCGATGGTGGTAGAAGATGGATGATTTTTGTAACATCATTTTTGATTAATAAAATCCATAGTTCAAGTATCTTGGCATTAGCTTATTTTTAGTTTTGTTAACCCAACTTTGAGGGAAGAGTAAGGGCCCACACTTACCCAATGAGGAGGATGGTTTATTGTTTTTTAAGAATAAAATCATTATTGTTTTACTTAGATTGTTTAAATAAACATTGTGTGTTTTATTTTGTTTTGTTTGTGAAGATTCACTTTAATTTGTTTACTATCATTTATTTGTTTTTAGTTATTGATTTCAGTTTGTTAGATTATATTTTCTTTCAGTTATTTATTTTGTTAGATTAGATTTTCTTTTAGCTGTGTTGTCGCCCTCAAAATCCCCCCCTCATTTTCTAGGTCAAATTCAAGTATTTTGAACTCCTACCCTCCATAAGTGTTCAAGTAAAGTTGGAAGTCTGAAAAGATAGAGAAATTCATGCTTTGAAGTTGTTTAAACTCTCAAGTCTACACGTTTTGATAAATTTTCTGTTTTCTTGTTTGGACGCGTGAATATTTTATTGTTGTCCTCATTTGAATGAAATTGTCAATATTTCTATGTCCATGGATCGTCGAACCTTGTATTGTTTTCAATTCCTTGGTTCGCGAAAGAAATTTGAAAATCGGGCACAAAATGGTGCAGTTTTCTTCTTCTTTGCATTTTTTTCGACGGTCATGAATGACGGGTGTTTTCTTCCCTGTCAAAATTTGGCTCCATTATCCATAGGTACATGGAAATATCTAATTGGAAGTGGGTCGATGGAGAAATTTGAGGTTTTGAGCCTTTTTGTAAAAAGGGCTAAAAGTCATAAAGTGACCCGCAACCTCGATCATGCCAAGAGGGAAAAAGTCAAATGTTGAGCCCGCATCAAAAAAGTCAAAGAGGGGAGGTGGATCATCGGGGAGATTTGAAAATTTGAGCCTTGTTTTCATTAAAGGGGCTTAAAGTTAAAAAGTGATATGTAGCCCTACCAAACACAAAGGAAAAAGTCAAATCTTGAGCCCGTCATTGGAAAGTCAAAGCGGGGAAGTGGGTTGGCGAAACAATTTATGTTTTTGAGCCTACCTTAAAAAAAGGTAAAATTATAAAAGTGACCTATAACTCTGTCTCCACTCAAGTGAAGCCACGTGTCAAGACCATATCAAAAGCAGGTGAGCAGACCAAAAATGTAAAAAATGCCAAATCTCTATAAAGTCACAAAATGCAAAAGGCATCCTCCACACCCGCTCCAGTAAATTTCTCCCACATGGATGGATCTTATTTAAAGTTTCAAAGGAAAGATGAATGATTCAAATTCAAAGTTACAAAATGAGTGTAACGACTGCATTATGAAAAGTTTGGTTTTTTTGGCCATTGGCATTTCTTCGCGAATCAAGAATCTAAACAAATGCGAATGACCGAAAATATTGTAAACCATTTCTTGCTAACAAAGAAGAAGTTGTAACCATTTCTTGTAAGATATTTAATGGCTTCTTCATGCCATTGTATGGTTGGCAATTGATCTTGTAAACTCACGAGTGCATTGTACTTAGAGAAAGCAATGGAGATAGCCATTTTCTTCTACTTTCCTCCATTCTCAAATTTCTTCCATTCCCACATTATGTACAACTTCTATTTAAGCATCAATAAAAGAAGAAGCATTTTTTAGCCTCTTTGATGAGGAGATTTTAGAAACTTTGGGTTTGCAATATTATCTCGTCTTGTTGCCATTCGTAGAGTTGTTTCTTCCCATAAATGCATGTGTTGAAATTTCTAACTACTGTGTGTGCAGAAATCTAATTTTATAGCTGTGACATTAGTTCTCCTACCTCTTTTCTCACTCCCTTTCCCACCTTCATAGAAAATTTCCCCCCTTGCAGATAATTGCAAGCATTTTCCGCATGGTTAGTGGAGTGCCCTTGTTGGATCCCCAGCCGGAATGCCACCACATAAATCCATACTTTTTCGCGCATGCATACGTATCAACTACAACGGTTAAGTAGAGGGACTTAAATTCCTAGAGTGTTGGAAAGGAATTCAAAAAAATTTCCACGCTAAAAAATTCCCTCGCCAACAGTTATGTTGTTGGATTTGATGCATGCATGACTTATGGTGATACTTTATAATGTAAGAAGCTTCTATGTTTGACAATGTTTAATGTAATAATGTATGTTGGCTGGATAATAGTGTTAAACATAACTATAACTTGTTCTTGTGTGGTTGATCTTATTATAGTTATTGTTTAATTCATGATTCTCTAAGATCTAGATTTGGAATATGCTTTATGGAATGTTTATGGTTATTTATGGTTCAGAATATGCTTTATCTTCATCACACTAACATCCTACACAAGCAACTCTAAAGAGGGGCCTAGTACCTTTGTGCGCTTCAGGTGAGCACTCATCTCAGGCTAGGTGATGTGCCAACACGCCTGACTTTTATGTAGTGGATTCTAGGCTGCATCATGGGTTCCATTGCCGAGACCTTTTTTCAGTTGTTTTTCAGGATGGTTCGTGATGAAAACATACTGGATGACCTTAGCAAGTGTTGAGGAGTGGGTAAAATATCTGGAAGAAGAGTATACTCGGAGGTTCAACATTGGATTTGAGTTTGACGCATGTGCGTGGGTGGAGTAGAATTTGTATGACTGTTTTATGAGAGCTTCTTTGTTATCTTTCTGGTAGAGTTGTATGAGTGGTTAGTGGCTTATGCGTCTAAAAGGAATTAGAGGTATTGCACACTTGTTTGGATGCACGAAGAATTTCAGGCCTTCTATGATGTTGATCTGATTTGGATGCACATTGTGGACAATTGGTTTCATGGTGTTCTAAATAACTATATTTTGGAGTACTCAATTTCCACTTATTCTTGCCCGGAGGTAGCGGAGTTCCAATTTTTACATTATCCAAGGGGAAATTATTTGCAAGACATTCCACTAGCAATCAAAATCTTGATGGTAACCCTGAACTTGGAAGAGAAGTTGATGGCTAGCTAAACCCCACCACGCATGGGGGTAGGATCAAGTTTGGTGAAGGATGGCAGACCTAGCGGAAAAGAGGCAGCGATAAGAAAGACAACTTAAGTACATTAAGGCACGTGAGAGGGAGATAGAGAAGTAGGATGATATTGTAGAGTGGACGACGTTGAGGAGAGAGATGCTTATGAAGGATTTAGAGCTCACGTAGAAGGTATAGAGCCAAAACATCTAAATTCCCCCATTTGGGCAAGCATAATAGGGAACCCTCCTCAACCTCACATGGGAGTGCGCTAGCAGAGACGACATGGGCCGCGGGTGCACATATGAATCTACCTAGCAACCTAGCCCTTGCGTTTGGTTTTCTAGTATCTAGTACAACCAGTAGTCAACAAGCTAGTTTAAGGAGTAGTAGAAAAGGATTCAATCAAGTAAAAAGTGTATATATGGTCGGGAAAATGTCTTCTTTGTTATTTGGAGGTACCTTATTAAACGTGTCGTTAGCACAGAACTCAAGCCCGCTAAATTTTAGACTCACGTATGGGAGTAGTATCACTTCGTAGACTATAGGGGTTCAGTTTAGTACCACTGTTGGGACACGTGACAGTACATCCATTGGTCCACTTATAACTACAGGTGGAGGATCAGGGGGCATATGGCTCTAGTTCTGGTGGATCTGGTGGTTTTGGAGGTAACACAAGAGGTTCTAGATCAGGTGGGAGGTCCTCATCAACCCTAGAATATTTACATGGATATGTCTCTCCATCTTCTAGAGTATAGGGGCATAGAAGATGTTGTTGAACACATGCACATGTGTGAGATATTGTGGCACGTAAAAGGAATTATGGCTTTTGAGTGCAAGGCAAGCAATTTGTAACTACCTTACAAGGATGTACACACAATTGGTATAGGAAGTTTGACCCTTATCAGACTTGCATGTAGATTATGAAACATTAAAGGATGCTTTCGTCAAGGAGTTTCATATCCCTGAGTTTGAGTAGAAGAGTATAAGCGCGCTCAAGGATATTAAGCAAGGGCTAACTACTAAGAGCGTTCAGGAATATGATGCCCATTTCAAGACACTGTTGTCTAAACTTTCTTATGATATTCATTCAAGACAGCATGCACAGTGGTTCGTTCGGGGCTTGATCACACCTTTCATAAGGGTTTTGTCACATAAGACATATACATACCCACATGTGAAGCACTTGAAGCTGCTTTATGCACTGAAAGCATTTAGGAGTATAGAAATTGGAGTGAGCCCATTCCTGGAGGCAAATATTACAGCTATGGCAAAGCAGTTGGAGAAACTATCGGAAAATTCAGCACATGAGATGCGCACTAGGATTTGGTGTACAGATTGTGAAGTGGAAGGGCATACCAAAGATAGTTGTCCTCAACAGATCAGTGTGTTCATTATTGCTAGACTGTGAGATATGTCATTTGGACCATGATGCAAGCTGCTGCCCATTATTATAATGCATGATAAGAAAGAATGTATCTTGATATTGTAATATTTGATCCAGTCTATGACTCATAATACAGAAGATTGTGTGTTGATTGGTCATATCCATGATGCTATAGATATTGAGTGTGCGAGAGACTGGAGTATCCGATAACTCCAAAGGAAAAAGTGTGTACCATGATCGTGACCATGCTCAAATGCGCTATGATCGGAATGAAGGGAACTTTGAAGGAAGTCGTGGTAGAGGTTGAGGATACCATGGTGGATTTAGGGCCCAAGGCCATGGTGGTGGATGAGGTGAGTTCCCTTGTTGAACGTGTTTTACATGCATGGATCTCCTAACCACTACAGGCTTAAATGTCCTCAAAATATTACTTGTTCTTTTTCTGGGAAGAATCATAACTATGAGGAATGCCCAGAACTTATATGAGCATCTTAGCAAACAACATAAATAGGAGAACAAGGGTGAAAGGATGGTTAGAATACAACTTGCGCTATGGAAAATCAGTGGATGCCAAAGCTGGAACCAGAACCTGAGGTATTACTTGTGAATATTACTACACGCACTGAAGTTGCGCACGCTAGAGAGATGTTTATAACAGAAGCCTACCATCACTAAGGAGGAAGTTTTACATGCAAGGTACCCAGATCCTACACATCAGAAGGAGGTTTATCAGGAGACCATGGAGGTACTAAAAAATCTTTAGGGTGAAATACAATGTTTAAAGGAATAGTCACAGAAGTTAGAAAAAAAGAAGGAAGCAGAGACAGTCCAATCAGATATTGATGACTTAAAAGAGGTATGCAAGATGTTGCGCCAGGAGAATATCATTCCATTACTAGGGAATTTCGCTAAAGGGAAACACTCTGCATGCAAGTATTGAGAATGGATGAAGATCCTTGCATGCTAATCTTCCCCCTCATAGTTTGGATTATGACAAGGAGATCACTCTGAATGTTGTTGTGGATGGGTGGCTCTTGAGTAATATATTGATTGATACAGGTGCAGAAGTGAATGTTCTTACTTTAGATGCATGGGTACAGATGGGAAGACCTCCATTACAACCATCCTCTAATGTATTGTTTATGGCTAATCAAACTAAGGCCACTCCAATCAAAGTTTTAAAGGATGCATCCATTACTATACAAGGGGCCAAGTTCACTGGGGACTTTGAGGTCTTAGCACTTGTAGAATCAGAACAACTTCCTAGCTCTACTTGGGTGCCCTTGGTGTTATGCAAATAATGTTGATCTACGGTTCAACAAGGGGTATATAAGTTTTTGAGAACAAGGAAGAAAGAGTGATTATCCCTTTGACAGATGGGAAATTTGCACCTTATGTTGAACCTTTGAGTGAGGAAAGACCTAAACAAAATTTATGTACACGTCATTCAGGACCCTGGAAGTACTTGAGCCATCTAAGGAAGGAATCCTCCAGTGGGAAGATGCATAGTCTATTAGTGATACTACAAGTATTGCTTGTGATAATTGGGCACATGGCACCTATGAGATGGTTGGGTGCAAAGTAAGAAGTGCATTTGCACGGGGAAGTAAACCTCATTATTATTAGGAGGATAGGTAACTTTGTACCTCAGTACACTAGAGAAGGAGACCCTATGGTATTCCTACATGCCATGGAGAGAAGAAGTGGAAGGATCAAGTTGAAAGAAGAAATATGTTAGTGTATACCCTGTGTGGGACAACAATGCGCTGGTGGATGGTTCACAGGGATAATCTCATAGAATGGAATGAAGTCATAATTTCTCTAACCACTTAGATTCTTCAGGAGCAATGCGCCTACTCAAATCTACATGTATCATGGTAATCAACCTGTTCAGCACCACGTTCAACAGTGTGAGAGACTCTAGATAGAGGGGCAGGAAGCTTTACCACCTTCACTATGGGTGCACAAGCTTTATTCCACTTTACAAGGTTGCGCACAGCACTTGGTATGTTTATGCAGAGCTGCATAGGGAGACTGGAAATTGGAAGGACTTGATTGCAGGAATGACCCAGAATTTTGACTACTTCTCTACTAAACCTCTGGTGGAAGAGGCATTAAGGGTCATAAAGTGCTTAACTATGGGAGACAGTGCAAAGGCTGAAGAACTCATTCAGGAGTTATTTGGTGAGGTAGACTTAGGAGCGTGTTTTGATGAAGTAGATGATACAGATGTTGAACTATTTATGCACGCTTGCTTTGAAAAGGAGAAAGGAAAGATGGTCTACATAGTGGATGATGAGGAAGTAGAAGATTTGGATATAGCTCATTCAACAAGTACACACGAAAGTGTTAGATAGTGCAGATAAGAATGCACATGCCTATCATGAACCTATGAAGACCAAGAAAGTGAACATTGGCATAGATGCTAAACCTAAGGAGGCAATAATCGGGGATTATTGGTCTGATTCTGAAGTGGAAAAGATAATTGAATTACTATGTGATTTCTAGGATTTATTTCCTAGGGGCTACCATGAGTTAAAAGGAGTGCATGATTCATTAGGTGAGATGAATATTAAGCTAAAGGAAGGAGTGCCCGATCAGGAAGAGACCTTACAGGATGAACCCGAACCTGCACGTAAAAGTTAAGGAAGAAATTGACAAAATGTTGAAATATGGCATCATTAAGCCCCTAGAGGAATTAGAGTGGGTTAGCCCAATAGTAATCAATATCAAGAAATATGGTCAGATTATGATTTGTGTGGATTACAGGGAACTGAATGTTGCATGTGTGATTGATCCTTTTCCTACACCTTTCATAGAGGAAATATTAGAAGGCGTTGTAGGGCGTGAAGTTTACTCTTTTACAGATGGATTCTTTGGGTATCATCAGGTTAGAATTGCACAGGAGGATCAAGAGAAAATGACTTTCACCACTGAATGGGGAAGTTTTGCATATACTATGATGCCCTTTGGTTTGAAAAATGTGCCTGCTATATTTTTGCATGCATAGTTGTTCAAGCATTCCAATATTTTATTCACAAATTCTTGTAGGTTTACTTGGATGATTGGACGGTATATGGGCTTGTTAAGGATCATTGTGACAATTTAGCTTAATGTTTGAAAGATGTAGATAGTTAAGCATCTCCTTAAACATCAAGAAGTGTGTGTTTGCTACACCTTTTGGAACTCTATTAGGGCATATCATCTGCAAGGAAGGTTTGTTAGTAGATCCAACTAAGGTTGTAGTTATTGTAGGCCTGGAAGATCCTACCAGTCAGAGTGAGGTGCAAAGATTCTTGGGCCACACAAGGTATTATAGAAAATTTATCAAAGGGTATGCAAAGATTTTCATGCACCCTGGAAGAGTTATTAAAAGGAAAAGGGAAATTCTATTGGGGAGAACCACAATAGCACGCATTTGAGGCATTGAAGGAGAGACTTACTACAACCTATTCTGTGTTTTCCCTCATGGAACCAACCATTTCATGTACATGTGGATGCCTCTGGCATGGCCATTGGCACGGTGTTAGCTCATCTAAGAGAAGGTATTATAGATCATCCTATCTATTTTGTTAGTAGAAAGTTGACTCCTGCAAAACAGAATTACACAACTACAGAGTGCGAGGCCTTGTCAATGATCTACACGCTACATAAATTTAGACAGTATTTGCTAGCAATACCCTTTTTATTTTATACTGATCACATGACATTAAAATACTTGGTAAATAAGCCCATTCTATAGGGGCATATGTCGATGGGTGCTCTTATTCCAAGAATTTGACTTTACAGTTGTGGTAAAACCAGGTAAAAGTAATTCTGGCCTGGACCACTTATCAAGGATTCAATCAGGGGAGGACACACAGGTAAATTGAAGATACAATGTCAGATGCACAGTTGTACAGGTTACATCACGCGCCTTCAGAATTGGAGGATATTGTTGTCTTTTTATGCACAGGTATGGCGCCAGAAGGAATGAAAGCATTAGAGAAGAAACAACTTGCAATTCACGTGACACCCTTCATGTTGATCAGTGGTGACTTATACAAACTAGGCCGAGATGAAGTATTGCACCGGTGTGTACTAGAACATGAGTGCACATATATCATGGAAGAGGCTCATGGTGGTATTACAGGTGGGCACTATGCAGGTGATGCCACTAGCGTGTAAAATTCTACTCAATGGATTATGGTGGGAGACCCTGTATAAAGATTGTAAAGAGTATTGTAAGGTGTGTGATCACTGTCAGCATCTTGGAAAACCTAGGTAGAGAGATGAAATGCCTTTGAGGCCTATTTCTAGTGCAGAGCCATTTGAGAAATGGGCTATAGACTTTGTGGGTCCTATTTCCCCAGCCACGCATAGAACTGGATCACGCTATATCATCACTTGCATAGATTATCTTACTAGGTGGGCAGAAGCAGCACTACAAAGGATTATACAGTAGTACAATCAGGTTCTTATGGGAAAATATTCTTACTAGGTATGGATGTCCATTGAGCTTGACAAGTGATAGGGGCACACACTTCTTGAATGAGACAATCAGGATATTGTTGGATGAATTTATGGTTGCACACCACAAGACAACACCTTATCATCCTCAGGAAAATGGGACTGTCGAGGCCTTCAACAAGATATTGAGCCAGACTTTGACAAAAATTTGTGATGTTGGAAGGAAAGATTGGGATGATAAAGTTTATGTTGTGCTTTGGGCATATAGAAAAACCTACAAGAGGTTGAATAAGGCCACACCCTTTCAGCTGGTGTTTGGCACAGAAGAAGTTCTTCCAATGGAATTCATGTTACCATCATTGCGTATTGCGCACGCTGGAGGTCTAGCTGATGAGAAAGCATTAGAAGAAATAATTGATAAGGTTAATACAGTTGGATGAGAGGTGTGCCATAACACGTTGGAGTCAGAAGTAGGAAAAGGCCAGGTAGAAGGCATGGCATGACCGACACATCAGGGACAAGAAGCTTGAGGTTGGATAGATGGTACTACTTTATGATTCTAAGTTTTTGTGCCATCTAGGAAAGCTTAAGGTGCATTGGTTGGGACCGTATGTTATCACTCATATACTTGAATCTGGTGCTTTTTAGAGGCAGTTAGAGGCACTTGATGGAATACGGTTACCCAGTTACTTCAACAGGAGTAGGCTGAAGCCCTACTATAAATAAGTCTTCTTGGTGTTTGTAATAAGGCAGTATTGCCATTTAGTATAGGTTTCCCTTTCTGTATTTCCTTTAATGTATTTCCTTCTTTCGTTGCTATGCTTTGTCAATTTAGTTTGGTGTTTTGTGTAATAAGTGTGTTTGCACGCTGGAAGCTAATTACAATCTAAAGTATTTTTATGCGCAGAGGACTACACATACCATTGGTGTGGGGTGGTTGTTATTTGTTATTCACAACTGGGTACACATGAGAACAAACTGTTACAGGTGTTATTCAAGTATGGAAAGGAGTTGTTTGAAAGGTGATTACTTCTAAAGAAGACCATAGATGGAAATGAATGAAGGAACAATATAACGCAAGGTAAGTAGCGGCCGTGGAAACTACCAGAAGAGGGTGCAGTAGTGAGGTACTTCATGCATGGAAGCACGTGTGAAGAGAAGTCTGTAGCCAGAAGGTAGGAAGGCATGCTAGAAGGTTATAGCTGGGGCGTGAAGGTGTACCACAAAAATTGGGAAAATGGTCAATTAATGAGAGGATTGTTGGTAGGTGAAGGAGCAATAAATGCACTAAATTTTTGAAAATCTATATAAGGACATGATGTGGGTTCATTTTTACCTTTGTGATCACAAGTATTCGAGCGAGCTAAGTGTGACCGAGCCAAGTGAATCGTATTGAGGTGCAGAGAGCTACGAAACTAGATGTGGAGAGAAGATTTGTGCATGGAAGTGGCTTGTGTCCCCATTGGTGAAGGGTTTGAGTGTAGCAGAAGCATTGAGAAGGAGCTAGGGCATGCGTGATTTCAAGCTAGGGCACATGATTTCAAGCTAGGGTTTGAGCTTACTCAATACAAAAGAAAAAAGGTGGGATTTTTATGATGGCACCAAAGAAAGCACCTGCAATAGGCACAAAGGGAAAGAAAAAGGTGGAGGTTGAGGTCAAAGTTGCACCCGAGAGAAAACTTTTCAGAAATGTAGTACCCATAAGGAGTGATAGTTGGATGGGATTGGGATTCCCACATTTTCAATGCAAAGTAAGTGATTACAATCACCACACCACCGACAACAGAGGAGAATTGGATGTGTTGTTAAACAAGAAGACCAACAAGTGCACACGGTGGATGATATGCCAGTATATGATGATGCTGGAGAGAAGTTGCTAAAGAAGGTAGGGGTTTATCAGTTATATGAACTCCCATACTTTGGAAAACCAGAGGCTTTATACCAATGGCTTATGAGAAGAGTCCATGAGGAATTTTTCTATTTTGTTGGATGGAGGGTAAGGATCACAACAACCCTGATTTCCACATTGACAGGACTGAAGGGCACATGGACAAATATTATGAGTGATCTGACTAATAAGGCAACTTGTTATAGCCACCAACAAGGAGTTAGGATACTCCAAAGGTCTGCACGGAATGGACATAGAAAAATTGAAGAAGTTTCCTGTAGTGCAGGCAGTCGTGCATCTGCTCACCAAGTTAAATGATCAAGAGAGATGGTCACAGGTAAATACCATGTGGCTACACATTGCAAAGAAAATGACAGAGGGATAAATCTACAACTTGGCTGGCTACATTGCAGAGACTATTATTGAGGAAGCATGCGTGCAGGTGAGAAGATAAGTTTTGGTGCTATCCTACTATCCCTTGTTTTTGTAGAAATTGGAGTGCCCGATGGGCCAAAGAACAAAATTTGGGAATACCCCACTGAGAAGAAGTCCCTTGCAGAAAGGTTTGAGAAATATTTATGTGAAGGATCAATGAGTGGCCCATTCAAGCAAAGGGAATAACTATGGTATGACCAACTTCACATGGCATTTGAGGAGGAGTGGCACATTCCGAAGGAGCTACCCATTGGTAGTAGGCAAGGCAATACAGTTCGTGGTGTATCAACATTTTTGCATCACGTGGTTTTCCATGAAGGATGGGACATGGAGTCCATGGTGCAAAATTCCCTATGCCTTCACAATGCGCTACTTCTAGGCTTCAGTTCACAGATTTACTGATGCATGCATCAGCTGAACTTCAATGCAGACAAGGTAGATTGTGACTACCATACCCTCAGGAAAACATATGTATATCCAGGTCAGTCTGCCTACATTGAGAGGCTCATTTCAGATGTCATAAACATAAATCCAGTAAGCTTGGCTATTGGGGACAGTGGAGTCGTGCTCATATATCTTCAGCTCAAGCCTAGGCTGGAGAATAATAAGTATGTGGAGAATGAGTTCATGCTCCCAGGGCTGCCTAAGGGAAAACATACAATGGAGAATGTGCCAGCTCCAAATCCTGTCGTGACCATACAGATAGATGAGGAAGAAGAAGAACATGAAGATAGTGGAGGCTTGGATCATAGGGGCTAGAGGCAGCCCACAGACATAGAGTGGAGAGTGAGCACACAGATACTCCACCACATGTGCAAGAAGTAGAAGAGGACTTGAACATAGATGCAGTCCCTGAAGAGCACCAATTCAAGAAGGTATTCAGAAGAACCAAGACCAAGGTGTAGGAACACCACAACCTGTAAGGAGATCACCTTGACTCTCCCCTAAAAAAGAAGCACCTGAGAAGAAGAGAAGGAGAAATTTGACACTTAATGAGGAGGCAGAGGAGTCCAAAGAGAGTGCGCCTAGAACCCTAGTGCAACCAGAAGATGTGGAGGAGCCCAGGATGAAGAAATGAAAGATGAAGAAGGGGTGAAAGAAGCAGAAGAAACTGAGCGTGAGAAAACCAACAAGTAAACTAGCACACAGTTACAACTCAAATAGGAGAAGGGCCAACTCCAAACCTTGGTGCTCAGGTTCCTAAGGGGACAAGGATGAGGAGAAGTGAAGAATATGTTGTGCCAAGTATGGGCTATGCTGAGGACACAAGTAAAATCATCTTGCGCCCAGTTTCAGAGTACAGTGGACCTTAAGGAGTTATATGGGTGGGAGCTGATGGACCCAGATATGGCCACTACGCATGCACAAGGAAACAACTATCCTAGTCCATGTAGACTCACATGGACGAACCAGATTTTGATGTGTGTGAGGAGTCTTATGTCTCAAGAAGAGTAAAGAAGGCACCTCAGAGCAGGAACATGACCATAAAGCCCACACTTATGTCTAATGAGCAGGTCAGAAATGCCTTAGTCAAGGTATCTGCTGAGGTGGCATGCAGAGAAATATTGATAAGGCCGCCACCATTAGAGCGTTGATGGAAGATAACAAGGATAAAACTGTGGAGATAGAGTGCCTTAAAGGAAGAGAAGGAGCGAGAATGAACAAATAATGAGGCCTTCGTTAGCATGGTGGAGGAGATTGGTGATTACATTCTAAAAGCAAGGCCTCATCTAGAACCAAAGGTACCTAAAAAGTTTCCTTCTGCAATGCATTATGTGCGCACTTTGGTTGATTTGGTGCTAGAAGATGGACCACTTAGAATGCTTGCACCAAAAGATGTTGAACAAGAAGCAGAGAGAGCACAAGCCTCTATGATTAGAAAAATTTCAACGTATGAGGCATTGCTCTAGACTTTGAAGGATGAGCTGAAGAAAGCAGACCAAGCTCTGAATTTATGTGCAGCTCTAGAGGCAGTAATAAGGACCAGAACTCTGGTTGAGGATAATGAAGTTTTGGCAGCAATGAAGGATGAGACTTTAGGGTGCACAGAAATATTGAGCACTAGTGAAATAGAAGCATGAAGCCCTTGCAACAGCCCAAGATCCACATAAGGAGAGGATAGATGAGATTGGGAAGCTCATAGCACAGAAGATGGATCTTCTAGAGGGAATGATGTCTGTTATGGCCAATGTTGTCTGCATTTTATAGAATGAGAAGGAAAAGGTTACTCAGGATGAGTTGGATGCCATCACTACAGACATTCTAGAGAAGACAAGGACCACACTAGATGACTGACAGACATTGGAGGCTGAGATTAAAAGTGAATATCCAGAGTTGATCCTTCCAGTTGAAGAAGAGGAAGCTACAGAGTAAAGACCCATTCTTTTGTACAATGATTCTTTACATTCATTCAATTCTTATTCTTTATTATTTGGGAACATCAGAAAGAATCCCCATTGTTAGGATGACAATGTACTTTAGTGTGGGGTAATGTTGAGCAGACAATATTGTCCTAAGGAGAAGACACACATAAGATTCACGAGTGGGAACAAGGCACATTTGAAGGCACGGAATGATAGGAAAGGAAACACGTGCCAGAATAAGTTTGATTCAGGACTTAGCCATTTTCATGGATACATAGTATTTTTGGAGATAGCATGTGGAGCACACATCAGGATGGAGACTTGCATGACACACAAATGGTATTTTGGGAACAAGTGACTGATAAGCGCCATGCATGAGCTTGAGTTAATAATAGGATTACTTCTTCCAGTTAACTATAGGATGTCTATTATTAGTGCACTTGCATGTGTGCATGTTATTGTAAAGGCACATGGCTATTATCAGCATGTGACCTATTTTGGGAAGTGCGTAGGTGGTGAAGGGCAAGTCCCCACCCCTATAAATATGTATTGAACTATGTAGTTTAGCAGTGAGTGAATTATTATAGAGTTATATGCTTGGATCTTGATGCGTGCATGACTTATGGTGATACTTTATAATGTAAGAAGCTTCTATGTTTTACAGTGTTTAATGTAATGGAGTATATTGGTTGGATAATGGTGTTAAACATGACTGTAACTGGTTCTTGTGTGGTTGATCTTATTATAGTTATTGTTTAATTCATGATTCTCTAAGATCTAGATCTGGAATATGCTCTGTGGAATGTTTATGGTTATTTATGGTTCTGAATATGCTTTATCTTCATTACACTAACATCGCGCACAAGCAAATCTAAAGAGGGGCTTGGTACCTTTTCACGCTTCGGGTGAGCGCTTAGCTCAAGCTAAGTGATGTGCCAGTGCGCCTGGATTTTATATAGTGAATTATAGGCTGCATCAATGATTGCACACACTTGCACATAGAACTACATCAGGTATGAGTTGTAGTGCAACGTTCAGTTAGTAAGTCCACCATTGTGGCAGCTGAGGACAGTCTGACCCCTTCATATGCATATTTCTTTTTTAGGGTTTGATGTTTGTTTTGGGGTTTTGTAGGTCTTCTCTTCGTCATTGAATACCAACGACATACATCTGAGTACAACAAAGTTAGTGTGACAGACAACGAGGCTTCATATCATCTTTCGACCCTCTAGAGCTAGTTTTTGGACCTCCTGTACAAACCAAGGCGCCCATAATCTAGACTAGGGTGCCCACAGGCACCTTGATCCTCTCTTAGGCGCCCCAGTCCCTTCAGACAACTTAAATCCATCATTTTCGGGACCTCTACATGTTCAGTTGATTTTACGACACAGTCTAGATTAACCTACGAATCAGATAAGCTCCTTCCAACCCCTCTTTGCATATTAGGGTTTTTAATTTCATTAGCTTAGTTGTTTGGGTCACTTTTTGTATTTATTTAACTGTTATTTTCATCATCTTAGTACTCTTATTTAATGATGTTTTTAGTTATATTAACTACATATATTCCACATTTTAGTTAATCACTACCCTCCTTATCAATTCAAAATTTGAGGACGGTTTAATATTTTTACAGACATTCGTATTATAGTTTTCCAAAATTATTAATTGCGCTAAATTTATCAAATGACAAATATAGTTTTA
Organism: Taxus chinensis; assembly: GCA_019776745.2. NCBI lineage: Eukaryota > Viridiplantae > Streptophyta > Pinopsida > Cupressales > Taxaceae > Taxus > Taxus chinensis. Next base: position 622,462,299 of record CM034149.1, on the reverse strand, counting down.
GTTTTGTGAAAATAGTGAATACACTGTAAAAAATGCCAAACAGATAATCAAGACCCAAAATTGTGTATTATTCGATGTAGAGAAAAGTTAGCTTTGCTTGAAACGCAATGTTGTGAGCATTCACAAGAATTTAGGGTTGCACGAGATTTGTAGTGAAGCCACTGAAAATGCCCTTTTTCTTGAATGAATCCAAGTGCAGATAGAGGTTCCTTGCATCCTCACTTAAAATTTTATCTCCTAAAAAAATTAAACGAGTAACAATTGAATTTAACGAAAAAGATTAATTATCATGTATATTCACATAAAAAAACATTGTCCAATACTCAATTTTGATTCATTTAAACTGATTAACTTGTAAATAAACTAGTGAAAATTAAATTTAATAATCCTTGAAACTATCATCAATAATCTTTCGAGATGAAGACAAACTAAAATGATAGAATTTTAGAATCCCCTACTCCATAACCACAAACACCACTATATTTGAAAGAGATAAATATGCACACTAATGATAAATATGTAATATGTTTCAAAGGTTACCTCCACTATTTTTTCTGCCATTTAAAGGGGAGGGAATTTCAAGGTTTGAAAATTAGTTTAACATGTCACTGTCCTCAACTGCTTAACTTTTACCTATGCAGATGGAGTCAAAATAAGTTATGTCACATTCCACGAGTACCAACACCAAATGCATACATCTATAAATTTATCAATCTTGTATAATATACTTTAATATAATAGTAATCACACGTGGAATGTGTGATGGAAACACCGAAGGGGATGTGTTGAAGGAGTTAAACTCGACGGAAATAAACTTGTGTGAAGTAGGGCGACAAAGAAGAAGATTGAGGGAGGAGAACTAAAAACATCGTGACATCTAATTTCCTTGACGTTTGAAAGGCACATTTACTGATACTTGGATGTGAAAATGTTATTTAACTTTATAAACGGTTGAGGCATTGGAAAGAGATGGAATTTTTTCTGTGTGCGCCATGTCCTCCTTCGATCGTCAAGGTCATCCAAGGTTAGAAGAAGGGAACGAGTTGGTGTGAGTATTATAATCTATTTACGAGCCAAAAAATATGAATGCATGGAATGGATCTAATGCATGGATGTCAATGGAGGATATTTAGAGGAGATAAAAATTGTGTTTGATCCATATAATGTAATAAAATTTTGAGGTGGCTAGAGGATTGACAATGCAAAGATGGATGCTTGTTGACCTCTCATTTCCCTCATGTTTGATAGTAACAATTACAAAGACTTGCATTTGTAAACATGCTTTGTAGCATAATCAGTGGTTAGGGCATTGATAAAAGAGATTTTTTTTCCTGAAGTGCATCATGTCCCCCTTCAATTGTCTATGCTATGCAAGGTTACAAAAAGGGAATGTGTGAATGCTTGACCCTTATGTGGGACCTCCTTTCCTAAATGACAACTCTAAAATTGTTTACGATATGGATTTGGTTCTAAAGAAAAGAACAAAGAACCTAGAGATGCCAAAATTTATCGGCAACGTTTTAGCTTCGAGAAAAGGATATCAATGTAATTACATATTAAGATTAGAAATCCAACAACCGATATTGTGCAATATTATTTGTGGACAAGTTGTAGCTGGCCTATATTTTTTGTGTATATATAAGTTATGGTATCTGCTTTAACAATATGTCTTTTCTTGATGCAATCGAAGATTTTTTTATTTGTGGGTATGCTTTAATTATTTTGTGGTGGGTGACAAGTTGCAGATCAGATAAGACAAAGACATGAATAAAAAGTTGGAAAGAAAGAGGTGGCGATTAAATACATGCATGTCACACACACCTCTTGCATGAGTCAAAGTGTCTCAACCCAAATAATTTCTACTAAATGTGCCCTATTTTACTGCTTCAAGTCCGTTTAGACGTTTTTCATGATATTAGCCATAAAATACTTGTAAATATTTAAATTTAATTTTGTAATCAAACTATGAACATACGCACTTGAACTGTAGGCATAACGAGGTGAAAGGGCACACAATTGGGTCTAAAAAGAGTGGACATGGGTCAATATATATTCGACTAAAATAGAGAATTACGAATAAAGAATGCACCAACAACAAAATAACCCAACATCATCACAAACACTCGTTGTACCGCCCCTTCCAACATAGTCGTTGAACATCCTAAATACCTGCAAGGTGAACATCGTCGATCTACCAAATTATTTGTGTGTGTCAAAATAACAACATTCAAATTTTGAGTAGATCGAAGGTGTACCTCTTTTATCTTTCAGAAGGGGGCGGTTTGCAGCCGAGTTATTAACCAATCATAAGTAAAAAATACAGGTAGAGAACAAATATTTCATCATAATCAAATACTTTATATTTGGTTAAGAAGGTGTTTCTATAATGGAGGTTAAACCTATTAAATTAACAACATATTTTTGTTTTTGTCTGTGTCTTAATATAAATTAATATAAATTAGGATTATGTTTTGGGACATGTCAAGCCAAAGGAAACACTGGGGAAAGATGAAGGCATACAATGTAAATAACATTGCTAATTTTATGAAAAACCTTACATGCCTAGTACACAAAATTTTTACGCGGGCTTGTGAAAGAGAAGAAAACCCACATGCTTGGGCAAATTGTCCCCTAAAAAAATGCTACTGAATAGACAGCACTGTCAGAAAAACTTCCAAACTATGATGTATTGATCACGGCGACAATAATCCCCTTGTAACAAAACTTTATGGGAAAGGCATGTAATCTAGCTACTTCGAAAACCCTGCAAACACGCCACAATAAGTCAACAAAAGATGAATTACAATCCATAATGAAACAAGATTCTTGTGGATGGTCATAAACTAAGATAACATAAGACAAATTATAATCCATAAGTTGATCCAAGAAGATTTGTAGATAATCGAAGGACAACCCAACATCAACCTATTCTCATTTCATGCACAGTGTAATGCTTTGTTGTTTGTGTCTTTAATTTTATGCTCGAGACAATTAAATTTGATAGATCCGTGGGAAAAAAGAGCACATTGAGCAAATGATAATGTCAAAAGAAGAAAGTAGAGGACCTACATGAAAACACATGACAAAGGTGTGTTGTTGGTAGAAGGCAGATAATTTTTTTCACAATAATGCTCAAAATTAGCTCCTACATAGATTGCCTGCAATGTGTTTGACAAAATATTCTATTGGGAAAAAGCTTCAAATACAACTAGTAAACATATTGTCTGCAAACTGCTTGACAAAATGCTCAAATGAGATTATTTATTGCAATCTCCATGATTTTGTTGTGACCTCTGAGGCAAAGAGCTCAATGGGTAAACTTGACAAAAATCTTTGTTGAGCATTCTATGCAAGTAAAATTTATGAATTAACAAAACAGGGAACCGAATTGGAACTTATGCACTAAAGCATGAGTAAGGAGGAAGATTAAATTACAGGTAGAGGGTTTTTTTGTCTGGCCACAGGGATTGCCATTTCACCCCTTTCCCCCAAATTTGGAGGAGGAAATTTTTCTAGTCTTTTAAGGTGCATTTTCAGGGTAAATTGGAATAATAATAATAACAAACTCAACAATACACAGACCCGAATACGAGATCGAACAGTTGATAACCATTTTCCCAACACAAACAATCTACAATATTGACATTGTAGGAAATTGTATAATACTTATACCTCAAGAACATGGTATAAGTGGCATTTCCTTTTGTATGGGAAAACACATAAAAAACCTAGCCGCAAGTGGGCACAACCATTGATTTTTTTTGTAGTTTTTTATGCATATATAATTTTGAATAACTACAAAATCAAAAGAAAGCAATGAGAGAACCTTGCCTCAGCATACACACACCTTTCACATCCGCCGCCGCCTACTCTCAGCTTACTTGTCAAAAAATAAATAGAACCAAAGGTTATTGACAAATATTCATATAACACCTCTGTTAGACCATGAAATAGAAACAAAGTCCCAAACAAAAGCTTACCCTAAATATTCACTGTGTACAAAGATTCAAAACAAAGGAAAAATGAAATCTCAAAATCCGCAGGCCTCTGCAATATATTGAGCACACATGAAAACAAAACCCTGCTGCCCTTGACCATCGCCATCTACACAACATTGCATGGAGGAAGCTAGGTGGGCACCTCATACCACAACAAAGTGACAGCAACAACGACTGATAAAAAAACACGACAGAGAGGTTGAGATCATGCTGAGTTTAAACCCTCAACCTGTGCTGCAGGGGCGAGCCTTAAACCATTTCCCCATTTTTCACATTCTTCCTGGCCACGCAGACAACAAATCTTTTCCTTTGCGAATTCTTAATGGGTACTTTAGAGAAACACTGGTTTGTGAATTAATCTGAGTAGAAAATCAGGCCTTATTGCTTGCAGAAGAATTTATTTTGTACTTGCATGTAGTTAGGTTTATGAGGAAAATGGCTTGCCTTGTCACCGTTATTACTGTAAACGTGGTAGGATAACCAGTCGCCACGTAACCTCATGCACCAAAATTTTAAACGGTTGTGATGAAACTGTGCTTCAACGACACTTTGCATCCTAACCGTCCACATTCTGAGTATGTCAGACTCAAGGTGTTTCAATTCAATAGGAAAACAACTTCGACATAATTATAATATGTTGTTCAATATAAATAATAAATATGACAATTTCATCTACATTTATCAAAGTCCTTTCGATTGGGTTCAAAAATTATTAAACATCATTAAAAACAGTTTAATAATAACACAAAGACTAAATAAAATACATACTAAAACATAGGCACATATGTCAAAGAGTGGGCATGAGGCATGAGATAAATTATTGGCAAGTGAATCTATAAAATACTTATAATAAGCCAAGTGGATGGTATCTTCTCCTACTCTACTTTGACAATGCAGGAAAGAAGAAGCTTCCAAATAACTCTTTCTTTCATGACAAGCGAAGTTGTTGGACTGGACTTCTAACAAAGTTCCCAAACGAAAACAAGCGATCGTACCCGCCGCACAAACGTGAGCCGCGGGGCATATGACCGCCCCGCTACGCCCCCGCTCACGGGATCTCCGCTACTCCGCCCACGGGGAGCTCCACGTATCGTAGCCCCCGGTCACACCAGTCCCCGTCGGTGGGTTTTTCCGCGTAGAAGATTCTATGCTCTGTTCCAGTCGGTCTTCGTTAAACCCGTTTCACGTTTGGCGTGAAAAAAACTAATTCTGGGCCTGGTCTTGCATTACCTACTTACTTGTTCGTATTTGAGTTTTCATGGTATTCAAACTGAAAAATATATTTGCCAGGCGGCCTTGCAGTCTCTTCCTCGCCGTGTAATATCACATTCGGGGAATATGCGTGCGCTATTCGGTCGGGGTTTTTGCTTATAAATTTGGCTTCTTTGTGTTCTCACTGATTATTATTATTATTCTTCTCTTTGTCATCTCAAGACGATTTGATTGACTATTTATATACAGACAAGAAGAGTAGAGGCTGAGGGTTTCGATCTTGGGATCTAGCTAAGATGAGGGCGCCTGCCATTTTTGCATGTTTGCCTGGGTTATCACCGCATTTTTTATCTCAATCTACGGACAAGGATCGTTTTCTTTGTGGGTTGAGCGAAAAACCTCTACCGCCCCCTCCTCCGTCTGTGGAAGTCCTCCCGTCTAAGGTAATGTTGCGTCATGTGATTTCAGTTGTTTTATACAAATGGATTTGAAATTCTGGATTCTCGTAATAATTGAATCGCTGTAATGGGTATTCGAAGTTTTCCCAATGTATTTACAGTTTTAGATGTTTGTACTAGTTAGGTTGCATTAGCCAAAAATTCATTTAATGTTGCCCTAAGTTCCTCATAATTAGGGTATTTAAACCCCGCATCACTAATACTAATGACATCAACCATTTCATGTCGTTATAGAGACTGCACCACATTAGATGTCAAACTAGAATAGTAACAAAATATCTTGATTTCTTTCCTTTCACATGTTGGCCGGATTCCAACAAAAGCTTGTGAGGCTCCCTCACTGGGAATAATATGAGGTATCAAAAAGAGATTGTAGACAAACAAGGAGAGGCATTGTACACTGTCTGAATGCCTTAGATCAAGATGTTTGAACTAGCTAGGTTTGAAGTTGTCTCCTCCCAAGGATTTTGAGGTTTTAATTTGTAGTATTTTGAATAGTAGCGATGTTTTCATGAAATAGGTCTCAATTGTGGACTTAATTCTAACAATTGGATTCCTGTAATATGTGCTTAATGTATTTACAATTTCAATATTTGGTCAACAACATCAACGCACCTAATCAAGAAGCACTCAAACCTGAAAGTTTCAAATCTAGTCATATATTTAAGGTTTCATAAATCCTTTAGCTTTGGGATCTTTCCTGATTTTTGACTTTTGGTTTGTTTGTTTGTGCGATTGATTCAAAGTTCTGTTGGTTAGTGTATATCTTTGATTTTCACTAATAGGTATTCAAGGTATCTAAATTTGTACTGTTTTTTATGTTTGCACTATTTGAACTTTGTAAATGCTTTTACCAGCTGGTAATTGTTTCCTTTTTTTATTTCAATCGAAGTTCTGCAATGGTTAGTCTACAGGGTTGAATTCACACTCTTTGTATTTCATAGATTTGAATTCCTGTAATGGGTATTGTAAGTGTATATATATCTACTGTTTTGAATATTTACACTGGTTAGGTTTTTGTAATTGTTTCCAGCCTAGACTGTCTGGAAACGCCTAAAGCCCCCCTGTACCAGCCTGGAAACGTACCAGGTACTGGTACGGGGTACGGTACGCTGTGGGTACGCTTGGAAACGTACCCACAGGGGACAGGGTACGGTCTGGGTACGGTTTTCCATACCCAGACCATACCCTGTCCCCTGTGGGTACGTTTCCAAGCGTACCCATCAAAAAAAAACTTGCCAAAGACTGTTTGTTTCCTTTTTTGGCAATTCTTTCCTTTTTTGGATTTTTGGTGAAAAAATCACAAGCATAGAAAAAAATTTGCCATTTTTGGAAAGGGTCCGGAAAGATGTAGCAATAAAAACTTGCATGTGCCATAACTTTCATTCTGTGACTCCGTTTCAAGTGTCGTTTTCTCTAAAAGTGTATATTTTCTCGAGCTCTATGCATTGATGGCAATATTTTTCTTATTTTCATAAAATCCAGTTTTGCACCTTTTTGTACCAAGCAACTTCTTGCAATCTTCTACAAGAATCATGAGCTTTGATCACCTGTAGACAGATTAGTAATTAAAAATACTGGATAGCTTTCCAAAACTCGGCGAGTATTCTCCCGTGCTCGGACTAATCGTCCCACCTGCCAGCTTGGATCCATATTTTTCCTGCTTAGTTATGATGTTTCAGGAAATATGTCAGACAATACTATCGTGCTGAGTGGATCAAGGAAGGTCACCATGAACAATCAAAACTCCTTGAATCTTATCACAGTCACTAAGATAAATAACTGTGATAGAGAAATAATAAATTTCAATAAGTATGCAAATGCTTCTTTAAATTTATAATTTGTATATATATATATATATATATATATATATATATATATATATATATAAAACGTACCCAAAAGCGTACCATACCCAAGATTTTAAAAATTTGCCGTATCAGCGTACCGTACCCGTACCCGTTCCCGTACCCGTATCCGTATCCAAACTGTCTAAATTCCAGCATTTGGGGCATATGATTAACCTTTTCTTTTTGAAGTTTTTAATGTTTGTATTGCCTAAATCGCAGAGTGGTCAGAAAATTGTCCATTTCCACAACTCAGGTCGATGGATATGGATTTCAATTGAACTTATCTATCTGTGTGAAATCTGGGGATTTTGGCAACCAGTATGCAATAAATTAAATAGAGAAATAGAAACAAGTAGAGATAAAATTAACTAAGTGATGAACAAAAAAGAGAGACAATATTAATCCCGGGGAAACCTTTTTGAGTAAAAACCCAGTCAAAACCTATCTTATGGTATTAATTCAAACCAGCTTACAAATACAATATAAACTACTGATCTGAATATTTGCACTGGTTAGGTTTTTGTAATTGTTTCTGGCATTTGGGGCGTATGCTTTACCCTTTCATTTCAAAGCTTTTAGTGTTTGTATTGCTTAAATCTTAGAGTTTTCAGAAAAACTGTCTATTTCCACAACTCTGTTCGAGTGATATGCATTTCAATTAAACTTTATTGTCTCTGTGAATGTTGGCAATATTGGTAACCAGTATGCAATAAATTAAATAGAGAAATAGAAACAAGGAGAGATCAAATTAACTAAATGAAGCACAAAGAAAAGAGACAATACTAATCCCCGGAAAGCCCTTTTGGGCAAAAAAACCAGTTAAAACCTTTCTTATTTTATTAACTAAAACCAGCTTACAAATACAATATAAATCCTTCAAGGCACTGTAATACAAGACTTACATTCACACTTAACTGTGTTTCAGCATGTAGCCTTCCAAGACAGACCTACCCTGACATTTCCATTCCAAATCTAGACTGAGCCTAGGAATCTTCCAACTTTTCTTGTAACCTCTCCCATGGAGAGTATGCACTTATGTAGCTGCACACCTCCTTAGAAAAACACTTGCTTGCACCACAAGTCATCTAATGATAAAGCCTAAAAACAAGGTGTAAATCAAAGCCATTGCTTTTCCCACATGACTCATGGTTGGCTGACCGACAAATGTTAGTCTCGCCGCTTCTAGACCAAGTGGACGCATGCAAAGTATGAGACATATTTCAACAATCTCGCACTCGTTGAATACTTTCCATCAAGGAGACCAAAAAACCATTCTTCAGCAGCCCCAAGCCACCAAGCTCATTTATTTGCTGCACCAAGTAAACTTCTCAGCACGCTGCTTTTGTCAACAAATCCCTTACATTAACATCTACCACCACCTTTTGTAATACTACCCTCTTCTCAACAATCTCGCACTCGTTGATACTTTCCATCAAGGAGACCAAAAAACCATTCTTCAGCAGCCCCAAGCCACCAAGCTCATTTACTTGCTGCACCAAGTAAACTTCTCAGCACGCTGCTTTTGTCAACAAATCCCTTACATTAACATCTACCACCACCTTTTGTAATACTACCCTCTTCTTCTACACCATCTCCCTTAGAAAATGATATTGCACATCAATGTGTTTTGTTCGAGAGGGATCCAACTTACTGCTCCACCGAACAAATTGAAAACGTACCCACTGGTGGATCTTTGTAGATCAAGATCTCCACTCTAGTCGGAATTCACAAAACCATGTAGACTTAATTCTATGCTTACACCAAGTTATTGTCATAGCAAGGCCTCACCTTGATAGCAATTAGCATGGTCATAAGTTCCACGTAGACATTTGAAAATTTTCTTATCCACGCTCCAATGTTCCGTGCATATAGGACATATATCTGCTAACTACTTCTATTGCATGGGCAATGTCAGGTCTTGTGTAGACCATTGCATACGTCAAGCTCCTCATTGCACTTGCATATGGACCCTGTGCCATGTCCTCCAACTACTCTTGTCTCTGGACACTGTTCAATTGAGAGTCTCTTACCAACTGGAAAAGGTGTTGGATATGTAGTGCTGAATCCTGGCTTGCATAATTTCTCTTCTTGTCATATGTTATTCATTTATGCTTTCATATGTTTAGTAGGTCAACCTTGGTGTTGGCCATAGCATAGGATTGGTATATATAGGTGGTAGTGAGGAGTAGTTAATCATCATATTGAGCATGTAAGTCTTATTGTATGGTTTGGAGGTTTCCCCCTCAAAGTGGCTAAGCTATTATACTTACATATTGTGATCATTTATCTATAATATTGTGTTCTTTGGTGTTTTATTTTTGTTTATATTCATATTTATACAAGTAATTTCATTACAAGTGGTATCAGAGCCTGATCACGACCATAGCTTTGTCAAAACCCTAATTGTGAAGGTTCGGCTATATCTCAAAATTGGTAGAAATTTTCTACAATTTTTTTCTGGTGTGGAAATCATTCAAGTAAGATCATGTCCAAATTGCAAACATTTTGGACTTGTTTTGCAAAATTTATATCATTTTTATGTTTTTTCATAAATTAGCTACCTAGGGTGCTTTTTGGAATTTTTCAAAGTTTCTTATATTTTAGGAAATTTTTCAAAAAAAATAGCTAGGGTTTCTTCTCTATGATTTCCTCTATTTAGCCAGTACGTTTACAAAACCCTAAACCCTAAAGTTTTACCATATTCCTTATATCGCGAGTCCCAAACCCTACATCATGACTGGTAGATCAACTTGAGGCCAAGGGAAAGGTCAAGTAACTCAAGGAATGACCCCAAATAAATAATTTATGGATTTATAATCTTTTGGTTTGGGAGTATCTGAGGTAATCAACCAACATCAGGAAAGGGTAAATAATATGGTAAGGATGACTTCAACAATGAGATTCTTCATCTAAAAGGTAGCCTTAGGGCTGAAATGAAGATGTATTTTGAATCAATGAAGCAAGATTTTTTGTTTGTTCTTTTAAACACGAATCCCAATTCCAGTCATATGGGTTCCTCTAGTAATACTCACACAGGTCCAAATGACTCCAATCAAGGAGGATCCTTTACACATTCAGGTGGATCTCCTCACCAATGGTGTGGCATTATTCTGAAAGTGGAAATGTGTAAATTTTATGGAAAGGATCCGCTCAATTATATTACCCAAATGGATAATTTCTTTGATCTCCATCAAATCCCATCAAGACAAAAGGTGACCATGGCATCCTTATATCTAGAACCTGACCAATTCATCCATGGTATCATTGGTTATGTGCTCAAAGACAAAAGAATGGTCTAAGTGTCACATGGATGATTTTCATTGAAGAGCTTCAATTACACTATAGTTCTAGTGTGTCAGAGAATTACTTTAGCCAATTAGCAAAGTTATGACAAATAGGTTCAATAAAGGAGTATGTTCATCAATTCCAAAATATTTCCTTACGTGTGGAGGATATTACAGAAGAGTATCTGAATGACCTATTTCTTGGGGGTCTTAAGGACCATATTGAGCATGAGGTATGCATGTTTAATCCACTCAAGGTTTCTAATTCTATTATCATGGCATGTAGGGAAAAGGAAAAATTTCTTTCCAACAGAAGGCAAACCTTCACTAACATAAAATACCATAGCACCTTTTCACCATCATACCCTCAACCAGTTTGACTGACACCTCAAAAAATTAAAGGAAAAATAGAAAAAGGGTTATGTTTTAACTTTGACAAAAAATATGGACCAGGTCATAAATGTGTTGAGAAGAAATTGCTTTACATTGAATGGACAAGTGATGAGGAAAAATATGAGGAAACATCAAGTGAGGAAGTGGAAAAATTAGAGGAAGATTTGAAGATCCCCATCCCACTATCTCATGCCATGCTCTATCAGGTATTAGCACTCCACAAACCCTTCAGGTCATGGGTTACCTTAAGAAAAATAAGGTGACAATATTGATTAATTCATGGAGCACACATAATTTCATCAATAATAAGATAACAACAAGGCTAAATTGTTTCATCTACCCAACACCTAAATTTAAATTAATGATTGCATGATGGTGGAACAGTCCAATTTTCAGGGAAATGCCATAAAATTAGACTTATGATGGGTAACTACACAATGGAATCTACTATGTTTTCTATTCCCATGGGTGGAACCGATATTGTCTTAGGTGTTCAGTGGCTCACAACTTTGGGCACCATAGAGCTAAATTTCCAGGAATTGTTCATGCGCTTTCATTCTAAGGGTAGACACTTTTAACTTAGAGGACTACTAGGAAAAAACTCCTCGGGTGGTTATTTCTCACCAAATGTAGAAGATTCTTAAAATTGGGGCTAAAGGATTTGTAGCATGATTGTTCTCCAAGGAATTTCAACCACCAACTATGGTATTGCATCCTAATATTTAGAAGGTTATTGATCAACATGTAGTTGTCTTCGAGGATCCTAGAGGATTATCCTCCTGAAAGAGATCATGATCATGTCATTCAGTTAATTCTAAGAAGCCAACCCCCCAACATTAGGCCTTATAGATACTCATATGTGCAAAAGAGTGAGATCAAAAATATGGTTGAGGAAATGTTGGAAATTGGTATTATTCTTCATAGTCATATTGCTTATTCTTCTCCAGTGGTGATGGTGCATCGCAAGGATGGAAGGTGGCGTATGTGTCAAGACTATAGAGAAATTAACAAGTATACTATCAAAGATAATTTTCCTATTCTTGTCATTCATGATTTGTTAGATGAGTTACATGGTGTAATTTATTTTACAAAACTAGATCTACATTCTAGGTATCACCAAATTAGAGTAAAGAAATACGTTATTCATAATACATCCTTCAAAACTCATCAAGGGCATTATGAATTTCTAGTGATTCCTTTTGGTCTTACTAATGCACCATCCACATTTCAGAGTTTGATGGATTCAATATTTCAAGCATTCCTACAAAATTTTTTCTTGGTATTTTTTGATGATATCCTCATCTACATCAAATCCTAGTAGAAACATTTACATCATGTCAATACAGTATTGGAAGCCCTAGAGAAACATCAACTATATATCAAGCCTTTGAAGTGTTCTTTTAGGGTACAAGAAGTGGAATACTTGGGCCATATTGTCTCTCATGAAGGTGTTAAGGTGGACCCTTGCAAGATCCAGGCCATGGTGGAATGGAAAGTCCCAAGAACCCTCAAGCATTTACGAGGTTTCTTAGGTCTCACAGGGTACTATCGCAGATTTGTAAAAAACTATGGTAGTATAGCAACACCACTCACAAAATTATTGAATAAAGACTCCTTTCATTGGAATGAGGAAGCTTCTAGGGAATTTGAAAAATTGAAGGTGGTAATGTGCACCACTCCAGTATTAGCAACCCCATATTTCTCCAAGACCTTCATAGTTGAATGGGATGCTTCAGGAAATGGGATCGGGGTAGTACTCATGCAAGAAGGACATCCCATAGCATTTGAGATCTAGAAACTAAAACGAAATAATTTTTTGAAGCCCACCTATGAGAAGGAAATGATGGAAATATTACATGCAGTCAAACAATGGAGACCATACTTGATGGGTAGACACTTCAAGGTAAAAATTGATCATGATAGTTTGAAATACTTCTTGGAGCAACAAATATCTTCATAAGAGAAACAAAAATGGGTCACAAAGATGTTGGGTTATGACTTTGAGATTATTTATAAGAAAGGGAAGGAAAATGTGGTCATTGATGCTCTATCTAGGAGGGATGAGTCCACATAAGCATTTTTATGTGCCATCTCTATACTAAAGGCAGATTGGGTAGATCAAGCAAGGGAAGAATGGAAGAAAGATGCAACAACCCATACTCTCATTCAGAATCTCTAGAAAGATCCAACCATATCTGAACAATTTATATGGAAGGGGGATACATTTTGGTACAAATACAAGTTGTATTTGTGTAAGAAATATACACTTAAACACCATGTTCTTTTAGATCTCTATTCTTCTCCACTAGGTGGCCATTGTGGGTTCTTGAAAAATTATCATAGAGTTAAGAAAGATTTCTTTTAGGAGGGGTTGAAAGGAGATGTTCAAAATTTTGTGGCAGAATGTTTTATGTGTCAACATAATAAGAGCAAGACCATTAAGACACCAGGTCTCCTCCAACCCTTGTCTATTCCTAACAAGAGATGGGAAGAGGTATCAATGGATTTCATCACAGGATTGCCTAAATCAGAAGGGAAAAGTGTCATCATGGTCGTGGTGGATAGACTTACCAAGTATGCTCATTTTTGTGCCCTGGCTCATCCTTTCACAACTAGTACAATTGCCATATCATTTATGGACACATTTCAAAAGCTTCGTGGCATGCCCAAAATTATAGTAAGTGATCATGATCTGATATTTACAAGCAATTTTTTGACTGATTTGTTCTCTTGTTTGGGTACCCAATTGGCCCAGAGTTCATCTTATCATCCTCAATCAAATGGGAAAACTGAGGTGGTAAATAAATATTGGAGGGATATTTTTGATGTTTTACTTTAGATAAACAAGAAATTTGGGTGCAATGGTTGCCACTTGTAGAATGGTAGTATAATACTTCATTTCATACCTCCTCCAAAATGTCACCATTTTTGGCACTTTAGGTACCATCCTCCATCACTCATCGCTAGCTTGAAGGTCAAACCGAAGATGAGAGCAATCGAAGATCACATTCAGTACCAACACAAGGTACTCTCTAGTCTTAGAGAGAATTTTCCAAGGGCACAAAATTACATGAAGCAACAGGTTGATCAACATCATAGTGAGCGACACTTTGAAGAGGGTGACTTTGTTTTTGTACGGTTACATTCATATAAGAATTTATTTTAAAAAACATAATAAGGATAATAAGATTGCACCTAAATACTATGGTCTTTGTCGAGTGTTGCAGAAAATTGGCAATGTGGAATATAAGTTGAAGCGCCCTCCAGGAAGTAAAATACATCTAGTCTTCCATGTTTCATTCTTGAAGAAATTCAATGGGTAGCACATTTCCACCCAGTCAGTTCTTCCTGGACTAGATGAGGAAGGAAGGATCATATTATGAACCTAAAGGTACTCTTCAAACAAACACTAAAATATTCAAGATCAAAGTCATTACCAAGTATCAGGTCAAGTGGAAGAATATGAGTATTGAGGATGCAACATGGGAGGATGAAGCATTTCTGCAGCAACATCCAGGGCTTCCCAACATTGGGGACAATGTTGCTTTGAAGGGGAGGGGCATGCTACACCCTTAGTCCTATAGCTTATATTGGATATGTAGTGCCGACTTGTGGCTTACATAATCTCTCTTCTTGTCATATGTTATTCATTTATGCTTTCATATGTTTAGTAGGTCGGCCTTGGTGTTGGCCATAGCATAGGATTTGTATATATAGGTGGTAGTGAGGAGTAGTTAATCATCATATTGAGCATTTGAGTCTTATTGTATGGTTTGGAGGTTGCCCCCTCTGAAGTGGCTAAGCTATTCTACTTGCATATTGCTACCATTTATCTACAATATCATGTTTTTTGGTGTTCTATTGTTGCTGATATTCAGATTTATATGAGTAATTTCATTACATCTTCCGTTTAAGTACACATAAGGATTTGCCTTACTTCTTTCAAGGCCAAGTTTGCGCACGTACTTGTCAAACTTTTGATTTCACATCCTTGGTGATTGTTTTAGGCCATACAAGGACATATTTAGGTGACAAACCAAGTCCTCCTTTCCCTCAACTTTGAAATTGTCAGGCTGCATCATGTAGATTTCTTCTTCAAGCTTGCATGTAAAAAACATTGTTTTAACATCCATTTGATCCATCTCCAGATCATATGCACTAACAATAGCTAAAAGAAATCTAATAGAAGTCAATTTTGCAACAGGAGAAAACACCTTACCAAAGTCAATCCCTTCGACTTGAGAGAATCCTTCGCAACTAAGTGAGCCTTTATACTTCTCTAATTTTCCTTGTGCATTGTACTTCTTGAAAACCCACTTGCAACCCGCTGGTTTCTCTTCTTGGAGGCAACTTTACCAAGTTGCATGTATCATCTCATTTAGAGACTCCATTTCCTCCTCCATAGCCTTCATCCCAGCCTTGCACTCATTTGAACCAAGAGCTTCCTTTACTATCTTTGGATCTTCATCATCTGTCATTGATAATAGAAAGACTAACTGGAAATGAGGAGGCCATGTATCAATCTTCTTTAGAGACTGCGTTTCCTCTATACATTCGCACTTGTCTAGACCTTCCATAGGACCAAACAGTGTTACTTACTTGTGAATCAGTCTCTAGACCTCGCTGAGGTGAGATTTTAGGATTTCCAGCCTCGTCCAAGATGTCGCTCCAATAAGATCTCAGGCCAATCCTCCTCCAAATGTCTCCTAGGTTGACATCTCATGTTGTTTTGCATCAAAATTTTGTTGTGGCGAGACCTTTTGCCCATTTGGAGCTGCTCCAATATGTCTCCTAGGTGACATCTCCTTGACTCCTTGTGATCCAAATGCTCCAAGATGTCTTTCGAGCAACATCTTATTTCCAGTTTGACTCATCCGCTACTCCAAGATATCTATGGGGCGACATCTTTTACCAATTCTGCCCCCAAAGTTGCTCTCGAGACGTCTCTAGGGCGACATCTTATTTCCGTTGTTGATTCCCAACTTCTCCAACACCTTGTTGAGGCAAGATTTCATTTCTATTTTGAACCACATCTTCTCCAAGATACCGTGTGAGGCAAGATCTCTCCCAAATCTTCTTCCTTTGGTTTCTTTACCACCTCGAGCAACCTTTTTCCAAATCTCATTGTGGTGAGATCTTTTTATCCTATCATTTCCTTGAAGACAACATTCCAGGCAACAAATAGGCTTTTGTGTTTGTGGATTCCACAACTTATAACCTTTGAAACTGTTTCCATATCCGAATAAAAATGCACTTCTTAGACCTATAGTCAAATTTAATTCTTTTTTCCTTTGGGATATGCCTTTATGCTTCACGATCGAAGACTTTTAAGCATCTTAATGATGGTTTCTTTACTAGTCCAAACTTTTTGTGGGGTCTTATCCACCAACATTGATGTGGGTGATCTATTTACCAAGTAACAAGCATTAGCCACTGCTTTGGCCATTCAATATTTATACTCCAAGACTTGGCACTACTTAGCATACTTAGGGCCTTATCCATCAACGTTTATGTTCATGTGCGCTTTTCCACTCCATTCAGCTATGGAGTATAAGGAACTGCCTCTTGCCAGACTATCCCGCAATTGTTCCAGAATTCATCAAATTCCTTTGCACAATATTCACCTCCATTATCCATGCCTAGAACCTTTATCTTTTTCTCAATTTCATTCTCAACAAGGGCCTTGAACTTCTTGAAATTTTTTGAATTCCTCTAGACTATCTTCTTGAGAAAATATATACTAGGTCTACTATGGGGTAATCATTTGTGAAAGACACATAGAAAAACGACTTTCCAAGTGAGGGTGCCTTTACCAGTCCAAAACACATTGTTGTGTATAACTTAACAAAATCCATTTGTACGACGTAGCAACTAGTAGGTAAACTTTACTTTGTGCTGCTTTCCATACACACAATGTTCACAAAATTCGAAATTCCAAGGGACAATTTGGAAGCCCTTGCACCAAACCTTTTGATTGCAAGGCATGCAACCCCTTTTTGCCAATATGGCCCATGCTTTAATGCTTAAAACATTGCTTTCTCTTCCGGAAGCAATTCTATCTTCCTCGATTTAGTCTTGCCTCTGAGACAATTGAGCTATTGCATGCACTTGGCACCTGTGCTTGCATCAAGCTTAAACAAAGTCCCAGTGCATAGATCTCTTGTCTGAAACCATGGCTCCTATGCACCATTTTGCATCCATTCTTATTGAATGTGACATGTACACCAACATCATTCATCTTGCTTAACTGAAACCAAATTTCTTGCAAGGCCAGGAATTTGCAAAACCCATGAGACAGTTTTGATCCTCTCATCTTTGAACTTTAACTTCACTCTCTCTTCCCACTATCTTATAGGTTGAGTTATCGCATAAGGACACTTTGTTGCCATCATAAGTTTCATACTCACTGAACCACTCCCTACGAGGAGTCATATGAAACGATGCTCCTAAATCAATCATGCATCATTGCTTGCATACACACTTAAAGTTGCAAGATGTGAACTTCTCCATCAGTGGACTCTCCTCCTCCACTATGTGCATCATTAGATGGCCTCTTGTCCTTTTTCATCCTACACTCCTTGAAATGCCATGTTTTACCACATATACAACGCTTCTTCAAGTTTCTTTTTAGAGTCCTAGATCTATTTTTAGACTTTGAGTGCTTCTCCCTTGACTTCCTCTTGCCTCTCTCTTTTTCATGCTTGCGAACAAACAAAGCTTCCTTTGAGTGATAGTCATCTGCCGACCTCCTCATCTTATCAGACACTTAAGTCCTGACTATATCCTCAAGCTTCAAGGTGGACATTGTGCTTGTGATCGCCATCACCAAGTTATCCCAAGTGTTTGGCAAAGAGCAGAGAAGAGTAATACACCTCTCTCCATCATCCATCTTTACATCTATGGACAAAAATTGACTTATCACAAAATTAAAATTGTTTAGGTGCTCTGCAACCAAGTCACCCTCATTCATCTTTAATGAATACTTCTTTCTTAGAAAAAACATGTTTACCAATGACTTTGTCTTGGTACAACGTTGCTAACTTGTCCCACAAACCCTTTTTAGATTTCTCATCGGAGACATTCAACAACACAAGAGTAAAACAACATATCCTGATAGAGATATTGGCCTTCCTATCAACCTTGTCCGACTCTTCCTTTGTCGACCTTGTAGGTGTTGTTTGTGTCATGGCAATCTGTTGATCTCTCTTTGTCAAGAGATCCACCATCTTGAGTTTCCATAACTCAAAGGTTTGTCCATTAAATCTGTGAATCGCAATTCTGGAGCTTCCTGCCATATTCAGGATTCTACAAACACATCTCAAATCTCAAAACTGTTTAAAGCAAACAACTAAAACCCTAATTGAGTGAAACCTTAGCTCTTATACCAGATGTTGGGGATTTTGGCAAGCAGTATGCAATAAACTAACTAGAGAAAGAGAAACAAGTAGATATCTAATTAACTAAATAGTGCACAAAAAAGAGACCATAGTAATCTTGGGGAAACCCTTTCATCAGGTAAAAAACCCAGCCGAAACTTTGTTGCTTGTATTAACTTAAACTATCTTACAAATACAATCTAAAACTTTCAAGGCACTATAATACAAGACTTACGTACAAACCCAACTGTGTTCCAATATGCAGCCTTACAACCTTAACCCACACTTGTTTGAACTGCAAGTCATCTAAGGATAAAGCCTAAAAAGAAGGCTTAAAGCAGAGCCGTTGCTTTTTCCACAACTCATCGTTGACCGACTAACAAGTGCCTGTCCTGCTGCCTCTAGACCAAGCTGATTTATGGAAGTATGAGACATATTCCAACAGTGAATACTGGTATCAGTAAATCAAAATGGAGATTGATAAAATAAGTGTCTGTGGTTTCTAAATCTGAAGTGCAAAGAGCAGCCTTAAAAATAAAAAATTTGAGCAATTCTTCCCTTCAAAATACCACTAGATCTAATATCAGAACTATAGGATTGTAAGGTTCTATATATTGTGTCATATTGGTGCCAAATAAATTTAAAGTTCTGAATTTCAGAAATTGTTTCCTGTAGGTTGTGCCTGGAAACATCTTTGGAAAATTCAAATATGTTTCTGGTAGTTTGATGCCATTTTCTAAGACTTTCATGAAGTTTCCTTGTTGGAACTTGGCTTTTGGAATACTCTGAAAGTTTCCTATACCATTTACTGGAGTTTATTAAAAGTTTATGATATCTATTCCAAAAAAATCTTTCCACTTTTTAAGGGAGAAATTGACTGCAATTTTTTCACCATTTTCTGACCTAGCTATCCTTGCTTGTTATATTTTTCTGAAGTCCAAAGTATCCATTTCAAATTCTAGCTGCAACATATATGAAGGTGTTCATATGGTTGGAAACTTCGATGCTAAAATCCACTTTAATTATTATTATGCCTTCCGATATTCTTCTCTTGTGTGGGGAAAGGGGTTAGGGATGATTGTTTTGCTTACCTTTCTTTTTTTGGGTTTAATATTATTACCATATCCTCATTTGAAGTTTGTAGTAGTTGGCTTTGTTGTAATTATTGTCCTTTTCTGGCTGTCAATGTGTAGGATGCTCAATATGACAAGTATGTTACCGAGCCTGTGAATTTGCAAGGAAGTCTCACCTTGTATAAGGTATGATGATGGGTGGCGAATATCTGGACACTGAAATTCAGAATGTTTGATTTAATTGGTCTGTGTTTCGGCATTTTTTTCATCTTTAGTCTCAATGCAGGGGCGAGTGAACACTGCTGATGTCATTGGAGTATGTAATTCAGATCTGGTTCCTGGAAAATATGAAGGTATCTTCAATTTGGATGGTTTTTGACAAGCTTACAAATACTATACAAGCAAATCTTTCTTGCCTCCTGTTGTATTTTTTTTATCTCTATTGTTTTTGAGTGCATTTTCCTGTGATTTGAACTTAACTTCTGTTATGGCAGGGGGTCTTAAACTCTGGGAGAGTTCTCTTGATCTAGTTAATACCCTTAAACGGGAGATTCGTGATGGTCAGTTGTCATTCAGGGGAAAGCGTGTTTTGGAGGTAATAGTTAATTCCTTCTTCAGAACAGTTCCCTTTTTAATTAATTTGTTGTGTGGGTAAAAACTAAGTGGCTTGGCCACTTCTTTCAACTTTAGTCTTTCTTTGAAGCTTGGGGTTTTAAGCACCCTCAGCAGTCATTGAACCTGGGTTCGTTCTTGAGCGCTTTTTACGTTGCTAATCTAGAATAATAGTTCTTTTGACGATAATTGAATATTCAATTTGTCAGGTTATGATGAGTAAATGATTTAATATCTAGGCAGGTTTGAAATATCTGACACTTAGGCTTTTATTGTGTGTGTGTGTGTGTGTGTGTGCATATGTATATACATACCCTAAGTGTGTGCTCTTCTGGAAAATGACATTATATGAGTTGGCTATTTATAACAATTCTACTGTCTCGCTGGCTGGAATGCAGTGTAACAAACGACATAACTCTAGGATTGCATTTAAAATTACTTCTAGTGTACTGTAACAATTTGTGATATGATAGTGTTAATGATGTCAGAGCATCGCAAGTTGAACACTGCAGCTGTTGTTTTTTCTATCAATACTTTTCTTCATTTGTCTATCCATTCATGACTAAAGCCATAGATTTCAAAATTATTTTTTCTTTCAATCATACTTGTGAGGTATTGTTATCTGATTAATTTTTGTTATTTTTTCTAATGTTTGCAGCTTGGATGCGGTCATGGTCTGCCTGGGATTTTTGCATGTCTTAAGGTAAGGCATTTGGTCTATCTTTGTTTATATGTTTTTTTGTTTTAGCACAGAAGTAGCTTCTTAGGGTAGTTTATTTGCAGACATTGAGTGCTTAGTTCCTAATGAAGACTTGGCCTTGTGTGTGATTCAGGGTGCATCGATTGTGCATTTCCAAGATTTTAATGCCGAGGTTTTACGATATCTCACCATACCAAATGTATATGTAAACCTTCAGAATGCTCGTGAGAGACTTGGTCGTCTCTGTGAAGGCCCTGTAACACCTACGCGAACAACTAACTTATCACCTGAAGTCCACTTTTATGCTGGGGATTGGGGAGAGCTGCATACTGTACTATCAATGGTTGGACAGAATCAGTTCAATGCACAGAGTGACATCAGTTTGAATTTCTCAGAGGATGATTTATATCTGGATCGCTGCAGTAGCCACAATAGCAGTGGTGCTAATCAGGAAACACAAATTGACCCTGGTCATGATCAACAAGTAAGGCGGAGAAAGCTTTCTGGAAGTCGTGCTTGGGAGAGGGCTAGTGAAACTGACCCTTCAGAAGGCGGTTATGATATTATTTTGATGTCTGAAACCGTCTATTCTCTGGTCTCCATGCAGAAATTGTGCAGTCTTATGAAAAAGGTTTGTCCTTTATTTTTTTATAAATGTCATTTCTTTCTACAGGGGATTTTCTTTCAAAAAAACTATCTTACGGTATAACTTAATGGTGTTTGAGCCGTCAAATGCACTTTGTAGACATTCAAAACAAATTAAGTTTGTGTTTTTTTGTGGACAGTGTCTTCGACCGCCATATGGTGTTGTCTACTTGGCTGCTAAAAAACATTATTTTGGAGTAGGGGGAGGAACTCGACAGTTTCGATCTTTGGTAGAAGAGGATGGTAAGTCTTGAGAATGTGGACAATGATTGCATGAGCAAATTGTTAAATTTTCAGTGGATTCAGTTGAAGATTGCATTTTTTTGCTTTAATTGCCTTATTGGATGGGCAGAGTACTTCGGATATGCAATGAATTACTTGTTTAAACACATTTTAGCTTTACCACAATGCATAGCATGATCATTGTTCCCAATGTATATGCCTGTTTCTGAAATTGCAGCTATTCTGTGTTAAGCGTATACTGGAAACTACTGCAATCCATAGTGGTAGCATAAATGTGATAATAATTTATATTCACATCTTTCCAATGCTAAAATAAATATTTTTCTTTATGCATGATGACTCTCTTATGGTTGCTATATTCTCCTCACAGCTGGTAAATGATCTATGTCTTCACTCCTGCAGGCATCTTGGGGGCCCATTTGGTAGTAGAAGTTGCAGATGGTTCTTCAAATGTCAGAGAGATATGGAAATTCTTTTACAAGTGAGAGTTGCCAAGAAGAATTGACTGTAATGGAACAACTACTTTCTTGTTATGCAAAGCCTACAGTACTGCAATCACAGAATAGGGATGACAAGGATTAAACTAAATTTTGTGACGTGATTGTCATTGTCAGTGGGATTCGGATTTTTTTGTGAGAATTTAACGGCAAAGGCAGTTATAACTCGTTTCTATCAGAATCTTGTAAATGGATGATGTCCATGTGAACCACGTTCCATTATTTAAAGCTATACAACAACATTCTTTGCACAGGATAGATCATAGAAGTGAACAACTTGTACTGTTGTAGTAAAAGCAAAATGAGGGCCTATTGTAGACGGTAAAGCAAAATCAATTACCATTGTTGTAGGTGGTCATCCTGTTATTTTCATCATTACATGATGATAAGTTGTACATATTAACCAATAACAAAGGACAAATTTGATTAGTGGTAAGAATTTTTTTCAGTGTCTGTGTTTTGAGTATTCTTTTCCTATGTTCTATTGCTTTTACCCTATTTTTGTAAGGATTTTTTGTTTACTGATGAATTTTTGATTGTAGCAAATGTGGTAATGCGTCATTCGTGTAAATTACTGATTTTTTTGGATTTGTCTCAAATTCAACCCTCCATTTATAAGGTCTCCATATTTTAAGATGGGGAATATCCCGGTTGTTGGAAACATTACCTAAGTGCAGGGAATCAATTAATGCTTTGGGCTGGAAGCTATTGTTAATTTGCGCCGTGGAATGATGCAGTGAGTTGATTGTGTATACACAATAAAAAATAAAAACACATCAAATGAAATTTACAGTCAACAATAGATGTCAAAGTAGTCTTGGAGGAGAGGTCTGAAGGTCTGAAGTGGCCAACAGCAGTGTGCATAAACATATGAACCAGTGAAGTGTGGTACATTGGACGGATGTTTACACGGGTTTATTTTGGTATCTGTTTCCTAAGGGGTGATTATTATCCACAATAATATCTGCCTCATGGGTGCAACCTTGAAATTTCTTTTCTGAACCCCCCTAATAATCAAGTAGAGATGCAATATGGTTAATGCTTTGTTGGTGATACAAACTTGGAAGTTTTATCTCAGAAGTGGGATATACCTGATTGGAATCAAACATATGTGAAGTGAAGCGTCTGGAATTTAGACGAGAAACTGATGGACTATATCCTTTTTCCATTTTTTCTTAGTATCCTATTTAGTAGATACTGCTCTACATGTTTTTGCTGCTGCACTTTCACCTGCCAATTATAAGTTGAAAGTCTTTGAATGCAAAAGACAATCAAGTCTGATGGGCTTCGTTGGCGGTGATGTGGAACTATTATAACAAGGGAACCTTTTGATCAGGCACGTCACCAAATGGTACTGTTGGTCCTACATAATGCAATTGTTTCTAGACCAGGGCCATTAATCTTCAGGCACCTTAGCAAAAATACAAATATAGTCACGAGGGTGTCACAATCGCAAGAGTGCGACTTGCATATGGTAAGGTGTAAAAAACAAATATACCTGACAATCTAAAGTTCCACAATATTATAAACTAGGAGGTAACACAAGGCCTGTTCAAAATTCTATTTGTTACATGTGAAATTTCCTTGCATCAGTTTTTCCTTGTTTCTAGGGGAAAATCGTACTCATGATTTTTTTTTGTAAGAGCAGAATATGACGGAAAGGGATGCAGCCTTGAAATCTTTATTCTTTTCCTCGCTGTAATGTAAAATTAGACCATTAGAAAGATGATGCCATTCAATCAACTATCTCATCTCACGTGTAATGGGAAAGACTCTTCCACAATTATTGCTAACTGAATTTTGGTGAGTAGTAGTGACATCAAACCTTTAGGTGGGAGGAATCAAGTACTGATAAGACCAAGAATGCAGTATTTTTATTAGATAAGGCAAGAAAGTTGGATTCTGGCTCCAAAGGGCCTCACAAGAGAATACATCCTGAGGAGTAGTGAAGCAAAATAGTGATCGGAGCACAAAAAAGGTTAAACAGGCTTAATCCAAACAATAGCTCCAAATGAGAAACAAGACAACATCCAAAAAAAACCAGATAAACAAACTGGCCGAAACCAACAGAAACAAAGAGAAAAACTCCCCTAGAAGACAGTCTGCCAAAAGTTAAAGAATCTTTCATTTGTCCATGCCTAAGTTTTCCCTTCAACCACTTTGTCGAGCCCGCTTCGTGGTCATAATGACCCTTTTACTTGTCATCTTGGTTGGTCATAGGGCGAATACCAATCTCCATTGGTTGCTCCTCGCCCAAGCTACTAAGATGCAACATGAGCTTGCATTTCTTCCCTCCCTTCTCCAACTTTTCTATCCTGATCTGCAATGTCATCACCAATTTCTTTAAGCCCGTGAGCTCATCTATGAGAATATTATGGTGATTGCAAATACCCTTGGAGACCTCAATGCAATCCCTCAATCTATCGCCCAAATCAGAACCCGCCTCTCCCAAAGAATCAACATCTTTTTTGACCTGTTGAACCCGCAGAGTAATCTTATCCATGGCCATGCTCCAATTCTCAGTATCCAACTTCTCTTTACCTTTGAAGGAACTTCCCCGTTTCATACCCGTAAGGGTCACCGCAACCACCTTCCTATCTTTCCCATCCCTTTCAGTGTCGCTTCACTTCTTCCTCTGCAGCGTGTCCATACATTCCACCAGGGTACAATTGTCATCATAATCGGCTGAGCCATAACCCAAATCCTTGGCAATGAAGGGCTTACCATTCTTATAAAGGAGCAAAATGAGACCATGGAGCAGGGGGTTTCGACCTTACCTTGCTTGAAATCTTTAATTGACGTAGACAAACATAAACAAGTAAAAAGGAAGACTTATGGCCACATTGTGACGAAACATGTTAAGCATAGACAAGTGGTGAGTATAAATTTTCGTATACTTGTCTTCCAGCATAATGTATCTCCTAAGATGCAGACAAACAATGTTCCAGATGCCCGGGATACAATAGCGAGCAATACCATCAACCAAAAAGTAAACTTTCTCATCACCTATGAAAAATGTCTAAATTTCATAGTTTTTGCGAGTCATATCTTTAAGTGTTTTAGTAAACCATGGCGAGAGTTGAACCATAGACGTAGCATCGTGATCATGAGCGTAACACTACGCCTCACAACACACCTTTGTCATCGACTCGGCTATCCTCCACCTTTAACCAAGAAAGCAGTTATTAAACTAGCAATGGTCCCTTTTTGAAGGCCCCATGAGTACGCCATAGGCTAAAATGATTAGTGCCATGTAATATTCTGTGTCAACCATTGTTTCTTTCATCATATATAGAGAGATAATGACACGAGTGTTAGTATACTAAGATTAGAGGTTATAATGAAAACAGTGAGCTGATATTACACAGATTGTGAGGTAAACCATGCCTCTATTGATTTCCTTTTGTGTACACATGGCCTATGATTCATTCTTGTATATCATTCAAATTAGAACGGTGGGATATTCAGAGGTCTTGTAATTCTTTTTGCTCTAGATATTGTTGTAAACATAAAACTTGGACGATTAAAGTTTCCTATATGTATTGTTGCTTTATCCAATGCTAATCTCTATGATTTATGTATTGTCAAAGTTCAAACTATTTTTTAGTGGCATTGGTCTTTGATTACCTCGTGATAGGTGGAATATGGGTACATGCTTTGGATTTTAAATATTCCAAGGTGGGCTAATATAGTTATCAAACGTAACAATAACAAATTGGTAGTTTAGGGGGTGTAATATTGGGTGCATATATAGTATTTATAATCTGCCCAAGTGCGCCATTGATGAGGCTTGTTGAAATGCACAGTTTGGATGTTAACATTACTTGTTCGTTAATGCATATGAAAAATGTGGAATCTAATTGTTGATTGTCAACTTCACGAGTCATACGGTGATGCTCTCTTTTGCAGATATACATGTAATTGGCATGTTTAATGACTTTAGCATGTGTTTGTCAAGTAAAGTAACCAAGTCTTTAACTACAAAAAGATGTGTTGCATGTTGGAATATGTTTTTTTTGGCAATAGAAAGATAATTTTCAGTTTGAGACATTAATAGCTTCCAATCTTCTATTGTTGGCTCAATATTTTTAATGTTGAGTAACAAGTTGTGAAACATTACTTGGCTCGACTCACTTTGGTGGAAGATATTATTTAGCGTTACAATTGTATTGAATTCGCACTAGAGTTGAGATCCTTCTGAATTTCCTATATACATAGGGGTAATTTTAATAGGTGGTAGTTGCACCGTCACCAACAAGAATAATTCACTGCCCACCAAAATGAGAGTGTTCTTATGATGGAGAAATACCTTGCAAAGGTGTTGGTGAACATTGTATAGTAGATTTGGCCCAATAAATCTCATTTCGTTAATAAGAATATATTATATATCCTTTAATTGATCTTGCAAAGTGGATAATGCTTGTCCTTTACGAGTCATCATTTCCTTAATAGGAATTTCAAGCCCCGAATGTACAATTATTGCATGTATGTTGAATGTAGCTACCCATGTTAGAGCAAAGAGTAATAAAGGGCAAGTGGTAGCATTTGTAGATGAGGACATGACATCTCTAATGCATTTGATCAAATATGATTTTCTAGTGCTAGTCATGCCTTGGATGATCATTTTGAGTGGCGTTGTTTACCATGTATTTGTGAAGTGGTGTAGAATAATTTGAAAAGCAATGTGTTGCTTATGAAATAATGTACGTAACATTTCTTGTTTTGGAGTGCATGAGCAATAGGATATGGGCATACTTGGTTTACATTATTAAATTGTGATGCATTGTTTGCTAATCCTACGAGCAAGACATCTACTTTCCAATTACATAGCTTGTATCAAAGTCATGTTGGCCAAGCATTTCTAGGTCACTTAATTCAATGTTTGTGCCATGTTGAAGATGAGACAAGAGTAGCCATTCTTCTACTTCTGGTATTTCTTTAATATGCAATTCATCGTCACTTTCTTCTTCTATAACAAGTCTCACTTTAATGATGGACGTGTTGGACATGCCATGCGTAAGGGGTTTTGTATTTGTTCCCACTTATCAATAGTTGATGCCTTCGTTGCTGTAACGTTTTCCATGATGTCACACAAATGATTGTAAATTATGAGTTCACTCCAATAGAAGTCCTCGTAAGCATCAAAATATTTTGCTAGAATAACTCAAAATTTGGGAAAGACACTAAGTTTCCACTTTACTCTTTTAATGGTGTCTATATGATGGG
Organism: Taxus chinensis; assembly: GCA_019776745.2. Taxonomy (NCBI): domain Eukaryota; kingdom Viridiplantae; phylum Streptophyta; class Pinopsida; order Cupressales; family Taxaceae; genus Taxus; species Taxus chinensis. The sequence continues at coordinate 622,434,732 of CM034149.1, read as the reverse complement.
CTAAGGTAGATCCTTGCCTTAATTTTCAAACAGTGGGGATCAAATCTAGACCTGTACACAAGATGTAGATACTAATGGTGCTCAAAGAGCACTAGTGTCGTAATTCTGAAGGATAACAACCCTAACTATGGTAGTTATGGGTTTCCAAGGCCTATATCTAATATAATAATATTTATCCTACTAGGATTTGGAATATGAATAGACATAGCCAAATTAAAGGTTAGGAGCGCCCTAGGCAATAATTGGAGTGGACGTCCTTCTCACAATTTTAATTAATATTTTTTCCCATCAAGTACATAAACAATAGTTGTCTACATTCTTGCATTTTAAAATTTGTATCGGGATCTTAATAAATCACAAATTTAGAGAAATTACAATACAAAAGTATAAAAAATATCCTATAAAATTATTGTTAAAAAAAAATTCTATAGATGGATATAAGTAATCATAAGAGGTGCTCAAAATGTACCAAATAAAAGTTATTATGCAAGGATGCTTGTAAATCAGATTCATTAATATCAAGTAGGTGATGGGACTCAAACTTTAGAAAAACACCATTTTTTTGTAAAGCAATAAAAATACTTATGTGTCTCCAATGGTTTTGTGAAGAGTGGTATTTGGACCAAGCTTAGCGATTCCTCCACAAAATATAATAGACATTCCCCCCCAAAAAATAGGAATAAAGAATTAAATGCTTCTTTCCTTCAATTATAGTCACCTCTACTAGCTACATTAGTGACATTATAAAAAATACACAAGCCTTTTCTTAGAAAATATTACAAACCTACATAATCTGGAGGTATATTAGTGAATGGGTGACAATACCAAAAAAATCATATGAGCTCAGAAATATGCCATATTTTTTTACTTGAAAAATATTATAGTACCTTTATATGTGTATGCATGGAATTTATGTTACTATATAATAATATCAATAAATGGGCCAATTACAATTGAATCTTTTGGTAAATAGTTTAATTGTAAGTTATAAAAATATCATACAATAAGGGAAATCTTCGAATTCATGCACCCGTTGACTACTGACACCCTAGGGAGTTGCCTAGTTTGCCTAGGGGTTAATCCCCCCTTGTGAATAGGTCAAGAGATGAATAAAGAAAGGGGGGCATACCATAGTAAGACAAAGCAATAGATCAAAGCAAACATGTATCTACCCTAATCTATAACAATGAATGACCGACCATCTATATAATAACAAACAAGCTACAAATGATAAAGAAGGGTTAAAAATATTTACATGCAGTGTAGCTACTAGCGCATGATCCTCCCCAAAGATGACAACACCAAGAGAGAATCGCTCTGGATGGAGAAGGGGAAAGTTCAAGATGAATATCTCCAGTCTTAGCTCATTATGGTGACCCAAATATAAAATGCAAGCTCCAAAATCTCAAGTCTAACAACTAGGTGTGAAAATATGTGCAAGTGTCCAATGTGCAAGTAAGTGCAATATTTTGGCATGAATAAGTGATTGATTGATACAAAACAACAAAGGTGGTCAAACATATATACATGATGTGATTTCCCGTGGATGATGGTGTTGATCTTGGGGGAAACCTAAGGTCACGAGGCGGAAAACAAAGGGAGATGGAAACCAAATAATAAATAGAGGCAATGATGAAGGTTTAGGGTGGCCGAAAGAAGAGATAAGAGTGTGAACAAGTGGATATGATGAGTCAAATAGATATGACGGCTACAATGTGTGAATAAAAGGATGAAACAAGGAAAGGGTAAGGGAACGATAACATAATAACAACACCTCTCAAATGTCGTGGTCTAGCCCATGTGACCAAGTCTGATCACTCCTCATTTCCAGTAGGTCCCTTGAGGTAGCCACTCAGGAGGAAAAGCATTAGCAACCCTTGCACAAGAGAAAAGGTTAACACGTGTAAAAAATAAGGTGTATACATATGCCCCAACCAAAGATCAACATGTGTCACAATAGTGAAAAATGAGACGGTCTTCGAAAAAATATCTATGCAACACCTAAAATCAAAAGTCAATGTTGAAAGTAAAGTAGTAATGCAAGTGTTGTAATTAAATAATGATCTCCACCAAATGGAATATACCCACCTCATACTTAGCTTTCAATGTTGTTTGGCTTGCATGTAGTGAGTGCAATAGTTGCTTGTAACCGTGAAGAAGCAAGACTGAAAAGAAACACTCGAAGGTAATTAATAAAATAAGACATAAATCACCTAGCTAGGAGGCCATAAGGATGATAAAACTAAGCATCAGCAGGATGAAGACGTGTGAGAAATGATGTTTTTAATAGATTTTAGTAAAGATACATTTAATATGTTAAAATGATCGGGTCATCACCACATTCATTGCGCATTATGAAATATTTTAAGAGTATGTAGGTTAGGAGATATGAAGGATTGAAGATTGGAGGAAATCGTGGAAAAATCAGTTATAATAATGGCAATACATAGCAAAGGGAGTGTTGGCAAGTGTTTCATGCACACTTGGAAAACATAGATAAGAGGAATTAAATCACCACTCATTTAAAAACCTAACTGGAATTATGCTTCAAGGTATGAAATATTCTAGACATATAGCTTCAAGTGGAAGACTATATGGCATGGCGTTAATTTGGTGAAGGCTAGCCTTGGTAAACCACATATCTTTGGCTTGATGAATTTAATTTAAGATGGTTTGCATCAAACTCAAGGAGTTGACTGTGGACTCGAAATGTCCTGATATGCATGAAGCTCATCCTACAAACTACAAACCACAATGATATTTACAATGAAGCTAACGTGAAATAAATCTCCATAAAAAAACTCAAAATGGGAGAAGGGTAGGGTAGAAAACTAGCCAGACTCTCTCTCTCTCTCTCTCTCTCTCTCTCTCTCTCTCTCTCTCTCTCTCTCTCTCTTCTCAAGCATGGAAACCACTCTAATCTCGACCAAATATTACACAAGAAACTAGAGAAAACTAGAAATAACATTGACACATTTTTGAATAAACTCTAGGCAATCAGTCATCGGGAAATGAACACAAATAATCATAGTCCTACATAAACCCAAGAAAATAAATGTTGTACATCCACCTAGATCATGACAGGGGTTAGTCAACCTCGCATTGGCTCAAGCTAACTATATTCAACACAAAATAGATTAATTATCTATAAGATATCATCTCCAAACATTTAATCACTGAAACCGCATTGGCATATCCCAAAAACCAAATGTAAGAAGCATTAATTCATCAAAACGAGACTAGCTAGGCTCAATCTCTTACCTTGTAGATATTACTAAAGCTAAGTGAAAAATCTACTTAATAAACAAAAAGAAACTTGAATGCGTTGGAATCTTAGACATAAATTCTCAATTGGAAGTACCTTGACAACCCACACATAATGTGAAGATCCAAATCCTTTCCTCTATATTAAAAACGATCCAAAATGATTTTACAATGTGATTACATCAATTTACAAGACAAGGACCAAGCCACCACGTTTGCAAACTTTGAGGCTCCAAAATAAGCCAAAATTCCATTAACAAACTAAAGCTACAACTACAAAAACCATCGAGAACAAGCAGACAATTTTGATGTCTATGAAACTGAAAGATGCTAACAATTGTTCAATTTGATCAATGTTATCCTTGGAGATTAGGAAAATATACGAGTTTAGAGTTATCATTTGTCCAAAATAGACCATGATGTGTTCTAACAACTTAATATTTGATCTAACCCCTCCTTTATGTTTGGTGGGACAAAAAATGGAATATCCATTTGAAAAACCATATTTGAAAAGAAAAAGAGATGATTCAGGTTCTAACAGACTGAATAAATGAGTGAAAAGGCACAAAATTCCGTCACTAAAATATCCCCAACCACTCAACCATTTTCTCCAAAACCGGTCTTTATGCATAGCCCTCTGAATTATGTTCCCAATGGTTAAAGTCTCATGTCAAAAGGATGCTTCAGTCAACAGGTACGAGTAAAAAATAGGGTGTACAATCATTTTTTACCTATAACGAACACAAGATGATTTTAGAACTAGTGTAGATTGTCAAATTAACCTCCTAAAACTATCACTGTATCCATTCCAAGGTTATGCCACGTTTACACTAGTGCCATGTGTCAAATTATCTAAAAATCAGGGTTCTCGGGGTCTGCCTCTTCTAAATTATACTGAGGGCACCTAGATTGGTCCATTTGGACCAATATTTGAATTTCAAAACTCTTAGGCTCTAAGACTTCCCTTCCCTTTCCTCCTTTGATCCTCCTTTGTGAACTTTTGGGACCACTTGGTTGTCTCTTGGGAATTTGGGTTACTCGTGATTTCCTTTCCTCCTTTGATCCATCCTTTTAAATTTTTGTGACCACATAGCCAACCTTCTCTTGGTTCTTGGGTTCCTTGAGAAGAGTAATAGAACATGGGTTGAAACTATAGTCAGGGGACAACAAGTCCCTCCTCTTTAATGGGAGAGGTTCCCTTATTGAAAGCAGGAAAAAAAATGTACAGATATACAACTCTCAATGTTAGGACCCTGATATTCTGGAATGTTTTCATACTTAAAATATTATCAATCAGAAGGAATGGAAGAATATAGAGATGGGAGAAGGAAGAAAACAACAATGCTTTTGGGAAATATAGATAGCAGAGTATCTCCCTACTCACATTGAACCAAGAAACTAAAGAAAGGATCAATTACTTCACCACCTACACAAATCTGTAGACACAAAGTTCTAAAGATTCACACAAACCAGAACACAAAGTTTCTATTGAATGCAAAATAAAAGATCCATTGAATCGAGCAAGGAGAGAGAAAGGTACAACAGAGGAAAATAAGAAAGAAAGAACTTCTGTATTGAATTACTTCAGAATTTACAACTTTCCCAGAAAAACCAGAATCCTCCTTTTTCTCGTGGCCAAAGCCATATATTTATAACAATTTATTTACATCCATACTTTGTCCCCAAGAAAAGAATATCCAAAAGGGATAATGTTTGTTGCAGATCCTATTTTGGAAAGTGACATGAAACAAACACTCATGAAAATAGGAGGTTCCAAAAGGTGAATATCTCGTCAGTTTGAGCATGATTATTTTAGTAGGGGACATCTCATGATTTTAGGTCCTTCACGTGGTTACTACCATTTTCACCTTTCAACCACTTTCATAGCACTCAAGTGCTTATTGATAAGTTTTATCCCATTTTATCGCGTATGCCCGATAAAATCTGTTTTCTATGATTAAACTTTACACCTCTTTAAACTTATCAATTTGGCTCCAAAACCAATCCAAAACACATCTCATGAAGAAACGACAAGGATTCAGAGAGGAAAGAAAGGGCGAATGATCCATTTTTTGTGTTTTACAGAGCTCTGGTTCTGTTAATGGCGATAAAAACTAGAAGAGGGCATTTGGTTACCATTCTTCCACCTTTTACCTTCAAATTTAGACCCTACACGTGGCAAGATCCAAGCAAGGACAACCCTGGGGGAGGAAAGGAGATGCATTTCCTGACATTACCCTGGGAGAAAAAATGTTTTAAATTTGCTCACTCCCCATAGCTCCACCAAATGCCGGACACGTGGCATCATCTGAGTGGATTATGAGGAAATGTTGGTCAAATGTCATTTGAACTCTTTTAACAAAAAGGCTCAAATTTCTCCAAGCCAAATATTAGATCTACCAAGCCTGTTTTAGAACATTTGATGCTAATCAAACACCATTGCTGATCCCATAAGATGATTTAATTCACCAGGAGTAACTTTACATTAGAACCTTTGCAAACAAATTTTGAGTAACAAATCAGATATTATTATAGAATTCAATGCAATATTTGAGAATGTGCCTGAAATCCCTGCAATAAATCCTGCCAGGAATTACAATCAAGAACTAGTTCAAGGTCACTATCAAGCCATTAAATCAATTGTATTTGGGCCTAAATAGTCATCAAAGTTGCCATAGTTTGAAGACCATAGATTTGCTGGAGAGACACTAGGCACATTTTCTGGATCTCACAATACACATAGGAAAGGGAAACAAGGGGAAAAGTCACGACACAACTAGATAATTTCTCCACTGTCTAAATAAACTAAGTTTGAGCTATCAAAGTTCTAAGTGGGTGAGGATATATCAAATAGAAAGGTAAATTATTTCATTTTAGTTAACATGAGCTAAATTTCTACTATTGCCCCCCTCAAGTGAAGCTAGGGGCCATAGAATGGCATGTCCACAGTATGATCCATTCCTAGGTCTTATGAGGTACTCATTACAATAATTTCGAAAAAGGGACAGCAAGGTACCCAAATTTAGTAACAACAAAGTCAAACCAGAGAGTAAAAAGCTATACCAGCCTCCAAGGCATACCAAAGTTTGTCTCAAAAAAATTGTCATTGCTGAAGAATTTTGGTGTACACTGTGGTTTCATTCAATCCATCATCAAAAAACTAAAAAATAACTGAATGGGCTCCACCAGAATAGTCCATAGGATACTGTCTTTCAGAGTGATGTCAAAAGTTTAAAAAAACAGAAACATAATTTGCAATTGACAAATAGGGTGCCAGGGATCTCAAGAACAATAACCAAAGCAACAAGGCAAGGATCACAAAATCTCTGCAAAGTGTTGATCCAAGAAAAGACCAAGGTAACAAGGTTTTTCAAGGACACAAAACCTAAAGAAGCAATTAGCAACACACCCTCCCATACTACTAAATGGGTGGAGTGACGCATACAAATCTATATGAGTTTTCAAAACAACCCACTACAGACACTGATAAAATAACATTGGAATGCACCAGAATAGAATTTCCCATGAAGAGATACTGGTCAATCCTTTAGTTCCAAAAGGTCAATAGGAGACCTCTCAACATAGAGACTGGAATACTATACAAAATCTCTCAAAAAACAAGAGAGATATTAAAGAAAAATGCTCAAAACACCTGAAGGTACAATGAGAAGGTCATAGAACTTTTAGTTCTAAACAAGAGGCCGAATGGAAAGCCATGCCTGTAGATCCTCTCAATGAATGATATTGCCTCCACGAGTGATCAGATATCCACCATCCAAAATCAAATCTTACAGTTGGATGAAGAAGATGCCTGCAATCCAACTTGGTGCAAAATTGATCTTAGGGTGGTTTTACACATTTTCAGATCTAATGGAAGCCTCTGTTTTTATAAAACCACATTCAGTAAAAAAATAGGACCAAATCCTAAATAGATTTCTGGATATGTAAAGAATTTATTTCGCAAAATAAAACTTATAGACGGATGTCACAACAATCTCATACCATTTAATGACCATGAAAGAAATGATAAACAAATCGTACCAAGCCAATAACACAGATGCTAATCAAACATCATGATCAATAAGATGAAAGCCGATATTCACCAGAAAACTTTACATAAACCTTTGCAAACAAATGAGAAGCAATATCATATCCTTATTATGGAACTCAATGCAATATAATGAGAATGTGCCTTGCTTAAATAGGGACAAGGAATCCCAATCTAAGAACCATTCAAGGTCGTAGATCAAGCCATAAATCAAGGAAATAACTAGTTTCAAAGTACTAGTCAAGACCATAGATTTAGGAGAGAACTAGACATCTTCAGGATCTAGTCAATACTATTCATCTAGGAAAGAAATAGTCAATACCATAGCGGGAAGGAAAGAACTATACCTAACAACTAGATAATATATCCTAATATATAAATAAGATAAAATTTCGACTCCACACAATTTTCATAAGTGGGTGAACGATAAATACAATACAGGTAAATAAAGTACCTAGAATGAACATGAGCTAAGTTTTGTATAGCTCTACTCTTAATAGATAAAAACCAGAAGAGGGCATTTGGCTACCTTTTCCCCCTTTTACCTTCAAATTTGGACCCTACATGTGGCAAGATCCAAGCAAGGATGGCCCTGGGGAGGAATTTTGCATTTCCTGACATCTAGGAGAAAAAGTCACATTTTCTCAATTTTCTCCAAGCCCCTCGCAGCTCCGCCAAAGGCCAAACACGTGGAATCATCTGAGTGGCTAAGGAAATGCGGGTTCAAAACTGTCATTTGAACTTTTTTAACAAAAAGGCTCAAATTCTCAAAAAGGTCTCTGCCAGCCCACTTTGACTTTTCAACATGGACACATGGCACCATGTGATTGGTTGCAGGGATGCGCTTCTGCTTTAGAATTTATCTATTTTTTAAGAAAGGGGAAGAATCAAACTTTCCCCTGAAGTTCTTACATCCCCGCCATTGACTTTTCAACATGTACACGTGTCCTCTCTGATTGGTTGCGGGCCTCAACTTGAGAAATTTATCCTTTCACTCAGGCGAGGCCGCGGGCCATTTTAGAACTTTTCACCTTTTGTGGAAACAAGGCTAAAATTCCCAAAGTTTCCCATCCGGTCCACCAAGCACCTATGAACTGAGAAATAGCCATGTGTCCCTCTCTAATTGGTGACACGTGGAGCCACCTGATTGGTTGCAGGGATGTACCTTGCTTTTTTATCTATTTTGGAAAAGGGAAAAATTCCAACTTTCCCCCCGAAGTCCATGTCCCCACCATTGACTTTTCAATTGAACTATTCAACATAGTCACGTGTCCTTCTCTGATTGGTTGTGGGCCTCAACTTAGAAATTTTCCTTTTGCCATAATGCCTTAGAAAATAAAATGGATCCGCCAGCCCAAACCTCCGCCAAAACTGCTCTAGCCAATCAGGACCGGCGGGGATGCGGGGAAAATCTGGCATTTTTTTCCAAAATCACCAAAAGTCATAAGTTCACAAAGAAACACACCTAACCGCATCCAATGGGAAACAAATGCATAGCCTCGCCTTCCCGAGCAAGAATTTGATGGGGAAAAGAACGTAGAAAGTTGCAGGAAATGGAAAATGCCATTTCTGCTCCCGATGAAGGATTTCTTTCTCTGCAAAAGGTTAGAAACAAAATATGCAAGGTCCCACACATTCCAACTCATCAAAGGAGAACCAAAATCATTTCCCACCTACTGAAAATAGGTAAAATGTTTTAACGGCAGCAGACTGAGGAAAATGATTAAAAACCCATGGGAAATGAGAACAAGAGTCATGAGGAGTTTAAAACATGAATTTCTTCCATGGCAGGGCTCCAATTTTCATGAATTTAGATTTGAAAAGGTGGGGAAAATTGAGAGGACAACAGCTGGCTCCTTCTAGGGATGATTTGGCAGAGGAAAGAGGAAAAATCAAGAACCTTAGAGAATTTTGGGTAATCAGATTGGATCAGTGTCTTAGCCATTGGGTAATGAGTCAAAAAGAAGCAAAACCAACACAGAAGAGAACGCAAAAAGGGAAACAACCAAAACAAAAACAAGGAAAGAAAAAATGCTATACAAAATGTACAGAGGGACCGCCAAAACTGCTAGGTTTTGAACAACTTCAGAAATTTCCCACTATAAGGAAGTGGGAGAGGAGATCCATCCATGTAGTCCAGGTAAAAAGAATTCTCACCAGCAAAATGTCTGATTTTGAAAGGACCGAGCCAAAGGGAATCAAATTTACCATGGCTGCCTCGAGGTTCATGTCTTTTGTCCCAAAGAAGAACACTGTCTCCCACTTGAAAAGTTCTGGGTTTAGCCTTTTTGTCAAACAGAGCTTTTACCTTGAGTTGATGAGCTGATATCCTATCAACCACTTGCAATCTGTCTTCATTCAACTTCTGGAGGTACATAATTCTTTTGTCTAATGAATTGGTAAAGCTGGCATCCTCAATGGCCTTCATCAAATGTAAGGCTGGAAGTTCCAATGTCACTGGCAGCTGAGCTTCAACTCCATATACCACTTGAAAAGGAGACATTCCAATGGCTCTCTTAGGTGTAATCCTATCTGCCCATAAAGCATCATATAGTTTCTTATGCCAATTTCTCTGAGAGTCATTAACAAGCTTCCGAACAATGGTGACCAAGTTCTTGTTAGTTGATTCTGCTTGCCCATTCCCTTGGGGATAGTAATCTGAAGAGTGAGCAAGGGAAATGCCATAGCCATAACAGAAATCCATCATCTCAGTAGAAGAAAAATTGGAAGCATTGTCAGTGACAATCTTGTTTGGTATCCCAAACCTTATTAAGATGTGCTCCTTGATGAAGTTGCATACTACTTCAGAAGTAGTACTTTTAACTGGAATGGCTTCCACCCACTTGGTGAAATAATCAGTGGCAGTCAAAACATGAGTATGCCCTACACTTGAAGGTGGATTGAGTGTCCCAATGAAGTCCAAACCCCATTGTTGAAAAGGTTCCTCAATCACTACTAGTTTGAGAGGTAAAGCAGCCAATTTGGGTCTTCCAACAAAGGTTTGACATGCTTCACACTTGCCTACCCATTTTGATGCATCTTTGAACAAGGTAGGCCAATAATATCTAGCACGGAGGATTTTGTGGGCTGTGACAGCAGAAGAGAAATGACCTCCACAGGCCTGGTCATGAAAAGATGAGAACAACTTCTTTTGTTGCTCTTTGTCAACACATTTTAAAAACCTTCCATCTATGCCTCATTTGAACAATGCATTTTCCCACAACACATATTGGGTAGACCTTAATTTGATGGCTCTCTTCTCCTTGGCACTCAAATGGGATGGACATTCTCCATAAGTAAGAAAGTGTGCAATGCTAGCATACCATTCATCAGTTGAGCTGAGGAAAAGAACAACAGGGATATCAACTTCCTCCTTAGACAATTTGGCATCAGCTCCCTCAGCAATAAGTTCACATAAGCCCTTTCCTCAAACTAGCTTGGTGGGTTTGATGTCAAGATCATACTCCTAAACTTTGGCTACCCAATTGCCTCTCTTGGTTCCAAATTCTTGTTGTGTAAGAATGGATTTAATAGTTGTATCAGGCACAAGCATAATAGAATGAGAGTTGAGGATGTAAAAATGAAACTGTTTCACAACTTTGACCACTGCAAAAGCATGTTTCTCCATCATGGTGTACTTCATCTCATGGGATTTTAAAATATAACTCATGAATGCTATGGGGAGTTCATGACCTTCAGACATTCTCCTGGGTTAACACAACAGCTAGAGTACTTTCGGTAGCATAGCAATAGATAATGAAGTCTTTGCTATAATCAGGGCATGCCAAGATTGGAGTCTTTGCTATAGCTCTCTTGATGTCTTCAAATGTAACCTTCCCTTCAGAGGACCAACCAAAATTCTGCTTCCCTTTCATCATGTGGGATATGTTCAAAGTAAGTTCAGTAAAATCAGGTATGAATCTTCTTAAGAAGTTGATCTTGCCAAAGAAAGAGTGTACACCCTTCTTGCTTGTGGGGAGAGGGATCTGCTCGTGAATCATCTGGACTCTTTCTGGATCAATCTTGATTCCCTCCTTGGAGACAATGTGTCCCAATAATTTTCCCTCAGTGACACAAAAGACAAATTTCTTGGGATTCAAGGAGATGCCATGCTCTCTACACTTTTGGAGAACAGTTTCAAGGTGTTGGAAATGATCAGCTCTGGTTTTTGAAAACACAGTCAGATCATCAAGATATACAACTATGCATTTTCCCTTGAGACTGCCAAAGGCCAGGTCCATTTCCCTTTGAAAGGTGGCACCAACATTGATGAGGCCAAAAGGCATTCTCTTGTAAGCAAAGGTGCCCCAAGGAGTGGTAAAGGTAGTCTTATGCTGGTCTGCAACACTTACTTCTACTTGATTATATCCTGAGAATCCATCAAGCATGGACAACATTTCTGAACCTGTAACAACCTGCAACACTTGATCCATTATAGGGAGAGGATAATTATCCTTCAAAGAGGCTTGATTCAAGTTCCTAAAATCAACACAAATCTGGATCTCACCATTCTTCTTCCTGACAGGCACAATATTAGCAATCCACGTTGAATGGTGAATGGGGAAAATGATCTTAGCCTTCAATAACTTTTGGATCTCTTGAAAAATTGTATCAGCAATTTTAGGGTTATACTTGCCTCTGCTTTTTCCAGAAGGGCTTGATCCCAGGATTTAGAGGAATGAAATGTTGCATCTCTTTTGGTTGAAAAGCTTTAAGATCATCATAAGAATATGCAAGAACATCAACATACCTTTTCAATAGATTTGCTGCTTTCTTCCTCTCCTCTTGTGTGCAACACTTTCCAATGTTTACCAGCATAGGTTTGTTAGGACTTCCTATGTTTATCTTTTCATAGTCAGCAGACTGTTGAGCTCCTTTGGAAGCTTTGGACTTGATGTACCCATCATGTTTATCAAATAACTCTTCCAAACTTACCAGTCCTTTAGGTATCTTGTTACCTTTTAGTTTTATACAGCCATCATGATCCATTTCTTCTTTGATATCTCCTTCATTTGGAGGCACACACTCTCTAGGAAGATTCCCACCTCCTTCAAAGTACAGCTGGTCAAAATTATCTCTGAGCTCAAGGAAGGAAAGCAAGTGTTGATCATCATTAAAGACCTGCCAGTTGTTTGCATTGTCAGGAACACTAGGCCTATGAATCATCTCAATGGTGAATTTATCTTGGGAGAAATCTAGATGAGGGATCAATAGAGACCCCGAGATAGCCAAGGAATCAGCCCTAGTGTTCCTTTCCCTTGGCATGGCTTCAATTGAAAAGGCATCAAGGAACTCAATGGAATCCCAAACCAGGTTCCTGTAATGCTTCAACCTTCTATTCTTCACCTGATAGAGATCTCTGACCTATTTTACAATCAGCTCTACATCTCCATGAGCAAGGAGATTCTTGATCCCCATCTCTTTTTCCATGCTTAAACCGAGGATGAGAGCTTCATACTCAGCTATATTATTTGTGTTTTCAAATTGGAGCTTGAAAGAGAAAGGGTGGATTTTCCCTTCAGGAGAAATAAGCACCACACCAGCTCCAGAACTAGCTGAGGAGCAGCTTCCATCAAATTCCAAGGTCCAAATGCCATTAGGATCAAGAAACACTTCCTTAGGATGGTTAGCCTCATCTTGTGACATGATCATGTAGTTACCATGACCAATGTCTGCATAAAGTATTTGTGCCTTTGGGTCATCCATTTTTTGCACAATATATTCAGTTTGTTTCTCAGGCAGTAGCTTCTTCATTTTCCCATTTACTGGAATAAGAGCATGTGACCAATCCATCATGATTTCTCCTCCCACATTTTTGCAAAAATTTCTACTTAGCAGCATGTCGTAGGAAGGGGGAATATCAGCTACCAAGATGGTGGCTAAAACTCTCTTCTCTGGAAAAGCAACAAAGGCTACTTGTGCATCCTTGATCCTTCCAACCAATGGCACTTCTCTACTTTCCATTGAGTAACATGAGCCAAAAGCATGGGTTAGGGTTAAGCCTAGGGCATGAGCTACCTTAGCAGGCATCACATTGTCTGAAGCACCAGAATCAATAACACAATTGCTGAGTTTGTGGCCAGCTATGAGGAGGGTGACATAAAATGGTTCAATCTTCCCATCAGATGAAGTGACTACAGCCACAAGGCTGGGTTGAGGTGAAGGAGATGGAGTGGGCAAGAGACCTTTGGAACTAGAGGATGAAGGCTTGGATTTGGAGTTCACAAAGTCTACCATCTTAGCAAAGGCCTTGGGATGGGTTTGGTAGAATTCAGCCTCTGAGATCTAGATCTTAGTTTTCTTAAGATGGTCAATAATGTCAAAAGAACCAGAGGTAGATGGAGCATCATTGATAGGAGTAGATGAAACTTTTGACTTATCAACTCTATCATTTGAAGGTGAAGAAGCTTTAGGAGTAGAAACAGAGGAGGAAGGAACAACAGAACTTACCTTGGATGTGGAAGAAGTTGGAATAGGAGCTCCTCTCTTTGTAATCACTGGAATGACTATAGGAGGCTCCTTAGATCTTTTAGCAGGCTGCACCACTTTCTCCTTCTTATTGGCTTGTTCACGAGTCATGACAACATATGATTCATTGTTCATCTCTGTGACTCTTTCTTCATAATCATCCTCTTCATCTATACCTTCAGTGGTGAGAAAATGGACATGAGATCCATTCAACTCTTCTAATTCTTCATCAACTTCCTCTTCATGTTCTTCACAGATTACATCCTCTTCCTCATCATCAGGCTCCAACACTTCACATGCTGCATTGACTAGAACTTTAACAGGTGGACCCTCAATTGCCAGTCTGGTCTGAGTAGAGGGAAACCAATTTCTGGGTTGAAAATTCTTCCTAGGAACATCCTGATAAGGAGTATGTTGGGTGAACTACTTCTTGAGGGAAATAAGATCATTAGTAAGTTTTTGTACCAACTAATCTGCACTAGCCCCAAGGAGAATATGTGGAAGAAGGAGATGCTTTGGATTTGGATGAATCTCTTCTTAGCTTGCCAGACATGATCAGATCATCTTCAACACTAACAACAAATCTCTGATCAACATCCAAGGTGGCAAGATTGGCTCTCCTAAGTGCATAGCTCACTTCAGGAAATTGGGAATTAAGGAAGAAACATCTCTGAATCTGATCCACAGGGTGTGTGTTTAGTGGGATCTTGTGAACCATCCTATTGAATTTGGCCACAAATTCCCTCATGGGCTCATGTGACTCTTTCTTGATTTGAGAAATCTGGGCCAAGAGGGCATGCACATCCTCAGCATGTTTGAAATGCTACTCAAACTGGGTTGTCATGGTGTCCCAATTAGTGATAGATCTAGTAGGGAGATGATAAAACCAATCAGCAACATTATCTTGTAATGTCTCCACAAAAATTCTAACAGAGATATCCTCATGTTCAACCCCGAGAACACCACAAGCAATAATGAAGGCTGTAATATGTTCATCTGGATGAACCTTCCCATCACCTCTGAATTTAGGGAAATTCTTTCTAGTTGCCTCTAGGCAATTCATGCAATGGTTGGGGAAGAGCAAGAGGCCCAACCCTTTGGCCCCAAGGCAGATGAGCTGCCATCCTTGGAAATATTGTTTGGAGAGGGACTGAAACACCAGCGAGTCAAAGCATGCAAAGTAGGACTGATTTGATCTTGAGGGATGCCACTCCTAGAAGTTTTGTCTCTAGCAGGAGGAGTGCTTACAGATCTTGTTCCTCTTCTTTTTCTTGATGAAGAAGGGAGGGAGAAACCTTGATGATCCAAAAGTTGGAAATGAGGGTCTTCTTCCCCAAGGGTTCTTCTACCCCAAGTGTATCTTGGAGTCTCCAGATCAAAGATGATCAAGAAGTTGTTATTAAAACTTGGAATCCATTTGCAATGAATTCCCCATAGGAGTCACCAAAAACTGATTGGGTTTCAGAATGGAACATGGGTTGAAACCATAGTCAAGGGGACAACAAGTCCCTCCTCTTTAATGGGAGAGGTTCCCTTATTGAAAGTAGGAAAAATAAATGTACAGATATACAACTCTCAATGTTAGGACCCTGATATTCTGGAATGTTTTCATACTTAAAAGATTATCAATCAGAAGGAATGGAAGAATATAGAGATGGGAGAAGGAAGAAAACAACAATGCTTTTGGGAAATATAGATAGCAGAGTATCTCCCTACTCACATTGAACCAAGAAACTGTAGAAAGGATCAATTACTTCACCACCTACACAAATCTGTAGACACAAAGTTCTAAAGATTCACACAAACCAGAACACAAAGTTTCTATTGAATGCAAAATAAAAGATCCATTGAATCGAGCAAGGAGAGAGAAAGGTACAACAGAGGAAAATAAGAAAGAAAGAACTTCTGTATTGAATTACTTCAGAATTTACAACTTTCCCAGAAAAACTAGAATCCCCTTTTCCCATGGCCAAAGCCATATATTTATAACAATTTGTTTACATCCATACTTTGTCCCCAAGAAAAGAATATCTGAAAGGGATAATGTTTGTTGCAGATCCTCTTTTGGAAAGTGACATGAAACAAACACTCATGAAAATGGGAGGTTCCAAAAGGTGAATATCTCATTAGTTTGAGCATGATTATTTTAGCAGGGGACATCTCATGATTTTCTCCTTCACATGGTTCTACCATTTTCACCTTTTAACCACTTTCATAGCACTCAAGTGCTTACTGATAAGTTTTATCCCATTTTATCACGTATGCCTGATAAAATCTATTTTCTGATGATTTAAACTTTACACCTCTTTAAACTTATCAATTCGGCTCCAAAACCAATCCAAAACACATCTCATGAAGAAACGACAAGGAATGCAAGGAAAAGAATGAAGAATGAGCCATTTTCCATGTTTTGTCAGAGCTCTGGTTCGTTAATGGTGATAAAAACTAGAAGAGGGCATTTGGCTATTTTTTCCCCCTTTTACCTTCAAATTTGGACCCTACACGTGGCAAGATCCAAGCAACGATGGCCCTGGGGAAGAAATCTGCATTTCCTGACATTTGGGAGAAAAAGTGCATTTTCTCGATTTTCTCCATTCCCTCATAGCTCCGCTAAAGGCTAGACATGTGGCATCATCTGAGTGGCTAAGGAAATGCGGGTCAGAAACTGCCATTTGAACTTTTTTAACAAAAAGGCTCAAATTCTCAAAAATCTCTACCGGCCCGCTTTGACATTTTCAACGTGGACACCTGGCACCATATGATTGATTGTGGGGATGCACTTCTACTTTAGACTTTATCTATTTTTTAAGAAAAGGGAAGAAATCCCACTTTTCCCGGAAGGTCCATGCCCCCGCCATTGACTTTTCAACATTGAACATGTCCCTCTCTGATTGGTGTGGGCCTCAGCTTGAAAATTTATCCTTTTTCTTGGGCGGGGCCGCAAGCCATTTTAGAATTCTTCACCTTTTGTGGAAACAAGGCTAAAATTCTCAAAGTCTCCCGTCAGTCTGCCAAGGTGCCTATGAATTGAGAAACTCCACGTGTCCTTCTCTGATTGGTTGACACATGGAGCCACCTGATTGGTTGCGGGGATGTACTTTGCTTTTTTTCTATTTTGGAAAAGGAAAAATTCCAACTTTTCCCCCTAAGTCCATGTCCCCTGCATTGACTATTCAACATGACTAAACATGTCATGGTCCTCTGATTGGTTACGGGCCTCAACTTAGAAATTTTCCTTTTGCCATAATGCCTTAGAAAATAAAATGGATCCACCGGCCCGAACCTCTGCCAATACTACTCCAGCCAATCAGGGACTGCGGGGATGCGGGGAAAACCTGGCATTTTTCCCAAAATCACCAAAATTCATAAGTTCACAAAGAAACCCACCCGGCCACATCCAATGGGAAACAAACATGTAGCCTCGCCTTCCCGAGCAAGAATTTGATGGGGAAAAAAATGTAGAAAGTTGTAGGAAATGGAAAAATGCCATTTCTACTCCCGATGAAGGATTTCTTTCTCTGTAAAAGGTTAGAAACAAAAGATGCAAGGTCCCACGCATTCCAACTCATCAAAGGAGAACCAAAATCATTTCCCACCTACTGAAAATAAGGTAAAATGTTTTAATGGTAGCAGACTGAGGAAAATGATTAAAAACCCATGGGAAATGAGAACAAGAGTCATGAGGAGTTTAAAACATGAATTTCTTCCATGGCAGGGCTCTAATTTTCATGAATTTTAGATTTGAAAAGGTGGGAGAAAATTGGGAGGACAACTTGGCATTCTTGTGCTCTATGATCCTTAACCATTTCATCCCTTGCTTTAAAGACTCCTAAATTCTGATTGAAGGCACATGTCCAATTGGGACATTTTTCTGTAATTAGTGGATCACTAGATTTTGAGAAATTTGCAGATGGTCAACCAAGATAATTTAAGTTTGACAGTTTGAAGTCAATGTAAAATACAAGTTAAATTGTTATTTGAAATTGAACTTATCAAGCCTGTTTTGAGTCTAATAAAATACTAAGTTATGGGAATTTCTCTCTATTTTTAATTTGCATGCATGTTGGACAAGAGAGAACTAACATTTAGTTTAAAACATGAAAAAAAACTTTAAATTTGAAACCATTTTAAAATTTTAGAATTAAACTTTGGAATTATAAGAAAACTATAAAAATGTTTAACTATGCTATTTTAAACCGGTTAAACTAAAATGTAAAACCAAAGGTCTTCCATCATAAATGGGGGCTTAAAACAAAGTTTTAAAGTAGATGAATGAAAAAAGGGGGGCTCCATTTTCTTGTTAAAGGAAATGGGGGCATGTTGAGTACCAATTAAATGGCAAAAACCGTGGGGAAAACACTCATACAAGTGTTTAGAATCAAGAATCTCATATTTACCAGTTTCAAGGAAAATGTTATAACCAACAAAAATGTAAAAATGTTTTAAAACTTTTGATTAATATTCAGATACCAATCTAAGCTCTTACCTTTGATCTACTATGTGATCATACTTTCAAGGGTCAAGTGTGTGATCTGTGGGTAAATCCAACCTTCTTTAAAACTTAAATTGAATGATCAAAACTTGTTAAATTTGTAACTTCACTAAATGAATGTTTTTTAAGCATTACTCTACTGCTAGCCAAACATTCATAGCCTTGACAAAGGTACTCTAGGCTCCACTCCAAGACTTGCTCCATTGTCAATCAAGCGCCCATATCCCTGATGGAGGTTACTCAAATCACTCATTTAAGGAAACTATTTAGATTTCCTTTATTAAATGTCTTTTCAAGAAAAGCTTCACTTCCAAATTTTATAATTTAGCTCATTTTATTTAATTTACCCCATTCTAAAATAGATTACAAGGGTTGGGAACCGGGGAAACCTTCACAATAATGTTTGCCACAAAATTTAAGAACTTAACCCCTTCACATGTTTTGCAAAAGTGTTTAAATTTAAAAATTGCTTAGGACTCCTTCAAACATGATTTTAAAAAAAAAATCATTAGCAATCACAAAAAATAGTTATGAACTTCAAACATAAGAAAAATTTCAACAAGTTATTTCAAAATCTAGAAAACATCAAGCAACTGTAAACCCTTTATTCTATTTACTTTTGAGATATCTCCTTTAGTTTGTCTTCATGAGTTGGTAACTTTCACATATGAAATAAAAACTCATAATGACTTTTCCATCTTTATTAAAAGCAACAAATCTACTCTAGAAAGAAAATAACTTACCTAAGAAAACATGAAAAATAACAATGAAATCTTGAACGCTAGACTATGAAAGCAAGAAAGCTGACCAATATTTAAAATAACAACTAAGACCAATAAATATGAAGGTGGATGAACTTTAAAACTAAGAATGGAGACACTTCTTATTGTAAGGTAACAATAGATTTACACTTCTAATAGTCCTTAAAAAACATCTACATCCTTATACTCTCTCTGAAATTCCAACAATAAAAACATTCCATCCAAGAGGGTTGTTGATTTCTCTACAAAAGCAACAAAGAGATTTGTTTGACAAAGATTTACCTCAAAATCAAGCCAATGAAATGTTCGAAACTCTTTCACCTCAATCATAGTGGTTTGTGTAAATGTGAACTTTATTTGAATGATCCCTATTTGAAGTTCTTCTTCATCAAGCTATAATTAATCACCGTTACAACTTAGATTCCCTTAACTTTGTCATGGCCATGGAGTATATCCATCCATTCCTTCTCTATTGCTAGAAACTAGGACATAATTTCTACTTCACCTTGTTCTATCTCATCCTTTGTTTCAACTAAAACCATGGGCTCTAAATTAGCTAGTTTACCATCCATTTCATCTTTAATCTCCTATTGCTCATCCATGGTTAACCACACCAAAAGGATAGTACAAATTTGTTAAAAACAAAATCCAACATGTTTTCTTAATGTTTTTCAACAAAAGGAAGATCCGAGTCTACAAAAAAATTTATTATTGATATTATCTTCAAAGGAATCAACAATCACTAATAATGAATTATTTTCTAAATAAAATTCAAAATTTAATTTAAAGAAAGGAAGTGTTTCTTTCCCATTTTCTTTCCCCTTCTCCTCATGAAGCTCTTGGTTCTCTATATCATATTCAAAGTTAGAGTTATCAGAATAAATTTTTTTTTGAACACATTCACTTTCAACCACTAGATAAACATTAATAGGTTCAACAAGGTGATTATGCACAACATCCTGTTTTGAAAAAGGATTCAAATCTGATTTAAAATTGGAATCATTTGGGAGAACATTAAAAAAGGGAATAAAATTGGTTATGAGGGAAGATAACTATCTCAAGAACGATTGCGTCTGCATAAGATGAGATTAATGAATTCACACCAAAATTCTTAAGAAATGTGGCCAAGTGTGGATATAAGGAATTTATGTAAATGTCTATAAGTGCTGCCTCTTTAGGTAAGTGGTTGCATGTAATGCTTATAAGAATCTCCTGAAATTTGTCATTAAAACCTCTAAGTGGCTTGTGGGGATGTTTCTTAATTGCGAACAACTAATTTATGACTATGAATGGATCTATGATTTGTGTAAAATGTGTAATAAAGACATCCTCTAACTCCTTCCAGCTAGAAATTGAACTAGGAGTTAGACTCATAAACCATCCATATTCAAGCTCCTTTAAAGTGAACGCAAACAATCTGCAAGCCACAACTTATTGTTACACATTTAAAATATTTAAAACAATCTTAAAAACAAGAACATGTTTCTCAACAGTCTATTACCATAAAATTTAGGGAGAAATTTGAAAGCATTGTTGGGAAATTCATGTTCAACAGAAAACTAAATAGAATTTCTCCCAGCCAAGCCATCATTTTGTTGTGAGATTTTCCATCAGCTGGAAGAATAACTAAATAAAGCACAAGTTAGAAAAAAAATTATTTGATTTTAATAAACAAATATCAGATAAAAAAATTAAAGATAAATATGGAAAGCTTAAAATTAAATCAACACTAGAGCTAAAAGTCATTTCCACTTACACTATTTAAATGCCCTTCTTCTAGTGCCATTTTATGTTGGAAAGTGTTTCACGCACACTTGGAAAACATAGATTAAGAGGAGTTAAATCCCTTTTCAATTTAGAACCTAGTTGGAATCATGATTCAAGGTATAAAATACTCTAGACAAATAGCTTCAATTGAGAGACTATATGGTTTAGTGTTAACCTAGGGAGGGGTGGTGTGTCATGGCATACCACCTATCTTTGGCTTGGTGAATATGATTTAAACTAGTTCGTATTAAGCTCAAGGAATGGATTGTGGACCTGAAATATCCTGATATGCTTGAAGCTCATCCTACAAAATACAAACTACAATGTTATTTACAATGAAGCTAAAGTGAAATGAATCTCCATAAAAAAATTTCAAAATGGGAGGAGGGTAGGGCTGAAAAGAATCTAATTTCTCTCTCTCTCTCTCTCTCTCTCTCTCTCTTCTCAAGCATGAAGATCACTATAATCTCAACCATATATTACACAAGAAACTAGAGAAAACCATAAATAACAATAACACATTTCTGGATAAACTTGAGGAAATCAGTCATCGAGAAATGAACATAGAATCATAGCCTGCATAAACCCAAGTAAATAACTATTGTACATCCACCTAGATCATGATAGGGGTTAGTTAACCTAACAACGTCTCAAGCTAAGATATTCAACACAAAATAGAGTAATTATCCCTAAGCTAACATCTCCAAACACTTAATTACTAATACTGCATTGACACATCCTAGAACCCAACTGCAAGAAGCATTAATTCATAAAAATTAGACTAGTTAGGATTAATATCTTACCCTGTAGATATGACTAAACCTATAAATGAAAAATCTACTTAATAAACATAAAGAAGCTTGAATGTATTGGAATCTCAAACATAAATTCTCAATTGGAAGTGACTTAACAACCCACAAACAAAATGTGAACCTACAAAGCCTTTCCTTTTTATTGCACTCAGTCGAGAATGATTTTATAATGTGGTTGCATAAATTTATAGGCCAGGGATCAAGCCACTACCTTTGCAAACTTTAAAACTCTTAAGTAAGCCAATACTCCACTAAAAAAATAAAGCTACAAAAAAAAACCACTAGGAACAAACTCCCATAAATTACAATAATTTCTCCCATAATAGAATTATATCTGATTATAATTGTAATGTTTAAGTACAACTGGTAGTTTTGAGGTCTATGAAAGTAAAAGATGCCAAAAATCATTCAATTTGATCAATGTGATCCATGGAGATCAAGAAAATACACGAGTTTAGACTTTCCATTTGTCTAAAATATACCATGATAAGTTCTAATAGCTTAATATTTGATCTAACTCCTTTTATGCATTTGGCAGGACAAAAAATGAATATCCATTTGAAAAAGCATCTTTGTAAAGCATGAGAGATGATTTGGGCACCAACATACTGAAGAAATGATTAAAACAACCCAAAATCCTACCACTAAAATATCCCTAACTGCTCAACCATTTTCTCTAAAATTGGTCTTCTTGTATATTATTATGAATTATGCTCCTAATGGTTCAAGTCTCATGTCAAATGGATGCTCTAGTCAAAATATGTGAGCCAAAAACTAGGTCCACAATCATTTTGGCTTGTGATGTCCATATGCAGATTTTAGAACTAGGGTAGATTGTCAAATTTAATATCCTAAAAATATCACTATACGTAGTCCCATGTTATGCCACGTGTACACTAGTGCCACGTGTTAGCTTCTTTAAAAATAAGTGTTCTTGGGGTTTGCCTCTTCTAAATTATGTCAAGGGCACTTGGATTGGTCCACATGGACTAATCTATGAATTTCAGAACTATCGAGATATTGGGATTCCTTTTCCTCCTTTGATCCTCTTTCATGGCCTTCTAGGACCATGTGGCCATCTCTTGGGAATCCAACCGTTGGCCTTCCTTTCCTCTATGATCCTCCATTTTCCAAATTTCTGTGACCATGTAGCCAACCTTAGGATTCTCAGTTCTTAGGGTTCTCACACTCCTTAGGAAGACTTGGCCTCCGTTAGGCTTAAAACTTTACCTTGATCTTCATTTTCCACATTTCTCTTTTAAAATACTCTTGATCCTTTTAATTAAAGCAATCAAGCCAAAGGTTCAACTCCATGTAGTTTTTTCCATTTGACTTGACTACCTCCTTATTGGTCATTGAAACCTCAAGCCTCCCAAACCTCCAACACTTTTCATGCATCAGTGTCCCCTAGTATCCTCTTGCTTAGCTTTGTCTTTCTGATGGGTGACACTTGTCTCCCATTGATATTCCTATGCTTCGGGCCCTTAGACAATCTGGCCTTCGCTTCAAAGACTCATGAATGTTGATTGAATTCATGTTTCCACCCGGGACAATTGTCTTTAATAGATGGATCACTACATTAGGCAAACCTGTCAGTAAATCAAACAAACTAAGTTTGATGGTATGAAGCCAATGTAAAATGTAAGTTAAACCAACATTTGAATGTATCAAGCCCGTTTTGAGTCTAAAAAAGACTAAGTTATGGTATTTTCTCTGTTTTTAATTTATACGTGTGTTATACTAGAGAGAACTTGCATATATATTAAAACAAAGGTTTAAAACATTAACAAAGAACTATAACTTTTAAACCATTTTAAAATCTAGAATTAAACTTTAGAAGTATAAACAAACTTGGAAAATGTTAAACTATGATATTTTTATCTAGTTAAACTAAAATGAAAAACCAAAGGTCTTCCATCATGAATGGGGGCTTAAAAGAACGTTTTAAAGTAAATGAATAAAAAAGTGGGGCTCCATTTTCGTGTCAAATGGAATGTGGCTATGTTGGGTACCAACGGGGAGAAACGTGAACTGAGCTATGAGATTATATGATTTGAGTGATTTTAGTGACGATGATGAGAGTATGATACAAGGACATCGTGGTTGAGGTGGGGCACATGACAATGCGAATTTTGTTTTAGTTTTTTTTTTTAAATTGGGAAAAGATATCTAGGAGACAAATGAAAAAATGTGTATCAGGACAAAATTAACTAATAAAATTTTCCCCAAAGAGCGTTAAAATATATATTGAGTTAAGTTCTATGTGGATTTGGGGGAATTTTGATTTTTAGAGTAATTAGGATGTGTTTTATGAATTTAATGGTAGGAATAGTTGTGCACCCTTGAGACAAACAATATCATCCATGCTATACTGGTTGATTGTATTAGGGATAATGGTGTTGATTTTTTAAAGCATGGATGATGGCGTTTGAACTGAAGTGGTTGATGGTGTTTCACTTGGGTGGTTGATGTAGTGAAAAAATGGATTTTTCTCATTGGACAATCCTATTTGACAATAATTTAATTGTTTGATTTTGAATTATTTAAGTTATATTTTGATGACTATTTTGGATTAATATCTAACGGGTGGTTGTTTTTTGATATTTCGCAAGCTCCACATAGGTTGTGACTATGAAGATCAGTGGATATGGCATGGGTACAAGAGTTATTACGTGGTTTATCTGTGAAAGATGTAATATAGCTACATAGCCTCAACTTTGGAGACATTATGTAGATGGTGTGAATTCCATTGGATCCAAATATGATAGAAATATTTTTGAGCCACTGTGAGTTCGGGTCCAACACTTCTAGGTGGAGGGATAAAGGATTGATGATAGAGGCCTCCGTGAAAGTGCATGATGTTCACGTGATTCTTGGGATGACGATTCAAGGTGTTTAAATTTTTAATGATGTTCCTATGAGAAAAATAGAAAGGATAACATTGGCATAGTGGGTCAATGGTAGTGCTAATTATCATCCAAGATCACCAATGGTTCAATTGAGTAATGTGTATGCTATACAGATTCCAGATATCTGGAAGGAGATCATTGATATGGTTGTCGAATATATCTTGTGCCACAGAGAAGATTAAGTAATGACTTTATTTATGATTGTGGCATGTAAGGATTCCTTGGAGTCAAGGAATTAGTTTAGTTATGGGACTACTACCTGAGTGCAACTAGTGCACGATATTTAAAATATTTGAGTGGAGTAGAAGAAGGAAACGAGGCCTATTAATATTTTGGAATCTAGGATCTATGAGTGCGTCCCTATGCATAGACTATAAAAGACACCGGTATAGGTAACAAGGGATGCCTCAATGATATGATAGTAAAAGAGATGTCCACTAATGATGGATGTAGTTGGATATATGTTCTTCATTCATATTACAAAAAATCAGGTAGTATGGGAGCTATATAGAGGTACAGTGGGTCAGTGGTCAAGTTTTATGAAGATGATTACTACTAAGAGTATTTCAGATATTAAAAAACATTATGTGTGCTAGGTAGAGACAAACATAGTCAATAGAGTTAATTTTTAGTTTGGGAACCAAGACCATGTAGTTTCACCACCCATCCTAGAGTATCATCAATGACATGCTAGAGATAAATGTGGGAAAGAAGGGTGGGTAGTATTTATTCCACCATTGAGGCCATGCTGAGTGAGGTGCATCCCATAGTTAGGTACCAGGTGATAACGTCATAAGGGTGTAGGAGGAGTAGAGGGACCATATGTTATAGAGATAGGTTACTGAGGAGGAGAAGAGAGTAGAGATACCAAGGGGATGACATCATTATTGATGGTTGTGGATACCCAGAGGAGGATATTTTCCATCCCTAGCTACATAGATTATGACTTATATGATGAATCATTAGGAAGAGATTGAAGGCTTCAAGTGGATCACAAATGATTTTAGTTCCTTGAGATAGGTGGGTATGGTTGGTAGGAGCTTGAGTGTCAAGATATGACAATGATGGGGAAATTTTGGGAGAACAAACAAATAGATTCATTGTGGTTGAGCGACCTGGGGGGATAGGTAATCCTCAAAGTGGTTTATGCAAATTTTTATTTAGATGGTTATGGTAGAGTATATTTATTATTGTATAAATTGTTAATGAGGTGTATGCATTATTATTTTTGTATAGACCAGGTCATATTCGAGTGGAATTATTTAATCTAGGGTGCACACCATAAGATCTTGTGCCACACTATCCCTACTAGATACATTTGTGATGATAGATCCCATATCAATGAATAATACAGATTTGGTGAGTGCATTCATGCAACTCATGAGTTATAGAGATCAAATGATGCTCATGTAACTGTAGATGCATGATATACGAATATTTTGATGCAAGGAATTATCTAGGCATAGACAACATTGGCATGAGTACAAGTAGTGAGATTGTCAAATGTGCAGGTAATAACTACACACCAAGAGATGAATGTGGCTCACTTTTTGGACTTATAGGTTCAGGAATATAGAGTAAAGGGATATGCTATAGGGGATTGGTCTAGAGCCACATCAATATCAAAATCCCCACATGCTACAATTCAGACACCATTAGGTCAAATTATTGGACAACCTCTAGTCGAGAGAAAATATGCTTGAGTCATGTATGATGTATTTTGGAGAGATATATTGTATTGATGATGTATAAAATGATTTATTTGAGATATATATGAGACATCATTGCTATATATTGATTTTATGTCTATGTGATGTTGATGTATGATTAATTTTATGACTCCATAATCTTATTTATGAATAAATGTATGGGCACTTATGGATACAAAAAATGGAATAATAAAAGGCTTAAAATGAGGATCATAAAGTAGGTAATATGTGTAAGATAAAGGTTAGATTGATGGGATAAGAATTAATTAAAGGGCCAACCCAAGTGATAAGAGGTATGCCTAAATAGGAGGTGATAGATAAACTTCCAAAGTATCCAAGGAAGGAAGAAATGACTGTAAAATCCCAAGTGGGAGGAAGAAACCCAAGCAAGATAGATAAGCCCAAATGGGAGGGAAAAACCTGAGGGAAATAATAAAGAGATATGAGGCACACTAAATAAATAAAGTAAATTAGCGATAATATGTGAAAGATTGACATACATTGTTTATGCTGTTGGTTATTTGCTTTAGATTTTAATATTGAGTGTGAATCATGAGGTCCTCTACGTTATTTTGAATAATGTTTCAATACCTCGAAAAAATTTAGATTATGAGAGAAAAGAGAACCATCAATCTATTTAGATGTTTGAGTGATAATTTCATGAAATATATCATGAGGGGAGGGATGGGGGGGAATAATATATAGGGTGAGATCAAGATGATGACATAGAGGGTTTTTTTTCATAGTGGAGGATATTGATCCCATCACTTTAGTGTATGAGGAGAGAGTATCTAACTTGGAGATTGTAAGAGATAACCCAAAAAGTATCATCTGTATTTGATCAGAAACCATGATGAGAGAAATAAATTGGTGCAAAAGAAAAAGTTTGAGTGGATTTATTTTATTGATATCACGTAACCTTTACTTCAAATTTATTCATATGTCATTAGTATTCTATATAATTTGAAACATCATTTTTAGGAGCTTCATGTCATGTGTAATTTGGATCAATTGCATGTGGGATGGGAGATATAATAGAAAGAAGAGCTGAAGGTGATCTCATGGACAGTAGAGTCATAATGACATGTGGAGAAGTATAAGGGGAGGAGAAGGAAGAGATGTCATAAGAGGTGTTGTGGGAGTAGAGGAGATGATCAAGGGAGTATGTTGTGGCTCGAGATTTGGGTCAGTAATCAAAGGAGTGTAGTTCATAAGAATTCCAATGATAGTGTTAATACTATGAGTAAGGTGGGATTGTAACAATTCTTAATACCACAGAATCTCCACATTCTTATCTTGGACATAACCTACTAAGAAGGGGTCATATAGGGTATAATAATCATCATTATTGGGTGTATTAATGTCAATAAAATAGTCGATGCTAGTCTAAGGATGAACTAGATGCTTTAAGGGAGGATGCTTAGTGTGAGTAGGACTCGATCAACATCCTTCTTAGCAAAACAATATTTAGGAAAGGAGGTAATTGGGAGATAATTACACCGGGAAGATTATAAATTTTTAATCTAATGTTTATTTCTTTAGGATCATTGTCATATGAGTCAATAAGGTTGGGAAAAGTACATTCTATAATCTTGGGATGACCACTATAGCTAAAAAGAGAATCCATAGGTAATTAAAACATTTATATTTATGAAATGGGATAATAGGTAGCTCTGCTAAGTAGGAATCTTGAATGTCCCACATTGAAAGAGGTCAAGTTTGAATGGTTAGTGTCACATTGTACTTTATAAATAACACTTATATGTGGAAAATTAGTGCATTAGAAGATGGATGACATGATTGCATGCATGCATTGGGTCCATGATTGACCTAAGAGGATATTATAAAATAAGGGGAAGTTGAATATATTGAATTTAATGCACATAGTATGTAGGGGCATGATTATAGGGAGACAAATGCAACCCATAAGGGGCATCTATAAATGAGCATATCCTTGACACATGTTCCTAGTGCATTTGAGATTTTTGATAGATTAGCTAAGTTTCTTAATGAAATCAAGGGAAGAAACACAAGTACTAGAACATTTGTTTATGAGATATATCTTAATGGTAGTGTACAATTTGGAATCAAATAAAGAGATGAGGGTTGTCTACATGAAATATAAGATCATCAAGAATTATGGTGTTGAGATGGAAATCAAAGCACAAAGAATGGTTGGTAGAAAGGTAAGCAGAAATGGATAAATCTTCACATTGGCATAATATGCTCTCTTATGAACCATGTAGGGTAGGTTCCTTCTCTAAAGAAGGTAGAAGAGAGATGTTCGTAGTGAAGAGGGATAGGATAATACACTCATGATGATTAGGCGAGGTATGATTTAGATCTAAAAAATGGAATTCAACTGGGTCCCAATCTTCATGGCTAGGCTATGCAGTAGTTTGACCTTGAAGGTATCATTATAAATAGGTTCTAAAGGAGTGAGGATTATAGGGAGATCCTAATTTTTTTTTTAATATTTCTACAAGGTCATCCAGGGTATATGAATCTTCATAGGGGCCAATGGCCTAGGGAAAAAAGGAGGTAAGATCGTGTGAGACCGGTTGTATAGTGGTATAAGGGATGATGGAATCTAAAGAGGATACTAAAAAATAGGATTAACCATGCAATAAAATCTATAGGTGTTATGGTGTTTATTTGGACTGTGGAATAAATGATTGAGGGTTGTTCATGGGATGTTTAGTTTGGAGAATAGGGATATATAGTTTTGTAATATACGATACAAGTAAAAGATGGATATATTGGATTGATAGAAGTAAAATATATGATTGGTACCTTGCATGTTGACCATGTTTTTGGCAGATTAAATAGTGAATGTCTATTAAGTATCAATAATTTTAGCAATTACATTAGTGATTTTAGGAAGATTAGGATTAGGCTTTTCAAATTTAGAGTGATCACGGAGTGGATCATTAAAAACTTTAAGATGTTTATTGGCTTGATGAAGCACATCATACCAATCATGTTAATGGTATTTATCATGTTCCTTGACAACCTCATCTACCCTCTCACAAGTAATGGTTTCATGGTTGAAGTTATCTCCAAGGAGTAAGGTGTAGGTGAAGGATCAAAGGGAAAAATATTTTTTGTAAGAATGACGCCAATTAGCATGCCACCAGTAAAATTTATTTTCTTCATGCCATTAAAGAAGAGGTTGAGAAGGGTCTATAACCACGGTGAAGGGTTGAGGTAGAAGATGTCTCAATTCATCCTTATAAAAAGTTTGGTGACAATTGGCATGGGAAGAAGAATGCGTTTGAGAGATAACTTGCTGTAGTATGAGCATAATGAGAAATTCTATGAATTGTATAATTAGAATAAGTGTCTTGAGGAGGAGTGTTTGAGAATCCATCGTTTGTGACATTATTATTTCTAGGATGCATGTGAACTAGGATATTCTTAGGTTATGGTTGCTTAAGGGTAGGATTTTTGAATTCTGTCATGAGGTAATATTAGAATTTTGCTTGTTCAAACACTTATTTTAATGTTGTAGGAGAGTAGGATATCACGTTGTATTGAAGGTGATGTTTGAGGGTTATGAGGAATAACTAAAATAAACTTGCATTAGGCATACCAACCCCTGTATATATGACATTCATCTCATTCTAGTATTCATTTTGTTTCATGTTCATGTTACATCTATAGTGTGAACCATACACATGGCGATGAATCATCATGTTACGTATATAGTATGGATTGCATCAATATCTAGATCAATTCATTATAGTCTAACATGGTACAATTAAGTGATGGGAGGGAATAGGTAGTAGATAAGACAACATGGTTATGACATCACTCACTTCACTGAAGAGCATCACATGCATACCCCTATCATGTCATATGCATGCCCCTATCCCTATTATGCCATGTTTATGAAATATAGTTCACTAGATAGGGGTGGGAGAACCACGTGACTGGTCACCTGATTAGCTACCTGTTTGGCCACCTGACTGGATAATAAAGACTAGAGAGGAAAAAATGTGCCATAGATAGGATAGTACCATTCTCATTCAATTAGAATTGTGATATGATAGTACTGTATTGTTGTTCCATGTTATAGTGCCAAGGATAAGAGATAAGTGTAGAGAGCTATTCGTGGCTTAGTGGAAAAGGACTTCCAATGCTTGATGAAAGATTGGGAAGATTCAGTGTCATCTTGTTTACAATTGATGAAACTGTTGATGTTATTTTTAGGGAGATCATGCTATTGGAATTCATTGGATAGGTGGTCACCAAGATTTCAAGTTTGACAATAGAGTTTTCTAAAAGAGTATGGTACTAATCCAAAGCATCTCCCATAAGCATCTTGATAAATAGCTTGGTGGCGGTATAAGAGTTGAATTTGACCCAATCCTTGTAAAGGTTGTTAAAAGGAATTAATGTGAAGAGAAGGGTCAGTAGAGCCATCACAAGAGATGGAAGGTGTGATACCTCCAAGATTCATGGAAGTGATGTATGGAGTGATAGTTTGTTTAAATGGATTAAAGAACCTTGTTATGAATGGGTGTTTGGGAAACAGGTTCCCTATTGATAGAAGTTGGGAGGGGAGGGGGATAACCTTGGGTTTTTGTGCCCTAAGAGATTGTTTGTGATCAATTAGTAACTTGAGCTAAGTTTTTTTTTGCATTTACAAGAACTAGTTGGCTGTCGTAGTTTGTTGGAAGCTTAAATGCCTCATAAGTTGTATACGATTGTTAGTTGAAGGAGGGGTAGCATTTTTATTTGGATCAACATTTTATCCACTTGTATGAGGATCAATATGATTAATATATAAATCCAACTTGCTAGAAAGATAGTCTTTAATGTTTTTTTGCAATATAGCGAGTGACTTTCCTATGAATTTAGAGAATTATTGAAGATTTTTTTATATGGAAGGAGGGTAATAAAACTTAGGAATATATTCATGTACTTAGTCTTATGAGTCAAAGATATGATTATGAATTCTAGATCTATTTTAAATGTTGTGATTTAATAGTTTTGACTTCTTAGTGTTAGCATCTCATATGGCTAGATAGTCAACGTAATGAGGAGATAACTTAGGAAAAGCATTAGTTTCAATGTTATTTCCATTGTAAAGAGGTTGTGTGGGAAAAGAGTAATTATAAATACCAAGTAAATATGCCATTGTAAAAATTTTTGAGGTTAAAAAGGTTTTGGAAAATATTTTTTGATGGGATCAGCCGTACATAGAGATTGCACAGGGGATGATGGTGTCACAGAACAAAAAATACAAGAAAGAAAGGATAATTAGATAATATCATATGTGTAAATGTTTTTATAGGGGCCAAAGACATATGGTCAATGATAATTATGTGTAGTAAGGATTGAATATGGGAGAAAATTCATATAGTGGATGATCGCATAACAAAAGTAAAAAAATTAAAAGTAGAGTGATTTTGACCTAATCTAGGGTAGAATGAGTTTCATGTTAGAATCACTAGACTGTATAACTAGCTAATTGTAATCACTAAATAATGTACTTGCTATGTACATCTAGCTTCTAAATATGTCATTTATATGCATGATTCCTAAGAAAGAGAATTATTCATCAACAACTGTTTACTTTGATTTAAAATTAATTTTTATCATTTTCATCTTTATTGCTTGTTATTTCTGATTTCCAAATTACAGTTTTGCACACCAGCCAACATCCTAGCCTACTATTATTTCACGATTATCCTCTTGGGTACCCTAAATAGAACTACCCATTAGGGATGGGAGTTCTTGGGAACTGTTATCCCCTCTGGGAACTTCTGTTCCCTTTCTTTCTTTTTTTAATTTTTCGGATGTGACTTCTTTCTTGTCTTTGGTTATCACCCTTAGTCGACCTTTCACTTGTTAATGATGAACATTAAGTATATATATATATATGGCTTATTTAACCTTATTAAGGGGGGGAATATCATTTTCAAGAGGCACTTACTACCACAAGGAGATACACATTTCCAATCTACTACATCATAAAGGAATGCATTATTCATTGCTCAAGGGGAGCTATTTTGAATTCCATACCACACATTTTGCATTGGGATAAAGTAGTTATAACTCACTATTCTTTATTCCACTAGCACTAATGAAACCTATCTCAAGGGACGATATTCCAATCACACATACAGAAGAAATACATTGAGTTTGAAATGTAGTGTAACACTTGGTGACAATCACATTGGGGTCATCGTTGAGGTTAGTGCAACTCAAGCATATGCATTATTTATTCATCTAATGTGCGCTTGAGTATTGTGCATATAGCTAGGGTTTTATTTTTATCTATAAGTGTGACTAAGAATAATTGTAGTGAACATGATGCGACCTACAATGAACAAGGAGTGACGATAATTGACACAGAAAGAACAAGGACCAAAGCTATTCCACAGACACCAACACCCAAAATAGATGATAATGCCCAAGTGTTCATGTCCTCTCTCATGCAATTCTGTACCTAATATTGTTACATTCCAATTTCTAAATCAAATTTTGAACAATCCAAATTTAACCCTTCTAGATCAGTCACCAATTGGTTTAGATGTATGGAGGTAAGTTGAGCCATTCTACAAACCCTATATATCACTCTTACTTGTATTTTTATAGCTAGATCTTTCTTAAATACGGTTATATTTATCTGATCATAAATGTATTTATATAGATTTAAATTTTATTAAATCATTTGAAGAACCCGACATCTTGCATGCCCATCATGGATCTCTTCTTTCATGCCCATTATCCGTAGTGGCCACTCTGGGTACCCAACCTATATAGATTTTTCCCCACCCACTCATCAACCTTATTCTACCATGGATGACTCCATCAATGACACAATTCTCATCAATTCCAAGCATATTCCTCTCCATGACATATAAGCATCTAACAATGAACATTCCGATGATGAATATACTAATGTCGATAAAGCCCAATTGGATTCCCTTACCAATTTCTGCATTGCAATGCGTGATAATACGACCCATATTACATATATCTTAGTTATTCTATTGACTACCCAATGTACCCATGATAATGCTACCCATAATAGTATGATTCATATCCCGACACTCTCAACCACTACTACTTATTCTATCCCTCTTTCTTCCTCTCCTTCCAATATTGGAGTCTCTGCCATTCACATGTCTATTCCTACCCCTTCTAATAATTCTTCTTCTTCTCTTATTTCACACTTTCAACCTAATTATTCTTTAGGAACCCATGATTTGCACAAATGGATAAATTTAAACAAGGATCTAATGAACATCTTTGTGGTTACGTATTACGTTACATGAACGATATTTCTAAGATGAACAATGTATTAGCTGTAAACACCCTAAAAATAAACTCATATTTCTAGCATGATTCCATCTAATTAGAATTAATTAAATTAATTCTATCACGCTTTTGGAATTAATTAAATTAATTCCTACACCCTCTTAGCTAATATAATTAAAAAATTATTTATTTAAATGATTAATTATTTTCTTACAATTAATAACTAATTAAATTAGTTATTTAATTCCATCTATCCTAGTCAAATCCACTTGAAATCCACTTCCCTATTCCACCTAAACTCCACTTATAGATTCCTAAAAAGGAGGGGGAAATTGATTTGTATGTACAACCACCTTCCTAGGTGTAACTTCTGCAATCCAAATGTCTACTACCCCTTAAAATATGCAATTCCATAGACCAAGTCTACTTTCTAGTTCAAGTAGTTATAATTATTAACCTGAATCTTAGTAAAAATTTCATCCACCTTTAATGGCCATACCCTCAGCTATAAAATCAAGCCATTTATTTTTCAAACTCATCCTTAGAAGCTTATGAAAATTATAGCCAAAATTTTCCAAATTTCCCCCCACATCCGTGTGTATCCAAGCTTGTAGCATTGCAAATCCACTTTGGAGAGTCATATAAAAAACACCCACAATTCAAACATCTTAAGATTTCACAAGCCCAAGTGCTTCAAAATTTTTCTTGAGGTTTGTAAGAGAATTGCAAAGAAGGTATTGCTATTTATTTATTTTATTTTTCATTTATCCGGTAATTTTCATTGCTCACATTCTGGCATGCCTGATGGGACTCCCACATTCATTTTCACACTTCCAGTTTATTTTTTTTATGGTTGAACATTGTTTATGTGTTCTTTGTCTTCTTCTAACCTTGCTGTCCAAATTTTAGGTTCCTAGGTGAAGTACAAATATAGAAAAACCAAAAAAACCAGCTTTCTAGCCGTGTTTTTCCCATTTTAAAGTTTCCAGAACTGTTTGCGCCAGTGTTTCCGATCTCTGTGCTAGCCTAACTGTGTATGCGCTAGCATTCACCTATGCACGATACTGTTAAAAGTGTACGTGTTTACATCCTTGTGTCTGCGCTACTGTTCCAATATACATGCGTCTGTTCACTAGTACATGCTTATGTTCCAGTATATGTTTTTGCGTTCCTTTACACACCTTTCTGTTCACCTACACGCACCAGCATCCTCTTGCATGTGCCAGTGTTCCTTTCATTCTTTTATATTTTTTATTATTATTTTATAGTCTCTATGTCATGCTAACACATCTAGTTGTACATGATAGCATTCTCTATAATGCTAGCACACTCAAAGTGTTTGCGCTAGTGCGCTACTATACGTGCTAGTGTACTCTTTTTGTGTTTTGTCAATTTTCTACTTTTTCCAGCGTGTTGTTTGAATATAACCTCTATTTTAGACTACTTTATTATTCAAATTTTGTAGATATATTGTTAGTTATTTCAAGTATTGGTAAGCAATGAATTTTTTCTTTTGTCAATCACGATAGGATCATGCATATGCTCTTTCCTCGCTCTTTATAAGTGATCTTGGAAATCAGAAACGTGATCATTTTTAGGTGCTATTTAAGATTAACCTTTTCTTTTCTTAATCAAAGTAAGATCATGCATATGCTCTTTCCTTACATTTTATAAGTAATCTTGGAAATCAGAAACATTGGCTTTCTTCTTTCGTCTTGTCCTCTCCACCTACCTCAGGAAAACATACAAATTCTTATTTGCAAGACCAAATATAAATGAGGTTAATCTTAAAACACTCAAACCACTGATTGTAGGTTTCCTTGGTCAAATAATGACATCTAAAATAGATTACGAGTTGCAGGTTTCCTTGGTCAAAGAATAATGGTTAACAAAATATCATTTTAAATCAAGAATAGAATGAACAAATCACATAGTATTTGCAGATCCGGATGAAGGGTTAAAACCCATCCACTTAACTGTGAGAAGTGCTTTGGATTAAGCCATAAAAATAATTTTGAGTAATACCATAGGATCCCAAAAGCATTTGGTACATTGAGGGAAGTGGCTAACAAAATGGGTACCCCTAATCCAATTGACTAGTACGCCTATGTGAGATTAGAGTTGCGTATATCCAGTACTGGCGACCCAATACGATTCATTTGAGCAAGATATTTGCTCATTGTTTCAAAGGGGATAAAGTAAAGCCATAAACTAGTAATAATACCATGCTTGCTTGGATATACTACTGAAACGTAGTTGAGAGAACCAACTAGGAAGCCACGCCTTGTCCAAACTAGTCTAAGGTAGAGGTAAAAACATCCATAAAAAAAATTTGTTTTCGTTTTTCTTTTCTTTTCTTTATTTTAATAGTAGTAAGATGTGTTCCACACTTGTTTCTATGTTCTCACTTTTATATCTCTTACCATTCTCCAAATGCTCGTTATTTGGATCCATTTTCATCTCTTATTCACTCTTCGAAATACTCCTTATTTGGGCCCATTTTCACTTTTTTTCTACATCTCCAAAGTTTAATTATTTAGACTTGTTTTTCATCTCATTATATTTCTTTCATCATCTTCATTTGAATTCATTCACTAACTCTATTTTACACTTTTCCAAATCTTCTCTTGGATAATTCATCTCCTTTCCATCCTTTCAAATTTTTCTTTCATTTAAAATTGTTCTTTCATTTTCATCACACTTTCCAAATATCCCTTATCTGGATATACCTTTATCTTCCTTTCACGTCTCCAAATAGTCTTTATTTGGGTCTTTTTTGTCATATCTTCTAACAATCCTTATAATCCTATATTTGGATTTCTCATCATTTTATTTCATCCATTTCCAAATATTATTTATTTGGAGCTTTCTTTCACCTCTTTTATTTGGATCTCACATCCTTCCTTTGGAATTTTCATTCTCTATCTTGAATCTTCCATTCACCTCTTGTCACTTTTAGAAATCATAAAAGTTCCCCCTTCAGATTATTCTCATTTTGAGTTTATCCCCATCTAATTATCATCTTAAATATTTTGATTATATTTTCTAAAGTTTAAGCTTTATCTTCCCCTTTCATAATTAAGTCTTGAGTTGTGGATATCCACGTCTTCACTCAAGCCTTTTTCATCTCGCAACTTACATCATCATATCCACATTATCACGATCAAGTTATTTTCCTCTCCTCTTCCATTCTAGAATTTTATTTTCTAGAGGTTGAGTACATTTTATCTCTTCATTCCCCTCTTCCTTTCTAGCATTCACTTTGCTAGAGGTTGAGTATGTTCAAATATTTTCATCCTTTCCTTATATCTAGCATTCCCTTTGCTAGAAGTCAGGAACATTTAAAACTTAATCGCTAAAACCTCCTCTCTTCTAGTATTCACTTTACTAGAGGACAAGAATGTTTAATCAAATTGCATCCCTATTCCACTTTAGCACTCAATTTACTAAGGGTTGAGTGTATCTTCATTGTCATCTTTTCACTCACATCTACCTTAGCATTCACTTTGTTATGGGTCACGTTGTCCAAATATTCCAAACCCATCTTCCAACTTAGCATTCACTTTTCTAAGGGTTGAGTTATATTCAATCTTAATCATTACATTCTCTTCCATCTTATCATTCACTTTGCTAAGGGTTGAGCTATTTATCATGTCTCTCTTTGCTCCCCCCTCTTTTAAATACTGTTGGAAAAAGACATAGAGATTATAGTCCCTTTGGAAGAGGCAACAAAAATCCTTGTAGAAACTCCGATGATGAAGACAACCAAATCATGAGGATCATAAAAATAAAATTTTTCTTGAGGAACAAGCCCAAATTGAACATATTCTATGCACTAAGGACCAATTTTTGCTTCGTATCCTTGATATGGGAGAAAAATTACATTTTGACTTTGACGGGGATGTTTTGAGAACATTACTCAGTAAACCTATGCCCAAAAAAGATGTACAACCAAAATAAAATAATGATGATGAAGCTGGGCCAAACAAAATAAATGTTAAGGACAATGGAAAATCTACTAATTTGCCCCTCGATCCCAATCAAGCCTTGATAAAATCAAGGCAATGGAACAAAAACTAAATATCTTATCTTGTAAAGGCACTACTGAACCTAATGATAAAGATTCATCAAAGAAAAGTGATGAGTCATTTAAGACCTATAATGTGCCCAATAAAGAGAACAACAACCTTAAAAATGATAATTCATCATTTATCGCATAAAATAACTCACCATTTTCTCACGAATGGAAATGATGAAAGACACGATCTTGGGTATGAAACACCAACAACAATAATTCAAATTTGATGAATTGTGTCCTTACCCCTTTGATAAGGACATCTTACGGTTACCATTTCCAAAATACTTCGAAATTCCCAAATTTGATAAATATAAGGGAAAGAACAACGCATGAGAGCACATTAAGGAGTTTTTCATTGCATGCCAAGAAGTGACATATAGAAATATCTTCTTATTGCATCTCTTCTCTTGAAGTCTAGGAGGACAAGCTTGGATTGGTTCCTACAACTTCCCAAGGGTTCCATAACCACTTTTGTGGACCTCTCAAAGAAATTTGTTAAATACTTTTCCTTCAATATAGATTCTGAAATCACAATGATGGATTTGTGCAACACCAAGACAAGGTCAAATGAAACCTTTAAATAATTCCTAAAAAGATGGCATGGAATCACAAGCTGATTCCCATGCTATATCCTAGAAAAATAACTAGTGAACATATTTTATCCAAATCTCTCCAACGAATTATCCTTTCATATGCAAATGCACCACCTCAATAGATTTGAGAAAGTAATTAAAAAGGGATCCCAAATAAAAAATTCCCTTATCATAAAAGGTTTAATCAAACCCCATTCAAATAATAATGGGCATCATAGTCACAAAAATAATGGTCCTCATGACGAAAAATCTAAAAACATAAAAAAAAACCACAATGTGGTTAACGATAGTGTTACAAATAACCGTAATGTGCATAACGTCTAAAACAACCAGGCTAAGTAAAACAAAGCAAAACAACCTCTCATTATTTCAAGTAGAGATGCCCCCTTCTTGCAACCTAAAACAATGTGGATTCACACTTTTGAGGGAACCCCTCTTTAGTGTTTTGTGCTAACTAGTCAATGCTACTATGGTTATGTACCCTATTACGAAGCCTTTCATTGAGGGGGAACGTAAACCCACTTGGTATAAAGATGAAACACATTGTGATTTTCATTGCATCAATGATCACTAAATGGATAGATGTATCCGAATCCACACCTATATTCAAGACCATATCGATAATGGTGATATAATGGTTGAAGGCCCTGCATTAATCAAAACACCTAATGATAATATTAAAGTGTTTTTCAATCCATTCTCTAAACATGGTGCAGATAAATTTTTTTTTGAAAAAGGAAAATATTCAAATAATGTCAATTTTGAATCAATTATTTCCTTTGTCGAGGAAGTTCCTCCTACTATTGCTACCATCACATGTAAACATCAAAACAATGCGGTGACAACGTGTCAAAATAAAATCTGGATTCATGCGGACAACCAACTATCCCTGTTGTCCACCAAGCCTCAAGTGTCCAAACCTATGGCTCCCTCAAACCAGAGGTCAACCCTAAAAGCTAAACCTATTACTTCTGGATCATATGACCTACTAAAATAATTACCAACAACACCTGCACATATATCTCTTGTGGTGTTATTAAAAATGACACCTAACCTCTAAGACATTCTTACTCGTGCTCTTCATGAAGCAAGGGTTTCTATGAACCTCAATGTCTAGCAGTTATAAGCCATGATTGCTAACCTTTCATCTGAAAGTCCCATCTTTTCATTCAGTCCTCAAGACTTGTTGAAGCCACACCTTCACAATAACAACTCTTTATACATTTAAGTGTATATAGCCAGCCATAAGGTCAAAATATTTCTCATCAATAATGGAGTATCCATAAACATATATTCTATGAAAAATTTATGCTATCTTGGTCATGCAGAGGAAAACTTGGATGCCAATGTTATCACCATCCATGGTTATGACAATAACGAGTGACAATCCTCTGACACCATTACCCTTCCCATATGAGTGGGACCTCAACTTCTTGAAACCCTCTGTCACATAGTGGACATGGAAACACCATACAATATCCTTGTGGGTAGTCCTTAAATACACACAATGTAGGTTGTTCCCTCCACCTTCCATAAATGCATTAAATTACTGCATAACATAAAATATTTCACCTTGCTTGCTGACACAAAACCCTTTGAGTACTGTAAACTCCTAAAAATAAGGTATAATGATGCTAACTACTATCCATCTACATATAACTTTGATGAACCTCGTGTTACTCACATTGACCTTGAAATTATTTTAATCTCGCACACCTCTGCGTCAAATTCAAAACCATATATGTCTAAGATGTTCCCTGAATTGAACTTTTCACATCAAGGTATTGGAGAGTATAAACTTTAAAATTATTTTTATGCTAGCCAAATCACATCATCCCCTCACAGTTATAGACTTCCTAATGTCTCACATTTATAGGAATTTATGGATTATTATCTGGGAAATACTCTTTGGAGACAATACATATTTTTAGAAGTAGAAAATATTCAAGGATTTGATAACTCTTGGATGTATGAAGATCGGATGGCTGAATTATTTGAATCCCCAAACTATACCAAGGTGCACAAAATAATGAAGAATATGAAATGGAAAGGTAGAGGACTTGGCCCACAAGAACAAGGAATTCTCAAAGTTTTCGTATGTAAATAAAATCTCTACCAACATGGTCTAGGATACAAGACCTTTAAAAAGAGGCCTATGATATTTGATGTCTTGACTAGTGATGAGGACTTGAACTTCAAAGTTGAGATTAGTTCCACACATAGCCTCTTTGAGAACCTTGCTGAAGTTACTCTTTTTCTTGAAGACTTATCCATTTGTACCCTCAATATCATCTACCATTCCCTCATTGATTAGGATCAACAATGTCATATTTCCATGGACCTATTTCAAAATTATGTGGCCATTCAAGAGTTCATTGGGGCTCGATACCTTTTTTCCTTGTTAATCACAAGAAGGGTTTCAAAATAAACCTTGACACTACTACATAATTTTGTGATGAAATTAAGTTATCTAGTCCAAAAATCAAAAAATAAATAAAAATGGAAAAAATAAAAATCACATCTCGCATAGTGAAAACATTTCTGAAGTACTATGTTAGAAGCAAAAATTGAAAATGAAAGAAAAATAAAAGGACACATCTCGTAGTGAAAAACTTTCTAAGGCACTAGAGAGAGGAGACTCTAATATATAAAACTTGACACTAATACATAATTTTGTGAGGAAATTAAGTTCTCCAGTCCAAAAATCAAAAATAGAAAAAAGAAAAATCATCTCTTATAGTGAAAACCTTTCTGAGGCGCTATGTGAGAAGTAAAAATTGAAAATGAAAGAAAAAGAAAAGGACACGTCTCATAGTGAAAACCTTTTTGAGGCACTAGAGAGAGGAGAATATAATCAAGAAATATTAGAAGATCTACATAAACCTATGAAACCATTTCAAGAAATTGACACTTCTAAGCTATTGGTAGAAGAGATCACCACTATTAATATTGGGACAAATAACCAGCCTAAACTGCTACAACTTGGTGCTAGCCTATCAAAGACAGAAATTAAGGAATTCACATAGATTCTCATAGAGTTTCAAGATTTTTTTCTTGGTCTTACAAAAATATGTCAGGATTGGATCCTTCCCTTGTGGTTCATCACCTTGTGGTGTGCCTAAATGAAAAACATGTTAAGAAAAATTTGTGTAGCATCCAAAGATCACTTTACTTGTTAAGGAAGAACTTCAAAAACTGCTAGATGCTAGTTTCATATGGTCTATAGACTATTCTGAGTGGATATAAAACATGGTACCAGTTGCTAAGAAAACTCATGGAATTTGCATTTATATTGATTTTTGCGACATCAACAAGGCTTGTCCTAAAGATGAATTCCGTCTTCCCAATATTGATATGATTATCGATTACACTGTGGGCCATGGGATGTTATCTCTGATGGAAGGATTTTTAGGGTACAATCATATTTAGTTTGTTAAGGAAGATTAGCAAAAAACAACATTCAAAACCCTATGGGGGAATTTCTATTACAAGGTCATGCCTTTTGGCCTTAATAAATCTGATGCTACATACCAATGTGTAATGAATGTCATATTTCATGACCTTATTAAAAATATCATGGAAGACTATGTTGATGACATCCTTGCCAAGTCAAAAACTAGATTCGATCATCTAGTTATTCTTTGGTGCATCTTCAAATGATTAAGGGAATACAAGGTTTGCCTTAATCCTAAAAGTGTGTCTTTGGTGTCACCTCGGGTAAAAATCTAGGATTCATTGTCTCACAAAGGGGAATCAAAGTGGACCCTACCAAAGTCAAAGAAATAATGGAAATGCCACATCCTCAAAATCTTTGTCAATTACGAGGGTTATAAGGCAAGATTCAATCTATTCAGCACTTCATTTCTCAACTTGCTGAAAAATGCAATCATTTCAGTCAATTGCTCAAAAGGGATGTCTAATTCAAACGGATGCAAGATTTCTATGACTCTTTCACCAAGATAAAAGAGTACCTGTCTATTCCTCCAATACTCATGCCACCAATCCAAGATAAACCTCTGTTATTGTATACTTCTACAACTGAACATGCCATTGGGGCATTACTGACACAACACAATGACAAGGGGTAAGAGCGAGAAATATATTACTTAAGAAGAACCATCCTTAAACATGAAACCAAATACTCATAGGTCGATAAAATTTGTTTGGTAGTCACATTCACTTCCCAAAAGTTTTGACATTATTTGTTAAACCATACTAACAAGCTCATCACCAAGATTGACCCTCTCAAGTATCTGCTATCAAGACCAATGATAATAAGATGGATGTCTAGTTGGATTGTGATCCTCAATGAGTTTGATATTGAATTGATTAATCAGAAGGCTATCAAAGGTCAAGTGCTAACAGATAAATTATCTGCAATGCCACTACTAGGTTCTCAAATGCTACACTTTGAATTCCCAGATGAAGACTTGATGTACATAGAAACAGTCCCTTCACAGAATTTATTCTTTGATGGTTCTTATAACCTACATGGATTAGGATATGGAATAGTATTACCCACATGATGGGGATATTATCCATAAATCATATTGCATCAAATTCCCATGTACAAATAATATTTGTGAGTATGAAGCACTAATAACAGGCTTAGGATTTTCTATTTCTTGGTCACTACACTAGTTGACAGTCTTTGGTGACTCCCTTATAATCATCAAACATGTCAATGGGGGTAATCAAGTTAAAGATGAAAATATCCTACCATATAAGTGCATGGTTGATAGTTTAAAGGGGTATTTTCAAATAATCACATTTGAGAAAGTACCTCATTTGTATAATAAAGCAACAGATGTCATGACAACTATCACATCCCTTATTATATTCGACACAAACTAAACTCACAACGAGTTCCTCATAGAACATATTTTGGTGCCCGCATACGATTTTTCAGAGTCCACCACGGTCTGTGAGATTGTTGTTCCTAATCATCCTTGGTACCACAATAATTATACCTTCATCCAAACCAAATACTATCCTCCAAATATGAACTCAACCAACAAAAGAGCCTTAGAAAAACATGCTTCACACTATACTATCCTTGCTGACACCCTTTACTAAAGATGCTATGATGGGACTCTCTTGATATGTCTCAACCAAGACAAAACTAATAAAACATTAGCTAAAATACATTCGGGTATTTGTGGTGTGTACACTAGTAGAATGGTTCTAACCAAGAAGATCTTACGTGTTGGTTATTATTGGAATAATATAGAGACTGACACATGTAACTTTGTTAAAAAATCTCAAGCATGGTAATTTTATTCATGCATATTCCCAAGCTCTGCAACCCATCACTTCGCCTTTAACTTTTTCTAAATGGGGGATTGAATTGATTGGAAAAATAAAGCCCACCTCCTCTGATGGCCATACTTTTATAATAACAACCACCAAATATTTCACCAAGTAGATCAAGGCTATACCTCTTACATACGTTATTGGGTGTAATATTTCCAAATTCATCTTCAAGCATATCATCTGGTGTTTTGGTATTCCCATAAACCATTGTCAATGAAAATGGTACCTCATTCAAGAATAAGAATGTTAAAGCTTTAGAAAATAAGTATCATATCCACCTACAATGAACCACTCCCCACTATCCGTAATGCAACAACCAATCAAAATCTTCCAATAAAACTATAAAATCCATATTGGAAAAGATAGTTGAAAAAAATGGCTATAAGTGGCATACACAACCATATCCCATCCTTTAGGCCTACCATACTATTGTCTAAAATAACTAACCTGGTTATTTAAACAACTTATAGTTCCATTTTGGTTCCGAGTTCAATATTTTAGGTTGCACACATCTTTGGTTTCCTTCCTTGGCACATTTTCTTAGTTGCAATTCTCCACACATGCCCTTGCACACCTTCCCTGGTACTTCCTTGCTCTTCCTCTTCCCTTCGATTCTTTTTGTGCACCTTCACACATTTAATTTCCTCTTATTCTCCTATCTCATTACATATCCCTTTGCGTGTATCCCTTTGCGCATTCATAATTCTTGCAGGTTATTGTGCACTCCTTAAGTCCCTCAAACTTACTTTTAATTTCTCGAAGTCCCAGGAATACCTCCCACACATACCTCTTTCTTCTTGAGTCCCACGCATACCTCTTTCTTCTTGAGTCCCACACATCTCCTCGCACACACTCATTATCCTTTCACATATTTCCTCACACATTTTCCTTACACAATTGCTTATGCGCGTTCTTATCTTGTCCATTTCCCTTCATCCTTGCATAGTTATATATCTTTGTAAATATGCACCTTTTCTTCCCATCCCTGTAAAACCTTTCATGTGTGTTTATAGATCCCTACATTCCTTCCTCTTGTGCCTCCTACTTCCGTACATGTGCTCAAGTTGCAACCCTATGCGCTAGTCACCAAGTGCCACGTGTCACTCCTGGGAACTTGTCAAATGAAGTTCACAACAAACAACCTATCGGAACACACCAACTACACATCGAGTTCTTATCGTGAATGAATGCATGACACATGGCATAAAAG
Organism: Taxus chinensis; assembly: GCA_019776745.2. Taxonomy (NCBI): domain Eukaryota; kingdom Viridiplantae; phylum Streptophyta; class Pinopsida; order Cupressales; family Taxaceae; genus Taxus; species Taxus chinensis. The sequence goes on along the minus strand of CM034149.1, from coordinate 622,390,036 downwards.
GACAAAACAAACATATAGTCAACCACATCCTTCACCAATCAGATCATGCCAAATGTCCTGTATGTTCATCCCATACTTAAAAATATTCAAATCACCATAAATTTTGATACATAACTCAAAATAGGATCACTTGGTCTTGTTGGAAATCTACTGATATGGGATACACATTGGAATTTTCAAAATTAAATTTTAGTAGGATTTGGTAGTTGAAAATAGGGAAACACGACCCATGCCATTAATGCATAAGTCCAGTCAACTTAACCACCTATATTTGATTAGATTTGGTCTCCTTCCTTCTTCTACAAGCTAAACTAACATGGGGAGGTGGATCTGACAGTGCCACAGGCAGGTTTGTAGACATTTATTACACATTGTTGGTGGTTGTGATTGGAAATCCAAGTTTTCCTTTCTTTTCCCTCTCCTTATCTCCCATTCTTCTATATATTTTTCAATAATGCTCATTTGTAAAGGTTGGACCCTCTTGGATTTCAAGAGCATTATTCAGAGTAGTGTATTATTTTTATTTGAGTTGCAGGCCTCAGATATGGTTCTCTTCATCTGAATAATTACCTCTTTCTACCATTGTAATTGACTGTGCATCATTTGGAAGAAATAAAATTATTTTTGTGTGGCTATTCTCTGCCCTAGCTTGTATTTTGTTTCATCTTATTTCCTTTCCTTTGCTACGTTGGTTTCCTATGCATTCTTTATGTCCCTTGTAGGTTTATTTTCTATTGTGCTCCATGAAAATGGGTGTGTGAGTGTTATTTCAGATTGTGGCACTTTTTAATGCCTTTCTTGTGCATATTTTCCTTCATTTTCACTCATTTGAGAGTGTTCACCCCCTCTTTCTGGTGCTATCACCTCGCCTTAGGTTAGGTTTTCATTTCATGCATCTTCTTCTCACCCTAGTCCCTTAGAATCATAGAGTAATGCTAAGTAGCTGAATTTCCCTTCCTAGGAGTAGTTGTAGCAGTATAAATAGGTAGAGGAATCCGTCCTTCTTCAGAGGTATTTCTCTAGCACAAGTCCCATAACTTAGAGACAGTCCCATGTTGCCTCAAACCCCCAGGTCATCCTAATTTGGGACAGGTGTGATTTTGATCTCCAACACATACATCCTTTCATAGTCCAATAAGAGCTACCCATTTTTCCTTGGTATATGGATATGAAGCCATATTACCTATCAAAATTGAACTTCCTTCCCTTTGTGTATCCATCTAAAACTTGTTGCATGAGGAAGATTACCGCCACGTATGAATTTAGAGATTGAAATTCTAGACAAAAGATGTGTTCACACCTTGGATCATTTGCAAGTGTATCAGAATCATCTGCGTTGTTGAGCTAATGAAATGCAACTTAAGTATGAAAGTGTAAGAGGACTGGGTACGTAGAAACATGGCATGCAAGAGTGCACGGAAGTAAAGTAGGATAGGGTGCACCTAGGAACTGTTTAGAATTAGGACTTAGCCATTTTCAACATGGGTCTATTTTTGGACATAGAGTGCAGAACATGCAATGATACAAATACTTACAGATCATGAAAGGCTATTTTGGAATGAGTAGTAGATCGAGCGCCATGCAGAGTTTTGGAGCTAATAATAGGATTATACTATGGTTGTATTATTTGATAATCTATTATTAGTAAGCTTGCATGCTTTTGTAGTCTAATGTAAGGTGCATGGCTATTATTAACATGTAGCCTATTTTTGAAGGTTTATGGGTAGTGAAGGGAAAGTCCCCACCCCTATAAATATGTATTGATTAACACGGTTTAGATAGTTTAATGTTATTGTAGTGTTATGCTGTGAGTTCGTTAGCGCATATGGCTATGGTGAGTTTATGATGTATGTAAGAATTTTATGTGTTTTACAGTGATTAATATAATGGATCTCATTGGCTGGATGTTGGTGTTGGATGTAACTGAACATGGATCTAGCATGATAAATCTAATTATAGTAATTGTTTAGTTATTCATTCATATGGTTTAGATCTAGATTTGGTTTATGCACTGTGGTTTAATTGATTATCTCTTATGGATATGAAATACACATTCATTTATGCTAACATCTTGGGAAAGCTTACATAAAGAGGAACCTAGTACCCTTGCGTGCTTCGGGTGAGTGCTCAGTCTAGGCTGAGTGACATGCCAGCGTGCCTTGGGATTTTGTGGGCATATTCTAAGCTACATCATTGGTTCTGTTAGTAGGACCTCTTTCTCAGTTGTTTTTCAGGATGTTTCATGATGAAGACATACTGGTTGACCTTGGTTAGCATTGAAGAGTGGTTAGATGATTTGGAAGAAGAGTATGCTTGCAGATTTAACACTAGACCTGAGTTTAATGTACACACATGGGTTGAGAAGAATCTGTATGATGCATTGTATGAGACTTTCTATGCCATATTTCCTATAGATCTCTACGAGTGGATGGTTGATTACACATCTAAGAGGAATTAGAGGTTTCACACACTTTTTTGGAAACAGGAAGAATTCTAGGCCTTGTATGATGCATATCTAATTTGGACGTGCTCTATGGATGTTTGGTTCCATGGTGTTTAAATTTTTTTTTTCTTGAGTATGCAATTTCCACTTACTTATGTCCAGAAGTTTCCGAGTTCTAGTTCTTGCATGAGCCCAAAGGATTTTACTTGTGTTGTATTCCTTTGCAATTAATATCTTGATCTTGACCTTGGATTTGGAAGAGAAACTTATGGCTATCCAAACCCATCACATGCGGGGGTAGGAGTAGATTTTGTGAAGATGGCAGACCTAGCAACAAAAAGACAAAGAGAAGAATGACGGAATAAGTTTAATGAAGCATGCTAGAGGGATCTGGTGAAGCAGTGAGAGATCATAGAAAGAATGGTGTTGCAGAGGGAGATGAATCGTGAAGGATTTGGAGCTCACACAGAGGATGTGGAGCCAGAACATCTACAACTCCCCCATTTGGGAAAGCATGGTAGAGAACCCTCCTTGGCTTCGGATGATGGTGTGCCAAATGAAAGATTGTGGACCGCGAGTGCACATCTGAACCTACCTAGTGACCTAGCATTTGTGTTTTATAGATTCTATGATAGTTAACAATAAGAAAGCTAGTTTGGGTAGTAGAGTTATAGTAGATAACATCAATTTTTAGTTAATTTTGAGAGTTAATCAGGTATCTTATTCATCTATGGTGGAGCAGTCGTTGTCTATGTTATTTGGAGGTCTAGCTAAAGGTGTTTTTTTGGGTGAGTCATCAACACAGAACACAGGTGCGTAGAACATTGGTATAATGTTTGGAAGTAGAAAAAATTCACAAACTATGGGAGTCTAGTTTGGCATGACTATTGGAACACAAGGTATTACATCCTCTGGTCCATTGCCTACTTTACGAGGAGGATATGGAGGGTCAGGTTGCTCAGGCACTGGAGGATCTAGTGGCTCTGGAGGCAAGAAAATACCAAAGGAAATATAAGTACTAGACCTAGTGGGAATGGTCCACAGAAGGCCCAACAAATTTATATAGAGATGTCTCTTCGTCTTCTAGAATATAGAGGCATTGAAGATACAACCAAGCACGTGCATATGTGTGAGATTCTATGGGGGGTGAAGGGGATAACTACTCCAGAATACAAGGAAAGTTAGTTTGTAACTACATTTTAGAGGCACACACATAGTTGGTACAGAAATTTTGACCCTGACCAGACTCGTGTAGATTATACCACGTTATAGGATGCATTGTTGAAAGAATTTTATATCCTTGAGTTTGAGTAGAAGAACATCAACAAGTTGAAAGAAATCAAGAAAGGAACTCTTGAGAGTGTTCGAGAGTATGATGCACAGTTCAAGACCCTTTTGTCCAAGTTATCTTATGACAATCACATGAGCCAACATGCTCAATGGTTCATTGGAGGACTAATCACACCTCTTAGAATAAATCTCTCACATAATATTTTCATAGATCTGTGTGAGGCACTTGAGGTAGATCTACACGCTGAGGTGGTAGGGAGTGTAGATACAAGAGTGATCCCATTCTTGGAAGCTAAGATTGCGATAATGGCTAAAAAATTAGAGAAATTATCAGCTAATTTAGAGCATGAGACATGCAGTGGGATTTTTTGCACAGATTGTGAAGTAGAAGGGCATACCAAGGATAATTTTCCTCATAAATAAATGTGCTCATTATTGTTAGACTATGAGATTTGTCACTTGGACCACAGTTCAAGTTGGTACCCCTTGTTGTAACACATGATAAGAAAGAACATGTATTGTTACTACAAGATGTGTAGGTTTAATACTCATGATACTAAGGATTTTCAGTTGATTGATCAGATTCATGATGCCATTAATATTGGGGTACGACATACTGGTGTTAAAAATAACTCTAAGAATAAAAGTGAGCATCATGACCATGATCATAATGAAGGGTGATCTGATGGAGGCCATGGAAGAGGTCAAGGTTATTGAGGAGGATTCTGAGGCCGAGGTTGCGGTGGTGGAAGAAGTGATTTACCTTGTAGAACTTGCTATACATGCGGATCCCCTGATCATTACAGGTGTAATTGTCCTCAGAACATTGTTTGTTCTTTTTGTAGAAAGAACCACAACTATGAAGAGTGCCCATAATTATATGAACATTTGAGTAAGAAACAAAAAAAAGAGAACAAGGGTGAGGGAATGGTTGGAGTGCAACACGCCATTGAAGATCAATGGCTTTTGAAGTTAGAACTAGATCTTGAGTTGGTACCTTTGAAGATTACTACACGCATTGAAGCTACGTGTGCCAGGGAAGTTCTGAAACAGAAGCCTGCCATTACTAAGGAGGGAGATTCTACATGCAAAGTATCTAGAACCTATGCATCAGAAGGAGTTTATCAAGAGACCATGGAGGTGATTCAAAATTTGTAGGGTGAGATATAGTGTTTGAAAGAGCAGTCATGAAAGTTAGAACAAAAGAAGGTAGACGAGATCCATCAGATGAATTTTGATGATCTAAAGGAGGTTTGTAAGATGATGTGCAAAGAAAACATCATTCCTTTTCTAGGAAACTGGTTAAAGGGAAACACTCCACGCACTAGGATTGACCATAAAAGGAAGATTTTCAATGCTAAAGTTCCCCCTCATATCCTGGATTATGACAAGGAGATCACTCTGAATGTTGTTGTGGATGGTTATCTTTTGAGTAATATTATAATTGATACAAGAGTGGAAGTAAATGTAATCACTTTAGACGCATGGGTTAAGATGGGAAAACCACCATTGCGGCCATCTTCAAATGTTTTGTTTATGGAAAATAGGACTAAAGCCATGCCTATTGGAGATTTACAAGATACATCAATTACTATACAGGGAGCCAAGTTTACTAGGTAATTTGAGGCCTTAGCACTTGCAGAAGCTGACAGTTTTCAAACTTTACTTTGGCACCCTTTGTGTTATGCAAACAACACTGATTTGTGCTTCAAAAAAGGGTATATAATTTTTAAGAACAAAGAGGAGCATGTCATTATCCCATTGATAGATGGGAAATTTGCACCTTTTGTAGATCCTGTAAGTGAATAATATTTGAACAAAATTTATGTGTGCACCATTCAAGATCCGAAAGTTCTTGAGCCATCAAAGGAAGGAGTTCTCCAATGGGATGATGCATAGTCCGTGAGCGATAATACAAGTGTTGCATGTGACAACTAGGCACGTGAAAATTATGAAATGGTTAGGTGCAAAGTGAGAAGTACAGCTGCACACGTAAGTAAGCCATGTAATAACAGGTGTTTGGGCAGTAGCCATGTACCGAGGTACACTAGTGAAGAGAATCCTAAGGTATTCCTGCTTGTTATGGAAGCTAAGTGGGAATGTCATGTGGAAAGAAGGAATATGCTAGTTTATACTTTGCACGGGATGAAAAAACTCTGGATAATATTTTGGAATGGAGAGAAGTGACGATTGCTTTATCTACTAGATTTCTAAGGAGGAATGTGCCTACTCAAATCTATACATTTCATGGTAATGATCCTATTGAGTACCATGTTCAGCTATGTGAGAGACTCTGGATAGAGGGGAAGGAAGCTTTACCATCTTTGCTATGGTGCACAATCTCTATTTCACCTTGTGAGGCTACGCGTGTGCATGATATATCTACACATAGTTGAGTAAAGAGACCAGAAATTGGCAAGAACTTACTTTAGGTATAATTCAAACCTTTGACTATTTTTCCACTAAACCTCTGGTGAATGAGGTGTTACAAGTTATGACACACTTAATGATGGGGGATAATAGAAAGGTTGAGGAGCTCCTTCAGGAGTTGTTAGGTGAGTCAAACCTGGAGGCACGCTTTGAAGAGGAATAAACAGATGCTGAAAAACTTGGGCACACTTTCCTAGAAAGAGAAAAGGGTAAGATGGTCTAAATAGTATATGACGAAGAAGTGGAGAATTTGGATATTAAGCATATAGAGGGTACACACAAGGTCATGTATAGTGGATACGAGAAGGCACATGCCTATGAAAAACCTATGAAGACCAAGAAAGTAAACATTGGAATGGATGTTGAACCTAAGGAGGCCATCATTGGAAATTATTGGTCTGACTCTGAAGTTGCTAAGATAATTTAGTTGCTGCATGAATTCTAGGATATGTTCCCTAGAGGCTATCATGAATTGAAAGGATTACATTAATATTTGGGTGAAATGAGAATCAAGATGAAGGAAGGTGCACACCCAGTTTGGAAGAGGCCCTACAAGATGAATTTGAACCTGCGTGTGAAGGTGAAAGAAGAAATTCACAAAATGCTGAATTCTGGAATCATTGAGCCCATCGAGGAGTCAAAGTGGGTGAGCCCTATGGTGATCAGTATCAAAAAGGATGGAAGAATCATAATTTTTGTGGATTACAGGGAGTTAAATGCTACATGTGTAATTGATCCCTTTCCCACACCGTTTACTAAGGAAATTTTGGAAAGCGTTGCAGGGAGTGAGATCAGGCAAGGATAGCTAAAGAAGATTAGGAGAAAACAACTTTCACCATTGAATGGGGAATTTTTATATACACAGTCATGCCCTTTGGATTAAATAATGTGCTTTCAGTATTTTCATGCATTGTTGTACAAGCATTCCAAGATTTTATTCATAAGTTCTTACAGGTTTATCTAGATGATTGGACAGTCTATGGGCTTGTGAAGGATCACTGTGATAATTTAAGGCTCATATTTGAGAGATGTCGGGAGTTGATCATCTTGTTAAACATCAAGAGGTGCATTTTTGCCACACCCTTTTGAATTTTTCTAGAACATATTATTTGTAAGGAAGGCTTACTAGTGGATCCTACCAAGGTTGCTATTATTTTGGGCTTAGAGGAACTAACTAGCCAAAGTGAGGTACATAAATTCTTGGGGCATATAGGGTACTATAAAAAGTTTATCAAGGGTTATGCCAAGACCGTTGTGCCCTTAGAGGAGTTATTAAAAGGAAGAGACAATTTTTATTGGGGTGAGGCACATCAACACACATTTGAGACACTGAAGGAAAGAATTAATACAACACCTATTCTGCACTTTCCTTCATGGACCAAGCCTTTTAACATTCATGTAGACACCTCTGGCATGGCCATTGACATTGTATTAACCCAACCTAGAGAAGGGATTGTTGATCATACTATTTGTTTTGTGAGCAGGAATTTGACTCCAACAGAACAAAATTACACCACTATAGAGTGCGAGGCCTTTTCTATGATCTACGCGCTCCATAAGTTTCAACAGTATTTGCTAGCTACCCCATTCATCTTTTATACAGACCATATGGAACTGAAGTACTTGGTGAACAAACACATTTTATAGGGGTGTATATGCTGTTGGGTTTTGTTATTCAAGGAGTTTAACTTTATTGTGGTGGTTAGGCCAGGAAAGAGTAATTATGGTCCAGACCATTTATCTAGGATTCAATCGGGAGAGGATATGCAGAGCATTGAAGGTACAATTCCGGATGCATAGTTATTCAAGTTAATTGTGCACCCTCAAACTTAGATGATATTGCCATATTTTTACAAACTGGTGTGGTGCCTAAAGGTATGAAGGGTTTGGAGAATAAACAACTTGCTATCCACACCATGCTTTACATGTTGATCAATGGATACTTGTACAAATTAGGCCAGGATGATGTTTTGCACCAGTGTGTACTTGAGCATGAACATGAAGCAATTATGGAGGAGGCTCACGGTGGCATTTCCGGTGGACACTATGTGGGAGATGCCACCGTGCACAAGATTCTATTAGCTAGTCTATGGTGGGAAACATTATATAAGGATTGTAAAGAATATTGTAAGGCATGTGACCATTGTCAGTGACTTGGAAATCCTGGGCATAGAGATGAGATGCCTTTGAGGTCTATTGCTAGTTCAAAACCTTTTGATAGGTGGGAAATTGACTTTATGGGTCCTATTTCCCCACCCTCACATAGAACTAGATCACGTTATATTATAACTTGTATAGATTATCTTACAAGGTGGGCATAAGTGATGCCTACAAAGGATTGCACAACTACAACAACAAGGATGCCCTTTAAGTTGAACAAGTGATAGGGGTACTCATTTTCTTAATGAGACCATCAGAATACTATTGGACAAATTTATGGTTGCACACCATAAAAAACACCCTATCATCCTTAGGAAAATGGAACTACTGAGGATTTTAACAAGATATTGAGCCAAACCTTGACCAAAATTTGTGATATCAGAAGGAAAGACTGGGATGATAAGGTCTTTGTTGTACTTTGGGCATATAAGAAGACCTACAAAAGGTTGAATAAAGCCACACCCTTTCAGTTGGTGTTTGGCATGGAGGCTGTTCTACTAGTGGAATTCATGTTACCATCTCTACGTATTGCACATGTAGGTGGTTTAGTAGATGAATAGGAAATTGAAGAACGCATTGAAAAACTGATGCATCTAGATGAAAGGCGCATTATAAAATGATGGAGCCAGAAGCAAGAAAAGGCCAGGAAGAAGGCATGAAATGATAGACACATTAAGGATAAGAAGCTTGCGGTTAGACACATGGTACTTTTGTATGATTCAAAGTTCTTGCGCCACCCTAGAAAGCTTAAGGTGCATTGGTTGGGACCGTATGTTATAACTTATATACTTAATTCAGGCATTTACCAGTAAGAGGTGGTGGATGGAACACAATTGCCTAGTTACTTCAATAGTAGTAGGCTGAAGCCCTACTATAAATAAGTCTTCTTGATGTTTGTAATAAGGCAGTAATGCCATTTAGCTTAGATTTCCTTAATGCATTTCCTTTATATGTGTTTCCTTCATAGTTGCTATACTTTGTCAATTTATTTTATTTTTTGTGTAATAAGTGTGCTTATGTTCTTGAAGTTGATTACTATAAAAGTGTTTTCAAGCACAGAGGACCGCACATACCCTTAGTGTGGGGTGGAGTATATACATGGTTCATTGCCAAGTTTGAATATTATATTATCTAAGGATGGGTATGCATACGAGAAAGTTATTGTGCATGTGCTTGAAGGAAAGGTGCGGATAGGAACAATTGAAGTGTTCTCATGAATAAAAACCACATATGGACACACAGTGTAATGCAAGGTAGGCTACAAAAATGGAAACTACTTAGTGAAAGGCGTAGTGGTAAATTAATTTGGTGCATGAGGGCACGAGGAATGAGGTATGTGGGCGAGAAGTAGAAGACGCGCTAGAAAGTTATAACTGTGGCGTGGAAATAAGTAGCATGAAAACATGATGAAATGATGAATCAATGCTGGGTATGGTGGTAGGTGGAGAGCAATAAATGCAAGAATTTTTTGAAAATCTATATAAGGTGGTGTTGTGAAATCATTCTCACCTTTTCTAACAAGTGTATTCAAGTGAGTTGTAAATGATTTCATAGAGAATGAATAGGAGAGAGAATGAATTTCACTAATGCAAAACAAGAAGAAAAAGAAGGATTATTTTTAGTCCCGAAATATAAATGTCACTTAAAAAATTAGAAGAAACATAATATTCCCATGGAGAAGATTTAATGTTGACTTCTTTCCGAAAAGAAAAAAACATACAAAATATTTCCCTAAGAATGAATGAATGTAAGGAACCCTGGATGTGTCTCACCAGGTGTGTCAAAATGTTTCATTAGATTCTTGATAAATTAATGAAATAAATAGAGGGTGATAGGATAAATAGGAATACCTATTTGTGATGTTAGTTTAAGGTTGTGTGCATGTTGAAATTTCCTGATCTAATGCTGATTGCAAATACTCCACTTTGACAAGGAGGAACTACCTAAAAAATGCAAAACAATACCATTAGATAGAGTTAAATAAAACCAACAAGTGGACTACCTAGCATAAGCTAGATCTGGGAAACATGGTGCTTCCTGAACATGATGTCAATCTACTTTTTAAATAATAGTATTAATGCTATCCAAAATAAACATGAAGTAAAAATCTTATTGGAATTGAAAAATTTAGGTCTCAATCAAAACAAATAAGAAAGGTCAAATAAAAAGTGATTGAGGTCAAAATAGGTTAGGTGATGGGATGATATTGGGTTCCAGGTCAGGTACATGCTTTGGGTAAGGTCTAGTCAATATTAGGTGTGATTTTGGGTTGTTAGGGAATGGGTATGAGCTCGCTAGTCTGGGATATGTTGCTAGACACAGTAATTGATGTTGTCTATGTGACAATGCTGGTTTTGTAGGATGACCAATGTTGATTAGCTAATTGGCATCAATAGGGGAAGTTAATAAAAAATCTTATTAGAAATGGTCTTCAGACTCTCTGTGATTGCACAGAGGCTGGAAATGGTCGGGGGGTGAGGTTTTGGAATGGTCTAAAAGGTTCAGAGATGATTAGGATAAGGGGAAGATAGGTAGAAGGTCCAAGTATGGTAGGGTGATAAGTTGATAAGAGGAAGGGAGGTAGGATGCGCAAAAGGATAAATTACTGAGATGAATAATAAATCCTACTGAAAGAAAACAAAGATAAATGAAGAGATATTAGGTACTTACTGAAGAATGGGTCTGAAGAGTGTAGGTGATGAGGATGGTGATGGTGGAGATCTAGAGAGAAGAGAAGTTGTATTTGTGCTTGAGTAGTTTGAGTTTCCATGCTTCTCTGTGATCGTGAAGAAGGTGATGGATGCAAATGGTTGTTGGTAGTGTTCTTGTGTGTTTTTCTTTTCCTGAGTGCTTCAAAAAATCTAAGTGCTCCAAGTCTCTGTTCGTATGAGATCCTGAATCAAATGACCAACCTAAACAAAGGTTTTTGGAAATGTATTTAACATAACTGATGATGGTTAGGGGACCAACGTCGGTTGAGGTATAACTAGTGTCGGTTAAGGCAGGAATATCTAGGTTGGCCAAAAATAGCCTGATTGTTACAATTTTTGGCTTGATCTTCAATATTTTTCCAAGTCTCGAGTGATAGACCACATGAGAATGAGTAAGATTCCCCTTAGGTTTGTTAATATGATTTAAGTCTAGGTTTAGACTAAGTCCTAGTTGGCTAGGATAGGCTTAGACTTGGTCTTAGGTGATTAATGGGGTTTGAGTGGGTCATGGGGTGAGGTGGTCAAGTGAGGATGTTAATTAAATTAATTAAAGTAATTAATTCTATCAATCATGTGCACTATGGGATATGAATATGTAAGGTATGGTTAATTTAATTAACGGGGTTATAAGGGTGGTACCACCTAATTTTGGTGTCTATAACTATCTCAGTACATGCATCTATATACCTAGAGCCTGCTATGACACCTACTGTAAAACATGTTGTGGTATCTACTGTAGCACCTACTGTACTACCTGTGCTACACACATCTAATGAATAACTTGCACCACTGAAATGTGTGCACCGTGTACTTGTATTAGTGGCCCATATGCCACCTGAACCCAAGGACCATGTGCCTTTGGATGACCCTATCCCTATGCCTCCACCTCCTCCTGACCCAATCTGTTCCTATCTCTCCATCACTATGGCCCATCCATCGCTGTTGCTACTAAATATTCTTGTAGAATAGAGATACTCCTTAGCATGATCATCACATACCATACAATGTAATCTGTAGTCATGCCTGGATCAACCACCTGTGCACAAACATGCCACACTTGTGGGATGACTCTAAAAAAATATCTGTTTGGAAACTGATGCTATGATTTGTGGTCCAAATTCAATTGTCTCACATGCCATATACACATACCACTGATCCCCACCTGGTATACCATGTACAATTGCAAGCTACCATTGGACTCTGTTTAGTCTGCATATCCCCATGATTTGGCTATGATTTCCTATGATAAAGCGGTCCATCTCTATAGTGCATAAATCTTTAGCATTTTTCATCCACTGATATAACCTATATGGCCTCCAAGTGACCCTACGTAACTGTAGGTCATCTAGTGCTCGCCTGTAAAATGTGATGTCACCCTATATGGCCTCTATGGCCTGTATGTACTGTCTCCCATCCCCTAGATGAAGGATTATATGTAACTATAGCTCTCAACACCCATCAAATAAGAGCTATACGAGCCATACAAAAATGACAGTTGAGATACTATCTTATCATAAAAAACTAGTACAAGTGTACCGCCATACCCTATCTGGGTATATCCTCTAAGCAGAATACATCCTAGATGTGTCCTTGTATACGGGCCACATTCTTGTTGTACTCCACCAAAAAACCCTGTATCGGTACCCAAAGGATCTGATACATATCCTCTAATGTTACGGTCATCTCCCCTGTCGGTAGTTTGAATGTCTGGCTTTTACTATGCCACTGCTTAGCCAATGTAGTCAATAAAAAGGTGTACAATATAATGTGCAGAACTTTGCAATATATGCCAATCATATAACTTCCAGTATTGTAACTAACGTTCTCTCCTCTCACTGAGAAAAGGTCCTATGAAATTATCGCAAACATAAAGGACACTTTCGCACGTCTAGTGCTAGCAATATCTCCTAGAAATCATCAAAAAACATCATTCAAACCTCTTTTCTTCACTTATAAACCTCTAAATTATTCCTAAAAATCATCTAAGTACATTAGCACACCCTTTAGTACACTAGTGCATACACATTGACACTACCACATTTAATGCTAATGTAACTAATTAAATGTTATCACATTCACTTGAACTCTCATACTTCTAATGCCATGCTAGTGGGTTCTACATGCTAACATATTTTTCACTCAACACTCATGCTCTCTATGACATGCTAGCACGTGCATGTGAATGCTAGCACATTTTTGGGTTATGCTAGCACACCCAAGTACATGCACTAGCATTCAAATTACCTTTTCTTCTACCAAAAATAGAAATAAATACACTCAATTTTTTTTTGAGGTACTTACCGTCACACCCTTGTATTCTCTCTGTCCATACTCTTGAACATGATTAATACAATGTTTCCTCTGCTATTGTCACACCATCTCTCCACTACCTCAGAGCTCAAATATCTATCATATAGAAATAAAGGGTTTGATAACACAAATGGTTTGCAATGCCTTTGACCCCTCCCACCCTTCTACTTATACTATACAAAACCCTAATTCTTTACTTTTCTTGGTCTACATGGTCAAGCACACTAATTTTTCTTTTCCATCACTTTTTCCTCTCTTCTCTCATGCACTTCACTTGCATTTTGTCACGTTGACTCACTTGATTACGAGGTCATTTTTTCATCATTCTTTCTTCTTGTAGGGACATACCAATGATTCTTTGGGGAAAATTTGGTGTACCGACCACACCACTTCTCTCCTTTAACATGAATTTTTATTTGCAAAAATTCACACAAAACAACAAAAAATCTTATATTTCAAAAATAATAAAAATTGCAAAAATTATTTAAATTTGAACAAACATTCACTTATTGAAAAAATAATACAATAGGAAAACCCTTGAAGTTGATATTTCACACATTTGAACACAATATTGATAATGCCATACTTTTATCTACTACCCTAGTGATCATTCTCATCTTACACCTATCACATCCACAATATTTTTTATCTTCGCGATACAACTTCACCTAGGGAAATTTATCTCAGATCATTTACAAAATAGATCCAACAAGAGTTTCTTTAGGTTTATCCAAGCCACTCCTCTCTTCTAGTATGATCATATTCCCAAGTTTGTCATAAGTTTAGTGCTTGGGGGCATTTAAATCTACGTAATCATCATTATAGAACACATTAGGGGCATAAGTGATTGTCTTCTTTTTAAAGTTGTGTTGCATTGTTGATGTTTAATTTCTAGACCACTTACAAGTAGTGTGATAACATCTTGGTTACTTTATAACCTTGATACCTGCACCTCCTTTGTAAATTGGGTTTGTTTTCCTTTTTATATTTTCCTTCTTTGTGTGTGTTTATTTACGCGTATCTAGGTTAACCATCTTGATTCTTTCATATTCATGGTAAAAAATCTATTGTGCAACATAAAAATAAAGGTTGCTCTTATATTCACACTCTCCAAATGACGCTCATGCTATGAGCATAGTCCCTTACCATCCTTATTTAAATCCCTTGTCTTCTTCCTATCAAGGGGCTATCCATCAATTTTCTACGTAACCCACTCATTTGAGGGGCATTCCTTTAGCATTCTACACGGTTGGGCATCCAAATGCTTCACCGCTTTCCAATTGCTAATCTGCATGCATCTACTATCTTTAAAATGTGATTACTTCGCAATATCACTTTAAAGAGAGGAAAATGTAGACACACTAAAAATACACTCATATTTCTAACATCCTTCCATCCAATTAGCATTAATTAAATTAATTTTTTCTTGCTATAATACCCCTTTTATAATTGATTAAATTAATTCTATTACTTAAGTCATATTCTTACCCTTTTATAATTAATCAGTTTAATTCTATCATGCTTTTGGAATTAATAAAATTAATTCTTACATCCTCTTAGCTAATATAATTAAAAATTTATTTATTTAAATGATTAATTATTTTCTCACAGTTAATAACTTAAATTAGTTATTTAATTCTATCTATCCTAGTCAACTCCACTTGAACTCTACTTCCCTATTCCATTTGATCTCCACTTCGATATTCCTATAAAGGAGGGGGAAATTGAGTTATATGTACATCCACCTTCCTAGGTGTAACTTATATAATCTAAATGTCTTTTATCCCTTCAAATACGTAATTCCATAGACCAAGTCTACTTTCTATTCCAGGTAATTACAATTATTAACTCAAAGCTTAGTCAAACTTTCATCCACGTTTCATGGCCTTACATTGAGCTATAAAATAAGGCCATTTCTTTTGTAAAATAATCTCTAGAAGCTTATGAAAATTATATCCAACTTCTGCTAAATATTCCTCTCACATCCTTGTGTATCCAAGATTGTAGCATTGCAAATCCATTTTGGAGAGTCATATCAAGAGCACCCACAATCAAAACATCTTAAGATTTCACAAGCCCAAGTGCTTCACAAACATTCTTAAGGTTTGCAAGATAATTTCAGAGAAGGTATTGCTGTTTATTTATTTTATCTTTCATTTATCTTATAATTTTCCTTGCTCACATTATCTGAATTTGAATTTCAAGATCTATTTATTCAAAGTATTTTGCATCCTTTGCAAGAATGTGAGATTTTTGCTTCCTATAACTCTTTTGAACATATATAACATACCTTGAATACTCGTGATACTATGTTAAGTTCTTTGTGCAAACTCAAATATGGTTTGAATACTTCTGATCATTCCTCTTCTAAATTTCAAAGAAAGATTCCCTTTAAACCCAAGTCTAATGATGCTAAGCCTAATGTCAATGTTTTTTCTCAACCTCCTAAGCTTTAGCTCTAGGCCTCTAGGTGTAAATTTACTCAATTCCCTTATCCTACCACATGATTTTTCCCTAACTCATTGATAACACTCTAATTTCCCTTCCACATCCTCTTGATTATGATCCTAACAGGCCCTAATGGAAAGAGTTTTTATGAGCATGCACATTGTTATTAATCTAGATGCAATGGAAATTCTACTAACAGGTGTTTCAATATTTTCCATTTGATTCAAGATCTCATTAACAATAATGATATCTAGTTACATGAATCCAATACTTTCATTTCCAAATTTACCAATAAAAATGAAAAGTTAAAAATATTCAACGATCCATTACCTAAGCATGACAATTCAACCCCTGAGTCATCTTCCAATCATACCTACCATACAACCACCTCTTCTTACATATTCAAATCATCTACTTCGATTCCGTGTTAGTTCTACTAATATCCCATCACCTGATATTGTTGGAAAACATACATACTAAGAGGGGAGGGGTGAATCAGTGCTCCATTAAGCTTTGAAAAAAAATTTAAACCTCAAAAAACCATTCAATCAAATCTACCTTTATCATGAGGAAGTAATGACATTCAACCATAAAAAAATAACAAGCAAACACACATGAAGAAAATAACTAATTTGGGAAACCATTAAAGGGAGAAAAAACCACTAAAATTAATGTACTACTATAGAAAGTTATCATATAAGAGATTACAAAGATTTCAGTTTTTTGAGTACCTACTCAACTTGAAGCACTAACTCCAACAATTTAGTCAAGCACCCACTTGATAACTTTTGCAAGAACCTACTTGTATGGAAGCACCATCTCCTTATTTTTCTAAGCACCCACTTAGAATTTTGTAAGCTATAACTTACATGGAAGCACCAACTCCCTATATTTCTAAACACCCACTTAGAATTCAAAGGTTTTAATCAAATTCATCTTACCTAGTTGCTTAAGGCAACTAATTTGTGAGCTCTTGCTCAACTCCTATGTATTCATTCTCTTTCTTCACACACCTTGAATCACCTATCTTCTCATATGCTCATTCTTCTACAACATTAATCTTCAATACTCTTTCTCATGAAATTTTTTTCATACCTCTTTCCTTAGATGACACCAACATACACCTCATCATTCAATTATTTTCTCATATATGCATAATGCTACAAAAATACAGTCTTGAAAGCATTTCACATGCATCTTGATTCACCTATCTTCTCATTATTTTGTAACATTAATCTTCAACACTCTTTGTCATGCACATTTTATCATGCCTCTCTCCTTGGATGAAACCCTCATACACCTAATCATTGCATTATTTTCTCATATATGCATACTGCTGCAAAAATACAGTCTTGAAAGAATTTCACATGCACCTTGATCCACCTAGTTTTTCATGTCCTCATTTTACTTCAAAAACATAGGCATCAAAAAAAATTTTACATGAAAAATTATCTATTATTTTCCATGAGAATAACCCTCTCTTACACCTCTTACACTTCCTATGCTTACCCCTTTATCTTCTCGACTCTTTAAATCAAATGCAAGATTACAAAAAACACATCTAAAACTATCATAATGTAATCATTGCATCTGCAGGGTATTAGTTACAAGTATCAACATTTATCCAGTTTTTCATAAAAATTATAAAAAATATGAAGAATTAGAAAAAACCCTTGATCTCACTAAACCTATGAAACAATTTAAAACATTCCATTTTCTATCTGACATGTGGAATTTGTAACGATTTTATTCTTCTTGTATTCTTCTTCATGTAGGAATATTTGTCTTCTAACTAACAAGGAAAATGCACCAAGTGTTAGGAAGGTTTATGTACATTAAAAATATCCTCTCTTTTACTTCTAAATGCTTGACACACTCTACAACTTGCCATTTTTCCAACAAACGTCCATTAGGATTGATTTCTCTACTAGGTGCATGATCTTCATAATATAGTCTTCAACATGGATGCATGAAATCACTCTAGGATTCAAATCATGCAATGAAAATAGGAAGGAGGGATCTTAAATATGTCCAAGACATCACCACATGCTTGTAATGCTGCAGATTAGGATATGAAGACTTTATTTCAACTCTTCTTTTCATCTTGATACACAAAGTCATGGAAACTCAAAAATACAATCATAAGATTGCTTCATCAACACCAATGCACGGAATTTCAAAGATTATTAATTCTCAAAGAATGTCACATATGACCTCTGGTTCACCTTAAAATACAATGAAAAAACTCAACCATCTTCATTCATATTTGGAACAAGGTCCTAAAGGGATTGTATACTTAGAAAACTAGTCTTCAAAAAATGAGTTAGTTCACTCATCAAATAACTTGTTCATGGCTCCTACAGAACCTTTATGGAAATATATGCTTCTTGTGAAAATTTTCAAGCAAAAAAAAAACACAATTTCAAGGTATATATGTTTAATATGCATGCATTTTTGAGACTTCTCACACTAGGTTTTAAGACACAAAAAATAGTCTTTCTCTAGTTGGATTCTAACACACCAAACTTCACTTTCATGGCCAAACTACTCTTGAGACACTTCACCAAGGAACTCAACTCAAACTTAAATCATTCACATGGATTGATCATGCAGAGAAAAACTAATTGTATTCTTATTTCTTAGACCTACTTGACATGACTAATGAGGTAATTTACACCATTGGAACTTAGACTCAAAAAACACTTTACTTGATCACCTCTTGGGCTCAAACATGTCATATAGGACTTGTATCAACTATCCATGATCACCTTGTACCTCCACAACATGCCTTCACACTGAAAATATCTCAACCAAACATGATTGATTTTGCTTCTTTAGCCCTTAAGTGGTAGAAAATTTTGAATGACCTATTTTTACCAAAATTATGTACATAACATACGTGAAACTTCTTATGGTCACTTAGGACACATCCCAAGGTTTCTTACACATGAAGATTTTCATTATGAAATCTACATCATATGACTACACATGCAAATATTCAGAAAATAGTGATTTTAGTGTACCTTCTCATGACTAATGAAGAATGAAAATGCCACCAAAATAAGCTACTAGGAGTCCTCTACATACATGAGACTTCATAATAGATTGCTGAAGCCATTTCATGACCATAAATTGAGTTCTTCTCCATCACTCTAAAGGGAGGGTTTTAAGAGGGTTTGGACCCACTTCACTTCTTAAGGATCATTCATAAACCTTAGGGAATCATTCTTTCTCTTTGCAATTGCCAAATATGTCTTGAATCCATGAACCAACATTGAGGAAAGGATTAGGTGACCATGTAGAGATTTAACGTACAAATGAGTATATCAAACTTAACCCTTGAGCTAGAAATGAACATTTTGAGAGCTCGATAGGACTTAAACTCACTTTTCTTGCTTCTCCCTTTGAATATTGACATGAAATTTTTTACACAATGCTATACTGACCTCTTTCACATATCCTAAGTAATTTTAGTCTGCAATTGTCTAAAAACACATCACCCACCTTGATTTATACATGATTACATGGATTGTCCTCAAGAACATGCCTACAAAATACCTTAAACATTTCTATAGTAGCTGAATCTTGACTTGCAGTACCTTCCACATCATCTCTACACTATCATAAAACAAAATTCATGCTTGTAATACCCTTCTTTAGCTTGCTTTACTCCATAATCCAAGTCGTGATTGTACTAGGTCTTAAAATTAGTCCTAATTGAGCTTGTTTGAACCATGGTTCATGAAACCTAACATGTTATTCATCATGAAGACACTCACCACACTTTCTTCATGTTCTCCATGCCTTAACCATTCTTCTCTATCTATCTCATTCCTTCATTCCACTATACCAAGTCATCCTATTGACTAGGCCTCATGATTAGGCCTATTGGATTAAGAAAAATATCACTAATGTGAATGCCAACTTGTGCATACCATGCTAAGTGTATCAAATCATCACTCACTTGATCAAACATCTAGTACATCGTCATGACATGCTATCACATCACCACCATACCTCTAAAAGTCATTAGATACTCAAGAAGACAAACCTTATAAGGTGATCTCAATTATGACACTATGAACTCATGCAATCCCTTGTCCTACCATGTCACACTCAATATAAAATTCCTATTGCAATCCTTCATGCTATTTTTTCATCAATGATCGCTTTACATTAATGACGAATCAATAGTCTCTCACATGCCAAAAATCGGTAATGCTGATTTTCATGCCTCATTCTCCTCCCATAGATTACATATCGATGCTTCTATTGGGCTCCATGCCATCAACAATGTTATGGTACATCCTACATTCAAGAACAATGCATTCTAATTATATTTCTTGTATCCAATTGGATTCCATTTATTTCAGATGACACATAGGTCTCTCACTTCTCATGACCATGTTATTCTATCCATTATTGTTGGGCCTCTTACTATTTCTATACCATTTATTATTGGATCTACTGTTTCACATTGTGACATGGTATTAGGACTCCCTTGGCTATGGGATTCCAAATACACACCTTTTATTGTTTAATAATGCCTTAAGTTTATCCATGAACACCATCTTATTACTATTGGAGACATTCCACCATGGAAACCTTTTTCCTTGGCTCCTCCGACCATCCCATACTCAGTTGATCATGCTCATAGTGCTTCTTATCATATTTATGATGGCTCCTTATCCTTGACACCTCTTATGGTATCTAGATCCCTTGCTCCTCATGTAGCAAATTTTTCACATCCATCTTATTTTCCTTCACACATGGCTCCTATCATAGGCCTCATAACATTTGTAGATCACATAGCCCACCTCATAGGGGAGGATATTCACATAGGTCATATGCTTCACATGATCCATCTAGACATATTTCACCTCTCTTTTTATACATGCTCAGTCTAGAACTACTCCATATAATTGGCCTCATGCACTCTCCTGTGACCATTGAGTCCTAGATCATGTTCACATGCGTGGTTATTTTACATCAGCTGATCATGGGCCTTTACATAGTAGTCTCATTGCATAGATCATATTGTCATTCACACTTGGGGGCATCCTGATTCCCTCACACTACCCGATGATGCACTCTTGGTACTAGTTCATACTTGACTATTGAGAGAATCCTTAACTACATAAACCTCAGTTTGCACACATGCACAGAGGACATCCTTATTCCTCTCTTCTAGCTATTTACTTTCACATAGTTGTAATTAAAAACAAAAAAACATGTTTTCTCAGATCTTTATTTGATGTACTCTTTCTGTTTCATACTACTATATGTTACTCTTTTTCTTATCATGTTACTATGGTTAATAGTATGTTTTATCATTTTTCATACACACGTGTGTTCATATGGTATCTTGATGTGAATACATGTTACTTACAGGTTGTTACATAATGTATGATGCTTGGCCTTTTCCATTAGTAGTACCACTAAGGCTCCTTGGGGCATATATGTTTTCTCACTTACTATCAAGTTCTATCATTACAATATTTCACATTTTCATTCCTATATTCAGATCTTACATTGTCACATACTATTTATATTTCCTAACATGCTAATGGGTGCTTCATGTGTAGAATTTTCCTAGTAGGACTCCTTCAAATCATGGTTGTTTGATTTGATTTTACCTTTTTCTAGGTTATGCCCCATGTTTTCTTGTTACCTTTTTTGCTCAAGACTTTCCAACTTCGATTATCTTGTGACTTCCTGAGTGGTGTCCGATGTATACAACCATGTCCTCACTGTGTCCTTATTTTCTATTTTCCTATATTTTTTACTAGTTGTTATTTCCATTTGTATTGCTTGTTTATCAATAACACTTGTATGCTAGCATGTTCCAATTGTTTTTCTTACACCATGGTAACTACCATGTGTAAGCTATTCCCCATGTAGTATTCCCTATCTCAGATATGTATATCAATTTCAACCTTCATCATTTGGTTTATGTTCACTTTTTTTTTTTATCACGCATCCAAAATGAGTGGGGGGAAAACATTAGGTGAACCTATTCACCCTCTAGGAAGTTATAAAAAGTAGTTAAAGAATCATAGTTAGCAAGAAAAAAATAGTAATTAGTCACAAAATAGTGCCAGGAACAAACTTGGCCACAAAACTCAACATGGATAGAGTTTCCTAGCACAGATAGGAATAACAGGTGCTAGTATCCCACCTAGGTGGTGCTATTCGAAGGGAGAAAATAGTTACAAAGTAGTTTCAATAGTTGCATAGTTATAATATTTTACAGTACCAGTAGTTATACTGTCATCTTCATATTGCAACCAGTTACTAATAGGAACTAAATAAGGAACTAACTACTTAATCAAGAACCAAAGTAGAAAGTAAATAAGGAAGTGACACCTAAGGCATATGTAGGACAATGATATGCCTAAAAAAATGTGTCACCTGAGGCAAGTTAGGAATTGGGTTTGTGATCATTTGCAATGACACTTATCCCTGGGGAAGCGTTAACGCTTGGAAGGAAAAGCCTATGAGCTCTCCCAATATGATTTCCCTTAGTGGTGACAAGATGCATAAATCAAAATTTTAGTGCCAAGACAATCAAATCCATAGCTTGGAAAAATGATGCCCAAATCATTCGTATTATTCCAACCAGCTCCTAAGAAAAAAATCTACAAGAAGGAACAAATTTCTTCCCCTTTCTCTTTTAACATTTTAGGTATACTCTAACTCCTTGCTTTAGATTTTCCCAATACACATTTCTAATTTTACAATTTTTCAAGTTAAATTTTAATTGCATTTACCATGAGCATTTCCTACACTTGTTTTATTTTGTAGGTCCTATACTATCCCAAAAAAGGAAAAACACATAAGAAACCATGAAGCAAATCTCAAACACGCTCCAAAAAAGACGATATTCCAAAGAACTATAGGCACACAACATTATCACTCCACACACATAAATTTCACACCTAGGATCCTTATCCTTACCTTCCCTTAGAATTTTATGGTACATATTTTTCACTCTTCCATTGGCATGCTACAATACTCATTCAACATGCTATTGGGCACAATCTTCTTTTGACTCCCCAAGCTACGCTTTTTTGTTGTAATTTATGCTACTAAATCCTTATTCACCAACATAAAGTGGGGGAAAATTTAGTCACTAAATCATGAACTTAATATGTACATCAAGCCTCTAAATATTTTGTTTATATGCATGATTCCTAAACAAGAGAATTACTCATTAACAACCCTTTACTTTTCTTTAAAATTTCCTTTATCATATTCATATTTTTGTTTGTTGTTTTTGACTTGCAACTTACAATTTTTTACACCAGTTGAAATCCTTTCATACTCTAATTTCACCATTTATCCTTTTGGGAACCATGAACAGATTCACCCATTAGGGACATGAGTTCCTGGGCACTGCTATCCAATCTAGGTGCTTCTGTCCCCTTTCTCTCTTTTTTTGATTTTTTTGGATGTTACTTCTTTCTTATATTTGGTTATCACCCTTAGTCAACCTTTCAATTGTTAATGACGAACCTTAAGTGAAGGAATTATATATATATATATATATATATATGACTTATTTTACCTTATTAAGGGGGAAATCATTTTCAAGAGGTACTTACTACCATAAGGAGATAAATATTTCTAATCTACTACATCATCAAAGGACTACATTATTAACTACATAGGGGAGCTATTCTGAATTCCATACCACACATTTTTATTGGGAAAAAGTAATTATAGCCTGTTATTCTTTGTGCCGTTGGCACTAGGGAAACCTAGCTCAAGGGACACTATTCTAATCTCACACACACAAGGACTACATTGAGTCTGAAATTTAGTGTAGTGCTTGGTGACAATCACATTGGGGTGAATATCAAGGTTGGTTTGAATTAAGAATATATGTGTGATTTATTCATCTAATTTGTTCTTGAGTATTATGTAGGTAACTAAAATTTCTTTTGTGGGTACATGTACGAATGAGAAAAATTGTAGTGAACCTAATGCGACCTACAACAAACAAGGAGAGAAAAGAAGTGACATGGAAAGAACTAGGACCGAGGATATTCCACAGACACTAGTGCATAGAATAGAAATTAGTGCCCATGCGGCCATGTCCTCTCCCTGCTGCTTTTATCACTAAGATCATTACATTATAATTTCTGAATTAGAGCTTGGCCCTTATAGCCAGGTCCTCTCCCTGCTGCTTTTATCACTAAGATCATTACATTATAGTTTCTGAATTAGAGCTTGAACAATCTAAAATTAGCCCTTATAGATCAGTCAATATCCCAGAGGCGGTTTAGAACTATGTAGGAAATATGAGTCATTGTACAAACCCCATGTATCACTCTTATTTGTATTTATATAGCTAGATCTTTCTTAAATACTATTATATTATCTAATCAACAATGTCCTTACATAGATTTAAATTTTATTAAATCACTAATATATATCCCTATCTAGGTTTTTAAATTTTGGGGCTAAAATATAGGCTTACACACAAGATGTAGATACTAAAGGTACTCAATGAGTGTTAGTGTTGTAATTATAGAGGATAGTAACCCTAACCGTATGGTATCTATAGGCTTCCAAGGCCTATATCTAAGATAAAGATAGGTATCTTACTAGGATTTAAAATAGGAATATATGAAGAGATGGATAAATCAAGGGGGAATAACATGATCAGATAAATAAATAGATCAAGGAAAGAACCATTCATTGTCTATACCTATCAATGTCCTTGAGAAGTTTTTTAAATAACAAAACTTCTTCTTAGTAATCCTCTAGTTTTTTTTTAAAATTCTAAAAAGATCCTAATATCAGTGGGTGCATGAAATGGTAGTAACACCATGGAATGATGATCCATAAGATAAGGTATGTATAGTATATCAACGGAAAGTAAATGGATATGAATTATATTATTTCCTTATCTAAGAACTAATATGAGTTAATCTTTAGTGTCATCTAGGAAAGAGACTACCAACTGAAATAGTTATTATTGATTTGATGCTACCCAAATCAACTATGATAGGATACACCAAGATTTTTTGTGAAAATGTATGAAGGGATACCCAAGCGTCAGAAACCAAGAGTGTGATCCTCATACCCTTTCCACTTAGTGAGCGTGGTTTGCAGGAATGGGCCTAGATTTTCTAGCCACACAACCAAGAATCTTAATGACTTTATAATTTGTTAGGAATATTGGACCTATTCATGTATTGAGTTTGATTCCCTCCCCACTTCTAAATTTATTTGATCAAGCACACTCTTCCTTGAATGCTTACTATTTAATTATACAGGGTGTTGCTTGATTTTATCCTTATTTATGCTTATGTATTTCTAAAAATATTTAATGTCTTGAAACATCTTCTCCCTACCAATCTTGTCAATAGTGCAAACATTGTTAACCCAAGGCATTTTAGTTTTGCATCTCTGGGAGGATGCGTGCTTCAATATTTTTGTTTTGTTTTGCAAATCCTTTAAACACTTTATCAACATATGTGGCTTTTTCACCTTTTTTAGTTGTTAAGTCTCCAAACTATTTCCATTTCTTCATGTAGAGGGCCTCACTCCAATTTCATTAATTTTTCCATGTGTGCCCCACCATGATCTTGTTTTTTTACTAAGGATTATCCTTACTAAGACCTCAAGTTTGGAAATTCCATCTTCTGTGTCGAGTCTTACTCTTGCTACAAGGTTGACATCCTCCAAAAGTACCATTTGGCACAATATTTATGGCCTTGATGTCATTGGTTATGTGCTTATAGAGAAACTCTTTATTTTTATCTTGTTCTACTACAAGCAATCTATTATTATTCTTCAATTCTTTATTCAATTGGTTTATGTGAGTTTTTTGCTATTAGGTCAACGTTATTTGACAAGTTATAACATGTGAGATCTCCACATATATGGAGGATCACATCTCTAGTCTACATATGTATCATATGAAAGGTGTGCAAAAATGTTATCTTTAGTTCTTCCAAGAAATTTTATAGTGGTAAAAATTGAATTTTGGATCATCTATGCATATATCCATATCAAATGACACTGACTTTATTATATTTGAGGTTGTAATGGTGGGTTCTATACATTCCCAAAAAAATAGTTCCAATTCATTCTTTACCTATTAGAACCGATCAAAAATATTTTGTGTTGTATCATATTATCTTGGGGTCTCTTCCTCAATCATCTCTAGTTTAGATAAACCCTGGGTTATTAGGGGAAACAACTTATTTTACAGGGGAAAAAATATATATGGCTAAATACCCATAGTTAAAAACTATTGGGTTATATTAGGACCCATGGGGTAGTATGTAATGAATAAAATAAACACCCCAATTTATGTGTATATGGGTGAAAAGAAAAATGAAGTTAAGAAATAAATAGATTAATAAAAGAAAAAAGTGATTTATTGAGTAACCCATAACACGAGAATGAATTGTTTATTAATTGTAATCAAGTAATATTTAAATTTAATAAAGACGGGCGATGATTTGTAATCAATTCTTTAAAATTATAAATAAGGGGGAAGAATATTGAAAGGGGGTATGATTTATTTGGTTGTTAAAGACCCAATATAGGAGACTTTGGAAGGATATGAGGTTAGTGGTGGATTGGATAGGAAGGGGGTATACAACGTATACCTTAGATTATCCTCTCCAGGAATACTGGTTTGTTAGATTGAGAACTATCTAGAATAGAGCTCCAATGGATCAACAACCCCCCTAGATAACCATAGTCTAGACACATTTTTTTATCGTGAGAGATCTAAGGGCCTTATATAGAGTCTGCCCTAATTATATATTACAATCTAACTAGTATGGAATAATTTATTTTGCATACTTTATTTATACCTTAATTGTAGAACAATTATTTATTTAAATAGTTAAGAGCAAATGTCTTTAATGAAAGAAAATAAAATGTTTTTCTTAAAAATCCACATGTTAGAATGAAAAAATGGATAAGTATGGAAAACACGTAGAATATTGAGGCGCGTAAGTGGGGCACATGAGCATGCACAAGGGGCCAGTTGAAGTGGCACATGCCTAGGAAGATAGATATATGGCTTAGATGATTTTGCAGTTACAAGCTAAAAATAATAGGAAAATCGAGTTAGAGTGTCGATTAAGAAAATGATTCAGATAAAGGAGAAAAGCAAGGACACTTGGTGGCCAAGGAACACCTATTTTTGGGATAAAGCACATGTAAAGTGAAGATGAAAGGTCATGCATGGATCAAGATATTATTAGGATTAAAGAAAGTTCTATTTATTGGATGATCTATTATTAGCTCCATTGTAAAAACATGCAACTGTTAACACATGCCTATTCTGGGCATGTAGTCTATTTTCAGAGTGCATAGGTGGTGAAGGGAAAGTCCCCACCCCTATATATATGTAGTATGTCTTTGCTTTAAGTATTGTGTATGTGAGGAAATATCTGTGATGTGTTAGGGTTATGATGCTTTAATGTTCTTGCATGCATAACTCTATGGTAATGATTGTTATATATTCAACTTCAGTTATGTAATAATTTGTTATGATGGAATATGGAGGATGGATTTTGGTAATTGATGTGTCTGAATATGGTGATTACATGTGTATATGATATTATTTGTTATATGATTCATGTGTTTCCTTATTACATGTGTTTCTAATTGAATGTATGTAATGAGTTCTTATGAATAAATGAACATTTTGTTATCTATCATCATGTATCTGTATGCTAACACCTTGACAATAAATACAAAGGAGGGACCTAATAGCTTTGCTTAAGGTGAGCGTTTAGATCTGTATGAATGAAGTACCAACACACATAACAATTAAGTGGAAATAAGAGACTATATTTTGGTTCCATTTTTGGGACCTCTTTTCAAGTTGTTTGCTAGAATGTTTCTTGTAGATGGCATATCAATTGATTCTTGAGATCATTGAAAGATGTATAGAGAACGGTCAAGATTAGTTCATGTAGAGATATAACACTAAGCTTGATTTTAATGCATGTCATTGGGTGGAATATAATATTTATCATGAGATTTATGAGACATTAATCAACTTCTTTATAGTAGAATTATATGAGTGGCTATCTGTATATGCATTTGGTAAGTGTTAGGGATATAGACTGAGGATTTTGACACAAAAGGATTACCAGACTCTTGCTAATGCTGATGTGGAGTGGAATAGACCTGTAGATCATTGGTGGGATGGAGTGTTGCATTGTTATACATTATAGTACATTATTTCTACTTATTTGTGTTGAGAGGAAGCTGAGTTCAGATTCTTGCACAAGCCTAGAGGATTGTGCTTACACACTATATCATTTTTGATCAAGATTTTGATTATAGAACAGTATCTAGAGAATCTACCCAGTGGGTAGCTAAACTCCCACCACATATAGGGGCATAAGTAGATGTGGAGAAAGATGGTAGAGAGGAAGAGAGAGGAAAGATGACTAAAGTTTAATGAATCCCAAGAGAGGGACATGGAATGTGAATCGAAGATTCAAGAGGTGCTAGAGTTATGGAGGATGATGGATTGCAAAGGTTTTGAAGCTCTCGTCGAATACAAGGAGCCACATCATCATAATCTCCCAAATTTAGGAAAGAATAATAGAGAACACCCTTCAGATTTGGATGGGAGCATGTCAGAGGAGAGAATGAGAACTGTAGGTGTGCATCTGAACCCCCCTAGCCACCTAGCCATTGCACACGGTGTTCTAGATTTAGAGGTAGTAAATGAGAAGTATACTAGTGCGAGTAAGAAAGTAGATAAAAGTAAATATCACTTTGTGTTGAATTCAAGAGATAAAGTTAGTAGCACACCCATGGCATCATAGTCAGCACTGTTGTTTTGGAGCTTGATGGAAGGATTGTTTTTAGGTGCATTGTCAGGACAAAATGTTGGAGCACAGACTGTTGGAAGTACTACAATAGCAGCTGTGACCACGTAGACTGTTACTGTCTAGTCTAGTACCACGATTGGGAAATAAGGAAGTACGTAAACTAGTTCATCTCACTACAGGGCATGTAGGAGGATCAGGAGGAGGAAATACTTATGGAGGTTATGGTTTTGGACCTGGTGGACAAGGCCCAAATCCCAACAACCATTAAAACTGACACCTCAGGTTTACTATGAAATGTATCTTCGTTTACCAGAGTATAGAGGGATTGAAGATGTAGCAGAGCATGTGCATAAGTGTGAACTACTATGGTGCGCTAAGGGAATCATAAATTCAGACAAGAAGGCTAGTTAGTTTTATACTATGCTACAAGGGCACCTGCATAGTTGGTATAAGAAGTATGATCCACATCAAAATATAGTGGATTACAATGCTTTTTATTTTGTGTTTCTATCATAGTTTCATGTTCTAGAGTTTGAGTAGTAGAGCATAAACGCACTCAAGGATATCAAGTAGGGTTAAACTAAAAGTGTGAGGGAGTATGATGTGTGTTTTAAGACTATGTTGTATAAGTTGTCTTATGATATTCATCCTAGTCAACATGCACAATGGTTATTTGGAGGATTACTAAATCCATTTCAAAGAGTACTCTCTTATAAGACATATTTCAATCCGCGTAAAGATTTGGAAGCATATTTGCACACTCGGTGGTTGGAAGTGTTGATACTGGAGTGAGCCATTTCTTAGAAGAAAAAATTACAGCTATGGTGAAACAGTTAGAGAAGCTTTTTTCCAACTCAGCACATAAGAAAAACAGTGGAATCTGGTACATAGATTGTGAAGTGAAGGGACATACTAAGGAAAATTTCCCACGCAAGTCAGTGCACATGTTATTGTTAGATTATAAAGTCTGTCACTTAAACCATGATGTGTGGGATTGCCCTCTTTTACATCGCAGGATCCATAAAAAGGTGTTCTTGTACTATAAGATTTGCAAGTCCCATACTCACGACACTACAAAATGTAGATTGATTGATCACATCCATGAAGCCATTGAGACGGGAGTGTGCTAGACTAGTGTGGTGAGTGGATTGAAGGAATATGAAGGCCATAATCATGAAGGGTAAAACCATGGAGATAATAGGAATGGAGGCTCCTGAGGAGGATATCGTGATTGAGGTTATGATAGTAGTAGAGGTAGGTTTTCTAGAGGCATGTGGGTTACTTGATCATTACGAGTGGGATTTCCCTCAGAATGCAACATGTTTAAGTTTTGGAAAGAAACATAAGTTGGAGGATTGCCTAGATTTATATGTGCACATGAGTAAAAATAAGAAGAAGGAAAAGCGTACTGGGATGATCAAGGTGTAATGTGTGAATGTTGATCAATAGATGCCTAAGAATAATGATCCAGAGTTACAACCCATGATAGTTACGACACGCATCGAGGAAGCACACACATGCGAGACTTTGAAGGCCAAGATGCTTATAATGAGGGAGGAAGTGATACATGCTAAGTATCTAGATGAGGCACAACAAAAGGAAGTCTACCAGGAGATGATGTGAGTCATTAGAGATATGCAGAGTGAAATACAATGCTTAAAGAAACAAGCACATGTAAGAGAGCATGGAAAGAATGTTGAGCTCCCATATAAGGATGTGGATGACATGAAGGAGGTGTGTAGGATGCTAGGCTAGGAGAATATCATCCCAGTACTAGGGGAATGGATTTGAGAGAAGGTACCGCACACTGGAGCTGAGCACGAGAGGTAGATACTTCATGAAAATTTACCACCTCAAGACCATGAATTTGAAAAAGAAATAACACTTGATGTAGTTATTGATGGCTGGTTATTAAGTAGTATTCTAATCAATACAGGTGTTGAGGTAAATGTGTTAAATATTGAAGCATGGAATCAGATGGGAAGACCTACATTGTTTCCATCTTTGAATGTGCCGGACATGGCAAAAAAATATAAGGCAATGCCTATTGGGTTACTAAAGGATACATCTATTATCATTTAGGGGGAAAAGTTTACTAGGGACTTTAAGGTGTTGGAGCTTGATGAAGAAGATACATTTCTAGCATTATTTGGATGACCCCGGTGATATACAAATAATGTTGATTTGCATTTTAACAAGATGTATATAAATTTTGAGAAAAAGGATGAGAACGTAGTTATACCTTTGTTTGAAAAGAAGGAAATGTCTTATGTTGAGCCCTTAAGTGAAGAAGACCTTAATAGAATCTATGCTCAGACGGTGCACGATCTAGAAAAAATAGAACCATCTAAGGAAGACATTCTTTAGTGATTGGATGTGTGGTTGGTAAGTGACACTACTAATGTTGCTTGTAATAACTGAGCCCATGACACATATGAACTGGTTGGGCACAAAGTTAAAGGGAAAGTCACTAGGATGATCAGGCCATACATGTTGAAGTGGTTAGGATTAGCTTAGGTACCAAGTTATACTAGTGAAGGGAATCTTGATACATTCTTGCACATAATGGAGACTCAGTGACAAAATGAAGGGGATAGAAGAAATATGCTGGTTTATACCTTACACGGGATAACAAGGCACTAGTGGGAAACACATAGAGATAACCTTTTGGAATTTCAAAAAGTGAGAATCACCTTTTCTACTGGGTTTAATCACAGTAATGTACCTACAAAAACATGCAAATTTCATGGTAAGTCTCCTACCTCTCATCACATCCATGAGTGTGAGAGATCATGGGTGCAGGGCGAGGAGGTCTTACTGTTGGCATGTGGTCCTATTAGGTGTTCTCATTGATGAAAAACCACATTAGTGAAAAAGTGGATGTTGCATTAGGGTCACATGGTGATGTACATGATGTTGACATACTGTTTTAGATATGTAAGACTCAATGAGGATTGCTTGCTCTTGCAAGCCTATTCAGGTGCCTAGGTGATGTTGCATGATGGTATGAGTCTCTTGGATGTTTGAGAAGTATGTTGACATGATGGATAGTAGGTTTAGAGGGTGCTTGGGCACTCATAGTAGTGTCATGATGTAGATACATGTTGTTCATCATGTTATAGGTGCTCATTGGGAGCAGGTATGGTAGCTAGGAGACGTGAGACTATAGTTTTGAGCCATGTGAGCTCATTGAAGATTGCATTTAGGTATATCATGATGTATCATGTATGTTTGGGTCATTTTCATAGGTTTCATGATGATTTAATGTATTCTTTTAGTTGACCCTAGCTTCTATAGTGAGAAACATACATGTAAGCAAAGGTAATTCTTAATTACTTGAGATATTGAGGTATGGTATTATAATGAAATTACTTGTATAATTCAGATTATGAGCATAAATAGAACACAAAAAGAATACAATATTACATATAAATGGTCTCAATATGAAATTGAAATAGCTTTGCCACTTATAGGGGGCAACCTCCAAACCATACAATAAGACTCAAATGCTCAAATGATGATGAACTACTACTTACAATCATGTATATATACTGTTCATATGTTATGGCCATCACCAAGGCCGACCTATTAAGCATGAGAAAGTATAAATGATATAGTAAAATTATATGGTAAGCCATAAGTTAGCTACTCATAAATTAATACAAGCAATAGGTTAAAGGCATAACATGCCCTTCCCCTTCAAACCAATGTTGTCATCAATGTTGAATAATCTTGGATATTGCTGCAGAAAACCTTCATATTCCCAAGTCACATCTTCTATTCTCAGATTCTTCCACTTGATCAAATATTCCTTAATGTCTTTGGTTCTAAGCCTCTTAGTACGTGTTTCCAGAATCTTCTCTGACTCCTAAATGATTCTTCCTTTCTCATCAAGTTATGGTAGCTCTATTTGGGCTGAAAACACTTCAATTTTTTTAGAACATGATAATGACCATAATATTTAGGATAAAGTTTTTTTTTCATTTTTTATTTGCTTCAGGGACATCTTCTTGTAAGGATGTAGACGTAAAAAAACCCAGTAACCAATTTCAAAATGTCTTTCCCTACGGTGTTGATCTACTTGTTGTTTCATCCTGTTTTATGCCAAATTATCCTTCAAACTAGCCAAAACCTGTTGTTGATGCTCAATTTTTTCCTTAACATCTATGACCTTAGTTTTAACCATTAAGGAAGAAGTGATAGATGGTGGATGGTAACCATATAATGCTAAAAATGGGGTCATTTGAGAAGAGGTATGAAAAGATGTGTTATACCACCATTATGTAGTGGTAGCCATTTAACCCACCGTTCTTGCTTATCTGATACAAAAAAACATAGATAACCCTCTAAGCATTTTTTTTCCACTTCCATTTTCCCATTAGTTTGAGGATGGTCAGATGAACTGTGAGCTAGCTAAGTACCCAAACATCCAATTAATTCTATCCAAAAATTACTTGTGAAAATACGATCACGATCACTTACAATTATCTTTGGGGTTCCATGTAGCATTTGAACTGTCTCCAAAAAATAATTGTGACTGTACCAATTGCAAATGGATGTGACAGGGCACCAAAATGGGCATATTCTATGAGCCTATCCACAATCACCAAAATAACACTCTTACCCTTTGAACAAGGCAATCTTGTGATGAAATCCATGGAGATCTCCTCCCATCTCTGGCTAGGAATTGGTAATGGTTGCAATAGACCTGGTGTCTTAATGGTTTCACCTTTGTTCTTTTAGCACACCAAACACTCTGATACAAAATTTTATACATCCTTCTTAAGTCCTTCCCAAAAGAATTCTCTTTTTATTCTATGATATGTATTCAAAAACCCAAAGTGTCCTCCAACAAGTGATGCATGTAGCTCTACAAGAATCTTATGCTTCAACTCAGAATATTTACACAAGAATAACCTATCCTTGTACCATATGGCATTATCTTTCCACTCAAATTTGTTAAGATGTTATAGAGCCTTACTTGACATTATGTATTAGAGATCGTGTATCCTTGTCCTGCTCCCATTCGAATCTCGCTTCATCCACCCAATCGGCCTTCAATATGGACACTACATGATCCGAAAATAACCATATTATTACTACCTGATCTCGGACCCTTGTAGGCTTTAATTATTTGCCGATAATTTACTCCTTTTAAGTAATCAATTTATAATAATGCAAGACAATAATGAAAAATGCACATAGATTGATTACGGAGTTCGGCAATTGCCTACATCTCCGGGTTCGTGGTCGAACCATTCCACTAGTCAAAACTTGTAAGTTACAACAGTACTTTCACAAGAAAACCTAATGGAAACTATTTAAACTTTCTTAGAATAGTAATCAGACCTTTGAACGAAAAGGGTGAAAAATAGCACCCGACTTCCACCTTCCTGGCGTACAATCTACTCCGGCTTCGAATGGCCTTCTCGACGCTATCAATGCGACGCTAGCACTCCGGTCGACAATCCATGATTTGCAAGTAATTGGTGTGGCACTATGGGCCAACTAGGTAGTTTGAATAACTCCTAGCCACAAATATTTAATTTATTATTGCCTAACAAATAATAGGTCAATAATAATAAAAAATAACAATGCTTAAAATAATTTAGGTCTTCACACAACAACAATTTCTCATTCACCTTCCAAGCTCTGAGCTTGTCTTCTACCTTTTGTGTGTGTGTGTCGATTACAATGAATGGGTTCCCTATTTATACAAAAAATAGGGCCCTTAAAATATGCATTTGTAAATTATCCTTAGGCTATTTTAAACCTAAGCCTTACCTGTAGCAAAATAAATGGGATCAAATACCCATATTGGCGGATTTACTTGTTTTAATGGGTTAAATCCCAAATAGGGCACTTAGCATTTTAAATAGGATTAAAATCCTATAAGAACAGCTAAGGAGAAGTGGGTATATCCCACATTAGGCGGTTGGATAATAGTTTAGGCTTTATTAAGCCTTTCCATGCGCATGTATAGTGGTCAATGGACCACTTTGGAGCATAACTGCCCCCATCTCCACCGCTTCACCTCCCTCTCCTCATGTGGAATCTTCCACACATGACATTGCATGCCTTTACCATGTGGACATAACCTAACATGTTGGCTATTATGTGTGGTCGGTTGGTGAGCTTTAATACTAATGTATAAACATTAATATATAGCGGTTTGGCATATACATGTGTGGCATTTGGAAAGTGGACTTACCAAGTAAATATAATTTCGACCCCTGAAATGTGGTATGGAAATAATTAACTCGATAAATCTGTAGTCCACTTGTCATCTCCCGATAGGAAAATCGAGTGAATTCGACGAGTGGTGGCAAGCCACGTGGTGGCTTGTGGACCCACCACGTTTGCGATAATACCATAGTCCACATGGCGGCCGGGCTCCCCTCCGTAATAAAAGTTGAGCCTCTTGTTCCCGTGCACCATTTTTATGCTCATCAAAGACCAGTGATCAAAAACCAACAAAAATCTCCCTTTTGCCACATGTCGCAGTGCGATTCGGTCCAATATTGACCAGTTGACTAGAGTTGACTTTCCCGCTGTCTGAAATTTGACCGAACATATCTAGAGCTCCCGATGTCCGTTTGTCGCGTTCTCACAGTCATTGGAAAGCTCTCGAGATGATCTTCTACAATGAAACCATTTAGGGATGTTTAGGGAAATTTTAAAAATGATCCCCTGATCACACCTCCCCACTGAGAAAAGCTTTTTGTCCCAAAAAGCTTCCATACTGTCCTGAATCTGAAAAACTCTGCTCCAATCCTGGGACCTGTGGGTTATGGGTCCATGATGCTTCCGCTGCACCACTCTGATATCCGAAGAAGACCTCCACACCTCCACTTTTTGGTGCTAAGTTTCTGAATGAAACCTCAATGCTCTGTCTGTGTGGTGCTAAGCTTCTTGATATCTGACAACAAGGATCTTCTTTTACTCTATAACACAGCTCCTGACTCCGAGTTGATTTCATAGAATCTGAACTGGTTTGAAGGAACTCCATGTTACGTAGAGCTTTGATTGATTTGATGTTAATGATGGACAATGCCTTGTCCCTTTACAGACCTCAACGCCTCCGATGCATGATGCTAAGCCTCTTTCAAGACCTCGAGCCTCCGATGCATGATGCTAAGTCTGTTACAGACCTCAACGCCTCCGATGCATGATGCTAAGCCTCTTTCAAGAACTTGAGCCTCTAATGCACGATGCTAAGTCTATTGATTGGCTACCATTCATATGTGTGGTCGCAATGCCTTGACACCGAATGACATTCCGAGCTAATCCTTTGAGAGCTCCTCTTGTTAACATACTAATATCAGGTACCATTCTGCTGCATGGTTGCAATGCCTCTACACAGAATGAAGTTCCGACCTAATGTCAATGCCAACAATGATTCAGCTACCATTCTGCTGCATGGTCACAATGCCTCGACATAGAATGAAGTTCCGAGCTGATCTCTGTGAACTCTACTGTCTGCACAAATGGCAGATCATTCTCCAAGCTTTATATGAGTCAAATCCTATATCCAAGATGTAACAGGTACTCACACGCTGATTAGGAGATATGTTTGGAGCATTAATCAAATTTTCTAAGTAAGAAAATCCACTAAGTATTATAAACCTTTCTCTCAGCATTTTCTCACAGAATCTGATCTCCAAACTTAATATTGCATACGATCCATCAATCTGAATTATGCAATATATAATTAAAAAATTGTTGACTTACCCATTTTAAATGACTTTCACTTTCAGGTATTACCTGGTCCTAGGTTGACTTGTCAACTGGTGGTGGAGTAGAAACTTCCTTTGCCTTTGCAATAGGCCTCCATTCCATCTTTGGCTTGCCATTACTCTGATGGCGAGATGGATGCAGTTTCTAGCAATTTTCCACCCGATGCCCATTCCTCTGGCAATGAGCACAAAAATTCCTATTAATCTCCTTCTTCTGGGATGAGGAACTCTTTCTGCCATTTCTTGACTCTGCATGACGAGATTGGTCTTTCTGATTTGCCTTGTTCCTGACGAACGGCATCAACTTCTTCATTAGTGTCCTTCTCTTCCAGCATCTGGCCATTGAATGATTATGCAATCCACAAAAAGTACATGGAAAGGAATTCCACATCTTCTGAAAATCATAACCATACTTCTTAAGATGGAAAAGTGGATCAGAAGTTTTATTATGCTTACGATTATGGTAAGAAACTGGAGGTGGAATCTCATTACCTCTTCGTTGATTTCTCTTACCACATCTTTCCTGTGACGAAAAAGCACAACTTTCTTGCTCAGAATCTTCTTGCAGGACTAGTGGGGTATTCACTTTGCTTTCGAAAGCTTGTCTCCCATCAACATTCTTGGAGCATTCTCCAATTTCCATTCCCACACTAGGATAACCCAAACCTGCAAAATGAGGATGATCCTCGACCTGTATTGGGTTAGAAATACCTTGGCCATTTTTCCCAAGCCCTCTTCCATTAAATTCCATTTTATCTAGTAACTTGGATCCAATGCCTCTAGTATGCTTTTCAAACAAACCAAAGACTTCATTACCTAAATCTGAAACCGAATGGGAGGAAGAAGAAGATTCCCATGGTGAACAACTTACAGTGCAGTCATCTGCCATGGCCTCTGCATCTGAAGTTGAAGGTATTTCCTTCCTTTGATCACCACGTTGCAACCTTGCCAAGAGCTCATCCTTGGTTTTCAGTTCCAATTTCAAATGAGCATTCTCCTCTTCTAAGGAGGAATACATGGATCACATGAAAGAGTTCTCTTCTTGGATCTAGTGATTATAAGCTTTAATCTCTTCGAGCTTCACCTGTTTAGACATCTTGCCCATAGTGCACTTGTACCCTGTTCACACAAACTGAACCAACTACACCAATCTTGAAGCAATCACTCTGTTAATCAGATTTATTGAAAAACAAATATGGAGATAAACCAGCTCTGATACCAAACTTTCTTCAGAGATTAGCAAGTTTGCAAGCCAATAACCAGCTTTGATACCAAACATGATCTGAAAATAACCAGGTTATTACTACCTGATCTCGGACCCTTGTAGGCTTTAATTATTTGTTGATAATTTACTCCTTTTAAGTAATCAATTTATAATAATGCAAGACAATAATGACAATTGC
Organism: Taxus chinensis; assembly: GCA_019776745.2. NCBI lineage: Eukaryota > Viridiplantae > Streptophyta > Pinopsida > Cupressales > Taxaceae > Taxus > Taxus chinensis. Next base: position 622,352,281 of record CM034149.1, on the reverse strand, counting down.
ACACAGATTGATTACGGAGTTCAGAAATTGCCTACGTCTCCGGGTTCGTGGTTGAACCGTTCCACTAGTCAAAACTTGTAAGTTACAACAATAATTTCACAAGAAAACCTAATGGAAACTATTTAAACTTGCTTAGAAGAGTAACCAGACCTTCGGATGACAAGGGTGAAAAATAGCACCCAACTTTCACCTTCCTGGCGTACAATCTCCTCCGGCTTCGATCGGCCTTCCCGACGATATCAATGTGACGTTAGCACTCCAGTCGACAATCCAGGATTTGCAAGTAATTGATGTGGCACTATGGGCTGACTAGGTAGTTTGAATAACTCCTAGCCACAAATATTTAATTTATTATTGCCTAACAAATAATAGATCAATAATAATAAAAAATAACAATGCCTAAAATAATTTAGGTCTTCACACAACAACAATTTCTCATTCGCCTTCCAAGCTCTGAGCTTGTCTTCTGCCTTTTGTGTGTGTGTGTCCATTACAATGAACAGGTTACCTATTTATACAAAAAATAGGGCCCTTAAAATATGCATTTGTAAATTATCCTTAGGCTATTTTAAACCTAAGCCTTACCTGTAGCAAAATAAATGGGATCAAATACCCATATTGGCGGATTTGCTTGTTTTAATGGGTTAAATCCCAAATAGGGCGCTTAGCATTTTAAATAGGATTAAAATCCTATAAGAACAGCTAAGGAGAAGTGGGTATATCCCACATTAGGCGGTTGGATAATAGTTTAGGCTTTATTAAGCCTTTCCATGCGCATGTATAGTGGTCAATGGACCACTTTGGAGCATAACTGCCCCCATCTCCACCGCTTCACCTCCCTCTCCTCACGTGGAATCTTCCATGCATGAAATTGCATGCCTTTACCACGTGGACATTAAAACCTAACATTTTGGCTGTTATGTGTGGTCGGTTGGTGAGCTTTAATACTAATGTATAAGCATTAATATATAGCGGTTTGGCATATACATGTGTGGCATTTGGAAAGTGGACTTACCAAGTAAATATAATTTCGACCCCTGAAATGTGGTATGGAAATAATTAACTTGGTAAACCTGTAGTCCACTTGTCATCTCCTGATAGGAAAATCAAGTGAATTCGATGAGTGGTAGCAAGCCACGTGGTGGCTTGTGAACCCACCACGTTGGCGGTAATACCATAGTCCACACGGCGGCCGGGCTCCCCTCCGTAATAAAAGTTGAGCCTCTTGTTCCTGTGCACCATTTTTATGCTTGTCAAAGACAGGTGATTGAAAACCAACAAACATCTTCCTTTTGCCACACGTCGCAGTGCGATTCGGTCCAATATTGACCAGTTGACTAGAGTTGACTTTCCCGCTGTCTGAACTTTGACCGAACATATCTAGAGCTCCCGATGTCCATTTGTCACGTTCTCACAGTCATTGGAAAGCTCTCGAGATGATATTCTACACTGAAACCATTTAGGGATATTTAGGGAACTTTTAAAAATTAGCCCCTGATCACTACACATAGTAAGGCATTTGCAGATGTATCCCTTTTGGATAACACATCGGCTACTACATTTTATTTACCCTTTTTGTATATGATTTCAAAATAATAACCCAACATTTTTGTTACCTACTTTTGTTGTTCCTCAGATGATAATCTTTACTCCAAAAAGTATTTGAGACTATCATGTTTAGTTTTTACCTTGAAGTGTCTACCCATTAGATAGGGCCTCCATTGCTTGACTGCATGAAGAATAGCCATCATTTATTTCTCATAGAAATGTTTGAGAAAATATTTTCCTTTGAATTGGAAACTCTCAAATGTAATTGGTCTTCCTTCTTGCATGAGAAATGCTCCCAATCCTAATCCTGAAGTGTCACATTCAATAATGAACGTTTTTGAGAAGTTGGGAGTAGCCAAAATTGGGGTGGTGCATATGGCTTCCTTCAACTACTCAAAGGATTTAGTGGCTGTGTTTGTCCAATAGAAGGCATCCTTCTTTAACAATGTAGTGAGTGGAGCCATGTTATTCTACCATATCCCCTCACAAATATTTTGTAGTACCCTATTAGTCCTAGGAAACCTCAGATATTTTTGAGAGTTTTGGGCCTTGGTTATTCCACCATAGCTTTGATCTTCTGAGGATCAACTTTGAAACCTTCATGGGATACAATGTGACCTAATTAATCTACCTCTTGATACACTAAAAGAACATTTGTATGGATTTTCATAGAGCTTATGTTTCTCCAAAACTTCCAACACTTTATTTACATGTTGCAAGTGTTCTTCCCATATCTTACTGTAAATCAATTTGTCATCAAAGAAAACTAATACAAATTTCCTTAAAAATGGTCTAAAAACAGTGTTCATCAAGCTTTAAATTGTTGAGGGAGCATTTGTAAGACCAAAAGGCATTACCAAAAACTCATAATGGCCCTCATGAGTCCTGAAAGCCATTTTATGAACATCTTCCTCTCTTATTCTAATTTGATGGTACCCTGAATGAAGATCTAATTTTGTGAAATAAATAGCACCATGTAATTCATCAATTCTAATGGAATACGAAACTTATCTTTGATGGTGTAATTATTGAGTTCTTGGTAATTTGGACACACCCTCCATGTTTCATCCTTCTTATGTACCATGACCACTGGTGAAGAATATGTGCTCTGGCTATGCCTGATGATACCTGCCTTCAACATTTCCTGCACCATTTTCTTGATGTCACTTTTATAAGAATACGGGTATCTGTATGGTCTAATGTTAGGTGGTTGGTTCCCTGGAATCAACTGAATGGCATGATCATGATCCCTAACCGGTGGTAGTCCCATTGGAATTGCATAAAAAAAATGAGTGAGTATAAAAAATCTTTTGAAGATTCCTTAGGTGGAATTGAAGACTTTGTATTTTGTACCTCTATGGAAAATAACTTTGCTACAAATACATCTAATCCTTTTCTGTAGAACCTTCTGCATCATAATGAGAACTAATAATCTTTGGAGACTTAGCTACCATCCCGTTAAATTGTATTATCCTTCCTTCTAAATGAAATCGCATGAAAAATTCTTGGAAATTAATTTCTATAGTACCCAAGGTTGTGTGATGGCCGTTAAAACAACCCACTTGAGACCCAAGAAACAACCTAGGGTTAGTTAGAAAATTATGGAATAATTTCTTTTATAGAAGTGTCCAAAACCAAGTTGCAAGACAACAGTTGACCCTATTAGGTTCCAAGAACAAATCTAAAATAATAGAACATAATTCTTCCTTCATTAACAATTTTCAAGTTCACACGGTTCAAAATTTAGGGTTAGAAGATTTAGTTAGGTTCAGGTAGTAATTTACCCCCACACCCACTCTCTAACAGGGTCAAAGTTTCAACTTGATTTTTCTCATACTTGAATGCTTCTGAAATTTCCATAAATCATTCCCATTGGCTAGGAAATTTTCTCACCTTTTTGATGATATAAAGAATTCCTCCTAACTCCTTTAGAAACTCAAGATATGGTTAGGCGGAGTTTAGGGTCAAATTTTCCCCAAGGGGACACATGTCAAGAGGAGAGGAAAACCTCTTTGACGGGTTGGCAAGTCGTGGGGTGGCGTTTGGAAAATTTCCTTACACAGAAGAAATTTCCCATTTGTGCCCGCGCCTCTGTGGGTCCTCCGTGGACACATGGCGGCCACTGAGACATTTTTAAGGAAAAAGGGGAACAGGCGGAGCAATGCGAAGAATTTGGGGCATTTTGCCCAAGGAGAAAAAAAACCAAACAATGCCCACGTGCCTGCAGGTCTGTCCGAAGGACACGTGGTGCTCTAGAAATGCTGTGAGAAGATTAGCGAGAGGGAGAAGTGCGGAGTGATGGGGTGTTTTGGTGAATTTCACCAAAAAGGGAAAAGAAGGTGAAAGGCACGTGCAGGTCCACGCATCCACGGAGGAGAAAAACCCAAAAGTGAGGGCGGGGATGCAGGGCCATGGGGAATTTTTTTGAAAATTTTCAAAGGCAAAAAATAAAAGAAACAAAGGGTCCACCCCCTTTGCTAGCACCCAAAGCTGCCACGTAGTAGCCTGTGATTGGCCGCGGGCCATGGGGCTAAAAGGACACGTGACAACCTCTGATTGGCTACGGGCTGGTGGAGGAAAAGATCAAATTTTTCCCGAGCCAAATTTTTTTCAAAATTTTTCTAAGGGTAATTTGATGGGAAATTTTTGGGTTGCGAGCCCACCAGGGAAAAATTTCCCAAATTTTCCCACGAAGACAGAAAAATTTCAAAGTGTCATAACTTGAGCTAGGAAGCTCAGCTTTGGGCAAAATGAGGACTTTTTGGAAATATCTCGATGCCCTATTTGCATAGGAAACATAAATTTTACCTTTTGATGAAGTTTAAAGGGTAAGTTTTACAAAGACGATCTACAGGCTTGTAATTAACAAACTGGTAATTTATAACTTCTAAATTTGGTTAAATTGGATCTCCTTCTTCACTCAACATGTCAAACAGACATGTAGAATTGATCTAGGAAGGATTTAAAGTGTTTTAGGGAAGTAAATTTGATCAATTTATTTTCAAATTGTATTTTTCCAACAATTGATAGAAAAACGACTGAGGAAGGGATTTGGCTCGAATTTGCAATGTTAAAATTATTTTCTTAAGTATTTATTTGTAAAAATGAGTTCGTTAATGTCTTAGCATCCTAAAATATATCATTTTCAAGTTGATTAATGTGTGCATGTCCGAACTGTGCATTATATTTAAATTTACTAGTTCTAAAATAAATTGCAGCAGAGATTCATTTCCAGGAAAACTCTATGTATCCATTTTATCATTTAAGTGTCATACTTCATTCCTAAACTAATCCAATACAATTCAGTTGTTTCTAAATAAATCATTTCCAAGTTAAATTATAAAATTTGATTTCCAATTTAATATATTTCAAAAGAGACAATGCAATAAAATTCTTACACACGTATTTCTTTTTTTTTTTTTCATTTTCTAAACAAAGATTCCAATCCCAATTTGATATTTCCAATTCAACACAACAATGCAAATGAGAGATGAACTTGTACTTCTTTATTGATTTCAACAGAATAAACATAGATTTCACATGTTTGACTATAACAAAAAAAATTCCATTTCTTTCCTTCCAATAACAAAACAAAGTATAAATGCCTTTCATAATTCAATTATATAACTTCATAATCAAACTACATATATCTTTCTTCTACAAAATACATATTACAATTTCATCCACAACAAGTGGGAAAGTATTATAAATAAATATGTTTTCACAAGGGACTGTCAAGCTGCTCTTTTCTTTTGCTCCAGGACAACAACATGCACATTTTGTCTTTTCTCTAGTTGATCACAACAAAAGAGGGGGAAAGGAAACGCTCTCCACCCAACCAAGACATCCAATGAAAGGAGAAGCCTTCATCATTGGCCCCTGAGCCCCAACCAAAATACAATCAAAGGTGTAATTCAACTCATGGCAACAACTGGCTTCCATATACACAACATTCTATCACATACACATTTCCTTTTTTTAAAAACACAATTCAACACAAAACATCAGTTCACAACTGCATTTAAAATTATTTCAAAACAGAACTCAGGCTTGATCATGCAAGCCAAAGGAGAAAGTTCTATGGGGGAAGCTACTTATGACTCCAATTAGAATTTGGGCATCCACCAATAACAAACCACTAAAATAATTCATCACCCACATTTCCTTATGCCCCCCCAACAAATCCCTCTTTATGCCCCCCACATATTTCCTTATGCCCCCCACAAGGTAAGAAATGCAAGCTATTTCTTTTCCATGGTGGATCCAAAACCCAAACTCCCTCCACAACATTCTGATGCCAATGGCATTCCCTTATGCTCCTCCACATGGATTCCCCATAGCCTTCTCTTACACCATCCATATGGCAGTCTACCCAACCAGCCAACAAATAAAACAAAGCATGCACTATCCACACAACACAACAAGAAAATGATAACATATAAAAAAGAGATTTAAATTTCTACCTCTCCATGGTTACTTTTGTCTCCAAATAGCAAGCTTCAAATGCCAAAACACAATCCAAAACAACAAAATCCAAGCATGCAAAGCTTTCTCCAACCTCCTCCAAAAACAAGAGTTCCACACAAGAAAAATGCGCCCCCAAGGAAGTTGCAAAATGATTCAAAAACCCAAAACAAGGCAAGCGTTTAGATTAAATAGAAGAGGGAGAGAAGAGGATGATGTGGATCCATGTTGGATGCCACATCACACATCCTCAAATTTAACACAAAAGACAAACTTTCATTCTACCAAGCACAATAAAGAGGTGGGTGAAAAATATGATAAGTTACTTGCACTCTCTAAAAATCCCACACCCCAAGGGATAACAAAATAATTAAAATGTAAGAAAGTGCAATTAAAAACATGTAACATGACTATTAAAATTCATTATAAAAGTCACAAATCACATCTCCATCCATAAGTATGGTTGGTAGATTAAATTTAGAGGCATGGAACAATTTTTACTTGTCCCACAAGCCTCCAAAAACAACCCCCAAGGAAAAATTCTAATTTTTCATGGAAGTGGAGTATTTATTACTCCAAAATTTGACTTACACATAGCTCTTACACAACCTTACATATCACTTACATAATTAAATGCAAATATCCAACAATTTTCATGATTACTTTCCCATATCCCAATTTGATTTATTTAAATTTTAATCATATGATTCTCACATTAATCTATCACAATTTTAATTAATTAAAAGCAAGGAACACATTACTAATAAAATACATACAATAATTAATAAAATAACACATCAATAAAATACATAATACCCATGGTCACATGTAAAAAGAATCCCCCCCATGGGAATCCTTAACAAAACACAATACAATAAAACAAGTTTTCATGGTGACCTTGTTGAATTCACCTAGAATTCCATTTTGGTTGGTCTCCAATCCCCTGATGTTTTGTTGTGATATTTTTAACCTGTAAAATATAAATACCCCCTTTGGCCTCATGGCCATATCAAAACATCCAATATGTTGCAACTAAAATCACAAAATCATCTAAGTGAATCACAACAACATCGAAGTAACAACTACATCATTTGCATTTTTAATCAACAACTATACATCATCATCAAAATTATATATCCAAATCACATGTCCGAACAACATCCATAAAAAATCCATGTCAATATGATATATCATCATCCACATATAAGGTGTCTCTAATAATCATTATGTATCAAAATCAAATCAAGATCAACAATAATCCATGATCAATGTCTAACATCATACTAAATCAAAACATAATAATGTCTATAATGTAATCAACAGTATCAGCATAAACATAAAAAGGTGTCAAAGGGAAGTGGGCACTACAGGTTGTGGGCCATTGGACACCCAAAAAAATATCTTCCCCTCCCATAGAAATGTCAAACATAGGCGAGTCTAACATGTAGTCTCCCATGGAAAGATTGATCCTACGGAAATTTCCTGTGCACTTTACTATTCCACCATCCACAATCACAACTTGCATTTCTAGAGCTCGGTAAATAAAAAAATTGAGGCAGGCATATAACTTACTATTTATGAAGCTATGAGTACTTCGTAAGTCAATCAACACCATCACCTTTTATTTTTTGAGATAGCCATAACCTTGAGTGTTTGAGGAGTAATAATACCTGACAACAAATGGAAAGAAATTGTAGGTTGGTGATCATCTACTTCATCTTCTACTGGTTCCTTAGCTTCTCCTTCAATATAGAACAAATTCTTCTCAACACATTTTTGTCCTGGTCTATATTTGTTGTCACAGTTAAAACATAATCCTTTTGCTCTTTTTTCTTCCATTTGTTGACGAGTCAACCTAATTGGGCGAGCGAATGACGGGGAAGGGGTACTACGGTCTCTGGTGTTAGTGAAAGGCTGCCTCCTACTACAAATAATTTTTTCCTCTACTCTACGTGCCATGATAATAAAATCAGAAATCTTGAGGGGATTAAACATATGTACCTCATGCTCAATGTGGTTCTTAAGACCCCTAAGAAATAAACCATTCATGTTCTCTTCGGTAATATTCTCCACCCTTAAGGATAGGATCTAGAATTGATGCACATAATATTTGAATGATCCTTTTTGTATTAAATTTTCTAATTGACTAAAGTAGTTATTTGAAACAATGGAACTATAGTGAAATTGCAAATCCTCAGTAAAAACTGTCCAAGTGACACTAAGACCACTCTTTTGCCTCTGAGCACATAGCCATTGATACCAAACGAATTGTTTTGGTTCAAGATACAAGGATGCCAAGGTCACCTTTTATCCTGATGGGGTTTGATGTAACTCAAAGAAGTTTTCCATTTGATTTATCCAATTTAGTGGATCCTTCCCATAAAATTTTGTGCATCTCCACTTTCGACATCATGTTCCGTGGATGCGAATAAATTGGATTCTGATTGGGCTGGAAAAGTGATCCAACATGGTTATTTTGCCCATTATTTTGAACTAAAGATCCTACTTGGTTGAGTTGGGATTGATTTGGGACATACTTTTTAACCTTTATATGTTGCATGATATCATCCAATCGCTAATTGATTTGGTTTGTCTCCTTTATAGGCCATCTCAGATTATACATTTTGTAGTTCATACTCGAGTTGGCTCACCTTATGATCAACTGAGATAAACCCTAGTGATGGGGAATCTATATTTACCCCTTTTGAATCCAACTCTTCTATCACTACCCCATCTTTATCTAGGGTTTTACCCAGAGTGACCGGATTCTTTTTGGCTCTTGTGACAGGCCTTGCCATGATGTCAGACCCTAGGGTTTAGGGTTTCGATACAAATTTGACCGAATTGGAAAAAACACAGAATATACTACTAATATTTTTTTGAATGATTTCCAAAAATGTAAAAAACTTGGAAAAATTCCCCAAATTTCAGCCTAGGGAGTGATTTTATGAAATACCATAAATTTTTCAAAATAAATAAAAAAAGTTTGAAAATTTTCAGGGAATCATACTTGGAATTATTCGCAACTCTGGTATAAAAATATTTGACAAAAGGTCTATGGTTTGCAAGATATATTGGAAACAAAAAATTAGGGTTTTTTCCCTAATTTTGGCCCGGATCACAACTCTGATACCACTTGTAATGAAATTACTTTTATAATTCAGATTATGAACATAAATAGAACACCAAAGAACACAATATTGTAGATAAATGGTCTCAATATGTAATTAAAATAGCTTCGCCACTTCGAGGGGGAAACCTCCAAACCATACAATAAGACTCAAATACTCGAATGGTGATGAAATAATACCTACAATCCCCTATATATACTATTCATATGTTATGGCCATCACCAAGGCTGACCTACTAAGCATGAGAAAGTATAAATGATATGGTAAGCCACAAGTCGACCACTCATATCTTAATACAAGAAATAGGTTAATGGAATAGTAGGTATTGGATTTATGATGATGGGAGATGTTAGTGTGATGTGTCATAATGTTGTGGGAAATTTTTTAGGATTTCATGGTTAGTGTTTTACAAGATATGTCAGATTTTGTGAGACAAGGTTAAAGTCTAGTGAAATTCTAGCTCGAGTAGGAACTTCTGATGCTCCTTGTGAATTGTGTGCTTTGAATGGGACCTTGTAGCTTTTAGATATGTTTCCATGGTGAGTTAATAAGGTTTCCAAAAAATAATTAGGAGGTTTTATCGTCATATTTTTGATGAACGAAGGTTAATAAGATAAAGTTATTTAAAACCCTAGCTTATCCATAGCTAGGAAAAATTTGCAAAAGAAGAGGTATGTTGAACCAATTTTTTTTTTTTTATAAAAAATTTATGATTGGATTTTGTACATGAATCTTCCATATTTCTATAAATGTATGGTTGAGGTCATGGTGATATGTGGGCCCCTCCTAAAAATGCTCATTTATGAAGAGTTCTAGTTTGTGGCAAAGTTGTCCAAAATGAGGTATAATATTAATTGATGTTATGGAATATATGAGAGTTTTTATTGATGTATATCAAGGTTTAATATCATGTTTATGATTAAAAATTACAAGTTGAGCTCCATTCAGGTTGACTAGTCAAAAGGTAGTTTTGAGGCCATTAAAACAGTTCTTAGTAAAATGGCCTTAACAAGAGCTACAAGTTGATTTTTGAGGTGATTAAAAATGTGTTGGAAAGAGGATTAAAATATAATTCAATTGATATAATGTTTTTATTACTATGAGGTGTTATGATGAGGTTTCCAGGTAATTATTTAGACATGAATGTTTTAGCCATTTCAGGACATGATATGTTTTACTGTATGTTTGAAGTTGTTTGAAGAATAAGATGGATTGGGTGATGATTTATATTACATGGAATGTTAAGAGGGATGGAATTATAATAAAATGAATCCATTTTAAAGTCAAAAATGTTTGTATAAGTTTTTTTTATCAGCTGAGCTTTGGAAACACTTTTTGGCAAGGATGATTTGGTGAAGTAAAACATTGCTGTGGTTTGAGCAAGAGAATGTTTCAAGGCTTATAAATTTCTTAGAAGTGTTATAAAGGCTATGGAATTTCCATAAATTTATTACATGACATATTTTGATTTATTTTCACTCATTTGGTTGCATAACAAAGTTTCCAGGGTGCTGAAGGGTGTAGGAAACAACTGTTTTGAGAAGTACAAATAGTGTTGGGCCCAGTAAATGAAAAAAATTTATTGTATGAGATAAATTGAGACCATATATGATGTTTAAATTTTATTTTAAACATGTGTTATGATTTTTAGATTTTTACCAAAATTAGTTTTGGGATTAGGAGATTTTTGTCATCCCAATGCAAGGATTTTTGGGATTTTGGGTGCATGGATGAAGTGTTTTTGGTAGGAAAACCTATACGGGTCAATTATGAATATTATAGTGACTATTATGGGGTGTTTTTAGGATGGTATGGTCGTGAAAGTGGAGGGAAACTAACCTTCTTTGAATTTGGATCAATGAAAGGCTATAAAAAGGAGTTGTAGGGTACAATAGTACTAGTCTTTTGAAACCCCATTTATCTTATTTTGAAGAAAAAGTTTGCTGAAAATAAAAACCATTTGGGAGTAGCCCAAAACGCCTATAATTAAATTCTAGGATAGCATATGGTTGAGTTTTCATGAGAAGAATTTGAGCAAGGACAAAGTTTGTGTTGTTTCTTTGAGAGGAAGTTAGAGGAGGGAAAATTTGGATGCTTGTGTTTGGATTCTATCTTCATAGCATTATGATGTAATTTGTATGTTTCTAAGGTGTCTTTAGATATGATATTGATTTGTAATCATGTTTGGAAGAATTATATCTTCTTGGATATTTATGTGTCTACATTTTCCATCTAGATACATATTTATTGTACCTTGTTGATTTTTGTTGAAGGCATTACACTTTTGATCTGATTTGAATATTTATATAAGTGTGTGGATATGATTTCATTACCAATATAAGTGGAATAATATTTCTATCATTATGATTCTTAGATTGTGCATCTTTCATTGAGAATACTATATGCTTTGATGTGTTGTACATGAGCATGTGTGGTTAGGGTTCGAAGTAAAAGTGTGAAAGGTTTTATTGGGGGCTAATTCACTCCTTATCTCATTCCTTGTCACCTCCAACAATTGGTATTAGATTATTCCCTTAGAAGTAGCATCAAAATATAGAGGGAGATCTTTGGTGACAAGATAACACCTCCATCATTGGAGACAATGGAGGGTAATACCTTCTTGATAAGGAGATGGGTAGGTGAGAATGCAAAAAAGATTAACAGTTTGGTTGCATATCATGAAGAAGTAGTAAAGGTTTTAAAAAATCAACTTGAGAAGGCTGAAGATGAGTTGAAGATTAAGAGGGAAGTATGTATCAAACATGAGGATGAAAAAGAAGAAACAATCAAAGCTTTAACTGCTCAACTTGAGGAGGCCCAAGTTGAATTAATGATCAAGAGGAAATAAATAAAGGATTCAAAGAAATATTTAGGCACTATGAAAATAAAAATACTATATTTTCAAGGAAGTTTAGAAAGTCTGAGTAAGATGCTAGAAAAACAAAAGGCTTATGGTGATAGGACATGCCTAGGCTTCAATGAGGGCTCATTCAAATTTGAGAAGAATGAAGAAGAATCAAGTCAAGGATCTAATGAAAGAAGACAACCAAACAAGGGAGAGAGTTCAAGGCTTCCACCTCATGGGAGATAATCTGTCAGGAAACCAAATGCATATAGGTATGGTGTTTTACATGGTAATTTCTATAAATGTGGTGATTATGGACATAGGGCCAATTTTTGTATTCCCAATATTGAAAAGAAAGATGATGGAAAAGGAAAGGAACATTGTGAAGGAAATAAGAAAGATGAATGTAAATACAAGAGGGATAAAAAGATAGGTCACAGGTATGGAGTTGAATGTTATCATTGTCATGAGAAAGGAAATCTTGCAAAGTATTACAAGAATGAACAATCAAACACAATAAGGTATGTAAGAAAATTAAATGGATATTGATTTTCTTGCAATGGAGATGGACATAGGCCTTATGAGTGCAAAGGAAGACAAGTGGAATGCTTTAGGTGCCACAAGGTAGGGAACATTGCAAGGTTTTGTAATGTGGGTCCATTAAAGAAAGAGACTTAAATGCCTAAGCCAAAAGATCTAGCATACAAAAAGGATGAGGCTAGTCAAAGTGCTAAAGAGGATTCCAAGAGTGTGACTGAGTAAAATGAGGGATCTACTATGACAAAAGTTGAATAAGAAAAGGAGGAATCAGTCAAGGTGCAATAAGAGGGTTTGAGACCTTCTTAGGTATGTCATCAAGCTCCTACATCTTGACATATACATCTACTAGGATTATTATGGGTGTATAGGTTTAAATGAAGCTTTAAAGTGAGGGGGAGCATTCAGTGTCTTCTTCATGATGTTGAGGTATGTTTCTTCAAGTCATTTAGTATGTTCATGGTGTTCTTATTTGTTGGTCATGTTGTGTATGTCAAGTGTTATGTCTTGTTGTTCCTCAAAGATAGTCTTATATAGTTGATTGAGCTCTTGAGGTATGAGTATGTTATGTTAAGAATAAATAACATGGTTATGATAACTTAATGTAAGGAGTATTTCAGTGTTCTTGATCTCTTGAAGTATGTGTCGTAGTCTTTGTGTATATGCTTAACAATATTAAAAGTGCATATGGTCTGTGAGAAGCTTGGTGTCAAAGTCTATGTCTTAATGGTAGTCATGAGTTGTAATGGCATGTGACAAGTGTGTTTAGTATTCCTTAATGTGTATGAAGCTTTGGGGTGTCTTTGAAGTTGTAAAAATTCATCCAGAGTCACAATATAATTATTCATCTAAAAAATTTATAACATTGTCTGTATGAGTTGTTTAAACATCTATCTGGGTCTAAAAGGTCATTGAGCTTTGTGTCATGAGTTCTTATGAGTGATAATAGTTCTGTAATTTGTGCTTAGAGATGATTTAGAGCCAACATAAGTGATGGCTTGATCACTTAGCATGATAATAGAAGATCTGTGTAGTGTTTCTTAAAGGCAACAAGACGCAAATCAAGATGGATCGAGGCATGATTGATAATTATTTCTTCTTATTCAGTGAAAGATGTATTCAAAAGGTTGAAATGGATCATCATAGCGTGTTTTATCATTTTTTAAAATCAAAAGAGAAATTTTTGTGTATATTGAACACTTATCTGCCCTAAACTGTGTTTTCACATTCAATGTGCGGTATAAATGGAATGTGGTGCTTGAAGGTGAAGATGAAGGAGTTCAGGGCTAAAATTTTGAAAAAATCATTTACAGATGAAGGGATATAGGATTAAAAAGGTATTAAGTCATAAAAGTTTCTAGATTTTTGGATACTCATGAAAAATTTACAAATTGACAATACTAGTACTAAAAGACCTATTTTTGAATTAAGTATTCTAAAAACTAGGTGTGTCTACTATGGAATGAGCACTCAAGGTTATGGATAGAAGTTTTCCAACCTAATGGGTGTATGAATCATGTTCTATATCTTCATAAGGATATGTGAATACTAAGTTGGTTGTGACTTCTTCTAAAACCAAAGCTTATTGATTGTGACTGTGCATCTGGTATTAAAAGGAAGATATAGTGTTTGTATTTTGATGTCATTCAAAGTTTATGTGCCTCAAATGAGTGTTTTGAAGTATCTTAGTATGAGGTCTTGGTATGTTAAAAATTTCAAGGAATATGTCAAGTTTCTGTTCATTAGAAGGAATTACAAAGAAGGTTCCATGTGGCAGAGGTTAGGAGAAATGATTCTTTGTAGTTGTTGATGCTTCAAAGAGGGATTCAATGCTCAAATTTGGTCTTCAAGGTAATAAATGAATCTGCTACAGGATTAAAAATGCTCTTACAAGTGCAACCATGTATTTTGGGGCCTGTATCATGTTTTAATGTGTTTAAATCACCAACACATCAGAATTTAGGTCAGTACAAGGACTCAGTTATGAAAGAAGGTACATATATGATGGAGGTACTATGAAATATGTTGAATCTCAGGACCATAGGTCCTTTTTATATGCTCACTGAGTTTACTACATGGGTGAGAATGTGTATCAATGGGTTGAGTTTGTGATCATGGGTCAGAAATAGTGTACATAATATGGTGATGACCTTTGTTCACCGACTCTGTGTTTCATGTTTGGTCATCAAGAAGTTCTAGGTGAAATTACCAAATAGAGAAGGAATTATGGGAAAAATGATGATCAAATTGATAGATATATCCTTCTATAGGTATAATAGTATTTCTCAATCATGTTGATAGCTATGTCAATAAAGATTATGAAGTGTTTACATGAGTCATGTTGTGTCATGGAAATCATTTACATGGTCTCCTTTTGGTTTGAGTCTATTTTCAGTATTGGTGGTGTTGTGTGTCGAAAGTAACTCAAATGGAAATGAGGTCTATATGATCATAATTTACATCCTTGAGGTATTGATGAAACCTGGTCTAACAATCTATGTCATTTAAAAATGATATAAGAGGTGGTTTCTATGAAAATAAAGGAAAATATAAGTCTAAGTCTATGAGACATCTTTTTTTAGGCTTGTTATATTAATCTGAAATTTGTGTATGGTATTTTGAAGGCTCATCTCTTAATATATTATGAGATATCTATCAATATCCTATCTTAACCTGATTTGTTGATGAGAAGTGTGAATGGCCTATGTAATGCATCTTCTAATTTAAAAATTGCAAATCTGTCTGAGGATTCAAAGTGTCTTGGTCTAGGTGTGAGTCAAACAAGTTCTTTTTAGTCATCAAGAGTGGATTAGGTGTATCTGTGTCATGTGCCAAGTGTCTCAAAGGAAATTAAAGCTTCATATAAAAGAGTTGAAATGACACGAGTCATATAATGGTGATTTTGGCAACAAGGTCTATGTTATACACCATGCTGGTTCTTTATATCCACAAAAGTAACATTGTACAATGCAAATGAGGAATGAATAACATATCTATTGCCTGAGGTTGAAAGAGTTTCTTGATATGAATGGAAAGAGTTCAATTTATGTTGTTGAGACACAATGAAGAGATTTAGTGCAATAATAGGTCATCTTATGTTACAATGGAGTATGCTTCCCTAGAGGAGAATGAGTGGAAGAGTTTGTAGTTAGAAGAGCTAAGTCTGTGCATGAAGAGAACTAGGAGTGCATGTGTATCAATAAGATGATTCTTATGTACAAAAGTGATCAAGAAATAAAGGAATAAAGCAAAAAAGGTATGTGCTAGAATTTTTGAACAAGAAACCAATATGATGAGGTTTGTACAAGCATTTCAGGTTTTACAAGTGTCTCAGAGGTAGGGGGAGAGCATGTTTGTTCTTATTGAAGGTTTTGAATATAGATTATGAGCTTAAAGAGTATTGTTGATGATATAATTAATGATTCCAAGGATATTAAGGTATGATATTGATGCTCCGCTATTTAGTTAGTTGAATTTTTACTCTTGAATGCATATTCTCAATCAATAATTACTGTCCAAAACTATGAAAGAGCTTTAGGACTAAGCAATATTGTTCAAGATGATTCCAAGCCAAGATAACAAGGTAGGTTGCTCAAATTTGTGCCTATGGGATAAATATGATGGCTTTAAACCTAGGGGGAGTGTTGGTTTGAAAAATCATGGTATGTATAACATATTGTAACATGTCAAAGTTCGCTCTAAAAGCACTAAAAGTTATGTTTTGGGCTCTTAGTCCAAGCAAGGTATGGAAAGCAAGAATGTTCATGGAATTATTAAAATCTAATCCTAGAAAAGATGGTTAATGGTAAAGAAAGATGGAGTGATGATTTTTTATTCTCATTCTTGACATTGTTGGCATGTTCATGGTGTTTATGCTTCAGATAATGCTTAGCTACAATGTTTTCATGAAGGCAAAAACAAAATTGATAGTGGATTTAGCTACTTTTGCATGCCTAAATAGTGGAGGATGGTGTTTTTGCTCAAAAAAAGGTAAGACTATGCTCCCTTCATGATTATTGAACATGCTTAGATGTTGTATATGCTTCTCCCATGGGGATCATGGTGGCGACATGCTTGAAATGAAGGCAAAAATCAGATTTTGTGTAAAATTTAAGGTTAGAGCTAGTTTGAGGCATGTTGTTGATGTTTCCAACAAAAGCATGATTCTATGAAGCTAAAGAAAGTGAAGTATATGCTTATACAAGTATGCCTTTTTCATTAATGTAAAAAGGGGGAGAAGTTGAAGGTGTTTTCCATCAATGAAAAGGGGGGAGCTTGTTGCCATGTGGTCCTATTAGGTGTTGTCATTGATGCAAAACCACATTAATGAAAAATATTGAATGTTGTATTAGGGTCACATGGTTATGTACATGATGTTGACATATTAGTTTAGATGTGTTTATGCTAGGATAATGAGATTCAATGAAGATTGTTTGCTCTTGTAAGCCTATTCAGGTGCCTAGGTGATGCTGTATGATGGTATAAGTCTCTTAGATGCATGAGAAGCATATTGGCATGATGGATAATAGGTTTGGAGGGTTCTTGGGCACTCACAACAGTGTCATTATGTAGATACATGTGGTTCATCATGTTATAGGTGCTCATTGGGAGCATGTATGGTAACTAGGAGATGTGAGACTATGGTTTGGAGTGATGTGAGCTCATGGAAGCTTGAATTTGGGTATATCATGATGTATCACATCAACAAATACATTTATCACATCCACACGGCCATTGAGATGGGAGTTTACTAGACTAGTGTGGTGAGTGGATCGAAGGAATAAGAAGGCCATAATCATGAAGGGCACAACCATGGAGATAATAAGAATGTAGGCTCACGAGGAGGATATTGTGACTGAGGTCACGATGGTGGTAGAGGTAGGTTTTATAGAGGAATTTGATATACATGTGGGTCACCTGATCATTCCCAGTAGGATTTTCCTCATAATGCAACATGTTTATGGTGTGAAAAGACCATAAGTTGGAGGATTGCCCAGATTTATAAGAGCACATGATTAAAAATATGAAGAAGGACAAGGGCACTGGGATGATTAAGGTGTAATGTGTGAATGCCGATCAATGGATGCCTATGAATATTGATCCAAATTTTCAACTCATGATAGTTACGATACACTCCGAGGAAACGCATGCACATTATACTTTGAAGGCCAAGACACTTATAATGAGGAAGGAAGTGATATGTGCTAAGTATTTAGACGTGACACATCAAAAGGAAATCTACCAGGAGAGGATGTGAGTCATTAGAGATTTGTAGGGTGAAATACAATAATTAAAGAAATAGGCATGTGTAAGAGAGCATGAAAATAATTTTGAGCTCCCACAAAAGGATGTGGATGACCTGCAGGAGGTGTTTAGGATGCTGCGCCAAGAGAATATCATCCCATTACTAGGGGAATGGCTTCAAGAGAAGGTACCGCACATTGGAGCTTAGTGCGAGAGTTAGATACTTCATCCAAATTTACCACCTTAGGACCATGAATTTGACAAAGAAATAACACTTGATGCAGTTATTGATGGTTAGTTATTAAGTAATATTTTGATCGATATACGCACTAAGGTAAATGTGTTGATTCTTGAAGCATGGAATCAGATGGGAATACCCTACATTGCGGCCATCTTCAAATGTGCTGTACATGGAAAACAAAACTAAGGAAATCCCTATTGGCGTACTAAAGGATGCATCTATTATCATTCATGGGGCCAAGTTTACTAGGGACTTTGAGGTGTTAGAGCTTGCTGAAGCAGATAACTTTATAACATTACTTGGGTGACCCTGGTGCTATATAAATAATGCTGATTTGAATTTTAACAAGAGGTACATATATTTTGAGAACAAGGATGAGTGCATGGTTATACCTCTGTTTGAAAAGAAGGAAAAACCCTATGTTGAGCCCTTGAGTGAAGAAGACCTTAATAGAATCTATGCTCAAACAATGCACACTCCATAAAAAATAGAACATCAAAGGAAGGAATTCTTCAGTGGTTGGACATGCGGTCGGTAAGTGACACTACTAGCGTTGCTTGTAATAACTAGGTCCATGACACATATGAACTGGTTGGGCGTAAAGTTAAAGGGAAAGTCACTAGGATGATTAGGCCATACATGGTGAAGTGGTTAGGATTATCTCAGGTACCAAGGTATATTAGTGAAGGGAATCCCTATACATTCTTTCACACAATGGAGACTCAGTGATAGAATAAAGGGGATAGAAGAAATATGGTGGTTTATATCTTGCGCGAGACAACAATGCTTTAGTGGGAAAACCATAGAGACAGCCTTTTGGAATTTATAGAAGTGAGAATCACCTTTTCTACTAGGTTTAATCAGAGTAATGTACCTACACAAACATGTAAATTTCATGGTAAGTCTCCTACCTCTCATCACATCCATGAGTGTGAGAGATCATGGGCGCAAGGTGAGGAGGCCTTACTATTGGCATGTGGTTCTATTAGGTGTTGTCATTGATGAAAAACCATATTAATGAAAAAGTGGATGTTGGATTAGGGTCACATGGTGATGTAAATGATGTTGACATACTGTTTGAAATGTTTTTATGTTGGCACAATGAGATTCAATGAGAATTTCTTGCTCTTGCAAGCCTATTCAGGTGCCTAGGTAATGCTGCATGATGGTATGAGTCTCTTGGATACCTAAAAAAGTATGTTGGAATGATGGATAGTAGGTTTAGAGGGTGCTTGGGCACTCACAATAGTGGCATGATATAGATACATGTTGTTCATCATGTTATAAGTGTTCATTGGAAGTAGGTATGATAGCTAGGAGACATGAGATTGTGGTTTGAAGCCATGTGAGATCATGGAAGTTTGAATATAGGTATATCATGCTATATCAGGTATGTTTGGGTAATTTTCATATGTTTCATGATGAGTTAATAAATTCTTTCAGTTGGCCCTAGCTTCTACAGTGAGAAACAAATGTTTAAACAAAGGTATGTATTAATGAATAGAGATATTGAGGTATGGTATTGAATTTATGATTATTGGAGATGTTATTGTTATGTGATGTGGGAAAATTTTTAGGATTCCATTATGAGTATTTTCAAGATGTGTCAATTTTTTTGAGATAAGGTTAAAATCTAGTGAAATTCGATCTGGAATTGGCACTTCTGATGCTCATTGTGAATTGTGTAATTTGCATGGGACATTGTGGATTTTAGAGATGTTTCTATGGTGAGTTTATAAGGTTTCAAAAAAAAATTAGGAGGTTTGATCATCAGATTTTTTATGAATGAAGGTTAAGAAGATAAAGTTCTTAAAACCGTAGCTAAACCCTAGCTAGGACCGGTTTGCAAAATGTTGGCTAGATTTTTTGCACAACTAAAAACCTAGGCAGTCATGAGATAAATATCCCTCATTTACCGGTGAGGCTCTCATGTAAGATTTTTTCAATTATATTTCCTAATATCTATCTATTGGTTTTACTTTAACTGTGTAGCTCATGAACCATAGCTAGGAAATTTTGTAGCAAGTAACTAGCTGTAAGAAATATGTGCAGGAAAGAGAAATAATTAAATATGAGAAGAAGGAAAGGAGATGTGTAACCTAACCAATAGTTGATAGAGTTGGTCACATGCACATAGATGAAACAAATAGATCTTAAAATACAAAATTTGAAGCAAGGGAAAGTTTCAGATCTAGATCTAAAACAACAAAAATTTATGCAGAGATCTAAAAAGAAATAAGAGATGAATGCACCGTTGACACAAAGTTCTCTTGAAATATCTTTTCTATTACTTTACTTACAGAAAGCTATCAAGGGTTTCAACTCAAATTTTGAAACACAAGAATGATGATTACAAATTCTGATCCTTTAACCAGTAGGTTCTTCCTGTATTTATAGTGTATAAAGGGCAATTACAAATAGGAAGCTTTAACTGAATTCCTGCATGCGGAAGCTATGAAAAGGGAAACAATTGGTAATCTTCCTCCTGTAATTCCTCTTTGCATGACATGCATGATTTATAACTAAAAAATAGAACCTTCTATTTTGCATGTTCGCCACCTATTTCCAAGTAATTGACTTCTTCAAGTAATGAATTTTAAAACAATCACTTAAGTTCTATAATTTAATTAATTCCTCAATTATTTTGTCGGAGAAAATAAATGAAAGAGGAAAAGAAATAAGAAGAAAGCTGAAACCCTCCCAGTCTTGTTCTTCTTCCATATTTTGCATGTGGTTGACTCTTTTACCTTTGACTCTCACCAAACTAGATCTGGAAGTTATGCACGACTAGGATTTTCTTGCAAGTATTGCCTTTGACCTGTCTTCCCTCTTATCATTGAAGCTTTTGCAATTTTTATTCAGTACATGCACCAGTGTAATGTTTGTCGTAAATAATTCAGACAAAACTCATCATTTTTTATTTTTAATTGCATATGAGCGATTAAAAATTCTGGAAAGCACTCTGGGTGAAGGACATTACAAGTAAACAATGAAGGCTTTAACTAGAAGATTGGGAGCACATGCACAAGCTCCTGAAAGGAATTTTCCATGCACTGACTTCTACACGAGATTTGTTAGAAACAAGAGGATGAATTTTTGTCGGAAGCCTTTACAATTATAAGATCTGGATCTGTCAATGAAATCAATGATAGGCTCGTGACCTATATCTGTATCATTGACTTCAACAAATATGGAAGTTATGCATGATTATGCGGATCTTTTTTTTTCATCATACTTCATCATGGCTGAAACAATCTTTGTCTAAGCTCTTTTTCTTTTAATTCTGTCGGAATCCCTTGCAATTGGGTCAATTTGTGCAGATCTGGAAACTTCTTCAGATTTGGAAGATATATTCAATGTACCTAACATTAATTTGAAATCCCTTTCACTTATATGAGCACCTGTGATAAATACCTGTAATTAATTCAGACAAAGATGGAGTCCATGGCATAAATACTTGATTTTTATCACCAAAATTTGCATATAAAGTTTGCTGCCTTAAAATTTGAGGTTTTGCTACCATGCAAAGCAAGAAAAAATATTATTTAATTCACTTGGGCACATATACCAACATGCAGATGCTTAAAATGACCAAAATTAGGCTATTCTAACCCTAGGCACCAAAACTGGAAGCTTCCTGGCAGTGGAAAATAAACTATAATGTAAAATCCTCCTTTTGGCACCAAAACCTATATGGGCTGCAATCCTCATCAAAAAGAATTAACTATCTCTCCCTTATGGTGTCCCATACTTATATAACCTCCAGCATGCTATTTTTAATAATAGCCTCTTCCTATTTCTAGCAATTTAATTAATTAATAGCCATGTTTATTCATCCAATTTGGGAGCCCAAGTTTGCATGCTGTTGGTTACTTTTTAAATAATTTTTTAAATTTATTTTTAGCATGCATCCTTGAATTCTTCTTAGCTTTTCCACTTGCATTGAATTTCCTTCTATTTATGGCGCCAAAATTAGGTGAATAAACCATTAGTAAATATTATTAAATGCATTGTTATTCACCCAAGGTGGGTCGCACTTTTTGGCAAGAGGAATTGCTAAAAATAAGAAGTCAACTTGACGGGAATTTCCACCTTGCACTGCAGCTCCAAAAATCCCCTCTTCCACTTAAGTTCTTTGACTTTCATAATGGAAATTTTTACCCTGCAAGGCAGGTAAGAAATTCCTGCCTGCCTGCCACTGCCAAAATTCCCACTGGAAAATTAGAACATCTCCCAAAAAGTGTGACTTGTATTAAAAATAGCTTCCTTTGATAAAGTGCAACTTATATGGGTGAATAACCCTCTTTGGTGGGACACATTAGCCTGCTAGGAAGGTAGAAAATTCCCATCGGCGCTTTAAGTGATTTTTCTTTATTTTATAATGGAAATTTTTACCCTGCAAGGCAGGTAAAAAATTCCCGCCTGCCTGCGACCTCTAATATTCCCATTGCAGTTTAAGTGACTTTGAATTCATGGGAAAAAGTACCCTACAAGGCAGGTAAGAAATTTTTTCCTGCCTGCCACTACAAAAAATCCCATTACAACTTAGACCCATTCATTCCAAAAAGTGTGACTTACCTAGGAGAGGCTTTTTGTGCTTGAATTCATCTTTTTTGGTTAGAAGTTTTCTTTCTGAGGCTGATTCCTTTTGGTGTAGTAGCTGTAAATGATCTTCAGATGCTCTAGGAAATTAAACAGACTATACATGACAAAGAACGGACCCAGGGGAATTTAATAAAAAGACCACGGGGAATACCGGAGAAAAATGTAAAAAAGAAATAAATAAAAACAAAAAACGTTGCCAGAAGTCATAGAAAAAGCTCTAAATTCATTCTTGGTGAAAATACTATTGAAATGTGTGGATACTATCATGCAAAACTTCAAAAGGATTAAACCGGAGCACAATTTACTTCAAACGGGGCTTTATTTATTTAATAAATAATTAAATAAAAATTTCCTGCAGACAAAACTTGGCGGAGGGATAAAACGAGTTTCAGCATATGGGTATTTTTTGAAATTGGCTCATATGGTTCAATGGGAATATCTTAATCTAATACAGACATCTCCTGGCAATACAAACATGAAAAGACCCGTTATTTTAAAAAGAACGAATTTTTTTCAAATGGGTAGTCCCAGGTTTCAGGGTGAAATCTGGGGACACCAAAAAAGAAGAGGTATGCTGAGCCAATTTTGAATTTTTATGAAAAATTGATGATTTTATGTTGTATATGACTCTTCCATCTTTCCAGAAATGTATGGTTGAGGTAATGGTGATATGTGGACCCCACCTAAAAATGCTCATTTATGAATAATTCTAGTTTGTGGAGAAGTTGTCCAAATGAGGTATGGGCTTAATTGATGTTATGGAATGTATGAGAGTTTTTATTGATGTCTATGAAGGTTTCAAAGAATTTTATAATGAAATAGTGCAAGTTGAGCTCCATTCAGTTTGACTAGTCAAAGGGTAGTTTTAAGGCCATAAAAAGTAGTTCTCAGTAAAATGGACATAACATAAGCTACATGTGGAATTTTGAGGTGATTCAAAATGTGTTGGAAAGAAGATTTGAATATATTTCTAGTGATATAAGATTTGTCTTATATTAAGGTGTTTTGATGATGTTTCTAGGTCATTATTTAGATAGGAATGTTTTAGCTAGTTCAGAACAAGATATGTTTTACTGTAAGTTTGAAGTTGTTTGAAGCATAATATGGATTGTGTGATGCTTTATATCACCTATGGGACACACAAGATATGCAGATTAGTGGGACACACAATATAATACAGGAAATTCATAAAATTTTATGCAAATCCACACCCTTATAAGAATTATTTAAAGCTAAAGGGTAGTTTTATTGGGGTGATGCGCAACAATAGGATTTTGAGATGTTGAAGGGGAGGCTTAATTATTTGACTATTTTGTAATTTAATTCATGGAATAAGCAATTTCATGTTCATGTTGATGCCTTTGACATGATGATTGGCACAATATTGGTGTAACTAGGAGAAGTACTTAGTCAAAAAGCCTATTTTTTGTAGTCTTTTATTTTACCAAGAACAACCCAAGGTGCGTTGACACATCACTCAGATAGACCTGAGCGCTCACTCGAAGCACAAAAGGGTAGAAAGTTCCTATTTTATGGAAGCTTTGTCAAGGTGTTATCATGACAACACATATAATCCAGATCCATAATAACCATTCAAGGATAAAGCATAAAATATTTAGATCACAACCATATGCAAGAAGGAACTAAAAAAGAATCAAGATCATATTTACCATGCCATACCCATGAATAGAAACATCAATAAGAAATATCCATCCAAAAATATTCATTATATTAATCCATAACAAAACCAATAGCTGAATACATTATAAGAGTCATCACTAAGTCAATGAAGATACACCAACAACACATCCTAACAAAAACATTCACACACACCTAAACCGTGCAAATCAATACATATATATAGGTAGTGGGGAATTTCCCTTCACTACTCATACACTCTCAAAAATAGGATGCATGCTAACAATAGCCATGCGTCACTACAAAATAACCTAGGAAGCATGCAATATTCAGCCAATAATAGATTACCTATAAATAAATCTAGTTCTAATCCTATTATTAGCTCCTTATGTCTGTTTGTAATGCAAGTTCCAAAATAGATTGACATGTCTTCCAAGTCTTCTTAACAACATGTGCTCAACACTTAATCCCATCTTATCCCGTGCATGAAAAATGAATAAGTATCAATCTCTAAATTCCCTAGGCACAAAAATACAGGGTGTAAATCTGTCCAATTTCCATGCCTACTTAGGCATCCCCTACTTCCACACCTTCAATACTTAGGCAATATATTACCAACCCAACATTACCCCATACTAGGTTCATTACCACTATGGAAATGGGTAATCATGTCTTTTCTCTCTAAGATAAAGAATCAAAATAAAAGAATGTCTTTTCATAATGAATGAGCAAATATGTAAAAAAATATGGGCGCCCTATTCCTCTGAAGGCATAATTAACTTATGATACTCACTCTTGATCTCTGCCTCTAATTCATTACAATCACTAAGCACCTTATTCATCTTTCCAGGGTGTCCAAAAGTAATCCTTTTATTTCATCCATAGTTGTATTCTCACCATTTTTCTACAACACTCTAAGGATTTTCGCTCCACTTGAGATCATCCCATCCATAAAATCCATACGTCGAGAAATAAGTTTCCCAATTTCCTTTATATTTTCTTTGTCATGGTCTTGGGCTACTATGAGCGCATCTCGATTTTCTATTAGTAAATGCAGACTCTCCTCGTGACAAAGAGTCTCATTCTTCATTACTATAATGAATTTATTTTCCTCTACTAGAGTCCTTGTATTGAATAATACTTCATTATCTACGCACATATTCAATGCCAAGTCTTCCTTTTTTCATCTCATCTTTCAGTGTCTGGAGCAAAGAATCATAGCTAGTGATTTGGTGTGCTATTATTTCCTTAGTCCTTTTCTCCTATGCTGTAGCATCCTTTTATCTCGTAATCCATAATGTACCCTCATTCAACACTATGTGAACCAACATGCACAAGTATAGAAGATGGGAATCTTTTAACCACCTTTTCCTCATATTGTGGCCTTTCATATAAAATTTCATCTCCGATCTGCTCTGGCATATTAAGTACTGCACGTGCCTTCACCCCAACTCTCTCTTTTTCCTCTGTCAGGCACTTAATATCTACTTATTTATCTTTCCTATCCTTTAATAGAGTTTGAATAGTTTCCACTTTATATATATTCCTATGTGTAACCTCTATAGATACCTTTGTCAACGCATTACCATTTCATTAGAGAATTGAGTTGGATTGATAGTTACATGTCAGGAATATGGGGATTTCTTCATCCTCTGAGAGACAAATGAATCTTCACACACATCAAAATCAGGATCATCCATATGAGTCTACATATTCCATGATAACTGTTTATGGGTGCATGTGTTTGCCATCTCGGGATCCATCATTTCCCATCAATATAACCGTTCCTTTGCAACAATACTCTGGAACCTTGCGAGAATTATGTGTTTTCACCATATCTTATTCCTTGGAATCACTTACATGCTCACCTAATTTATCATGTGTTCCAACACCCATGTTCTGTTGTACTTCCTCTTCTTCGTCAGGTCCCTTGGTTGGGCACACACCATTATCTTCAATCTTCGTGTCTCTTCCAACATATCTCTCTTCCCCATGTTCATTTAAGCTCATTCTAGGGACTCTTGTATTAAAGTATGGGTGCTCACCACTAATCCCTTCATCTTCCCAAAGTCCAAGGTTGTGTGTGGAAATTCCATCACACTCGTCCTCACCTGATGGCTTCTCCTCATCAATGTCTTTAACTAATATGTATTTGTGCCTTTTCTTTCTTTATTCCTTAGCATTCTTCATTGGTGTTATTCACAGTGATATCCTTACTGGCTATGAGGGGCCAACACCAATATCTACACCTGCACATCTTCTGTGCAATTGTCTTCTCCCATGATCAAGGGCACTGGTGTCTTCTTGCTCCTCCTCCTCACGCTCTAGGAAATTATATAAGAATTCATGTCCTTTTTATTCCTACATGGGGGGTGTATGTTCCACCAGACTTCTTGTTCCCACATTCTATTTTCCCTTTGGAGGACCTGGTAAAGACAAGTCCTCTCATGTGACCACTTTTCAATCCTTAAACCGTGGCCTTAGATATACATACATGTGCATGGGCTCAATCTTTCATACAACCATGGTATCTAGAGTTATGTCAATGTTGTCTAACTCCATCGTCTCCACATATGCCTCTTTATTGGGGTAGACATAGTTCTTGCACATAATATGAATATTTGCATCTACCTTGTCAGCATCAAACTGTAATTTCCACGCACTGTGTAGCTTGTTCACTGAATCTTTAAAATATCAAGCAGTAAATGTAAAAGGTAATTTACACCATGGGATCTTCTCACCCTTCTTCATGAAGAATCTTCCCAGACAGAAGTGTTGATACACCAAAAAGTCTGCTTGTCCATCCAACACACTAGATAGTTCACGCGGTATGCGCCACTCTCCCTCAAATGCCCTATGCATCCTCCTAAACCAATTCTCTTGGTGCTCTCTATAAGTGTTCAAAATTTTACCATGGAAGGTATACTTGGTGAACTTTAGAGCAGGTGATTTATTTTCCATGGGGTATTCCCATAATTTCTCCTTCGGCGCATCAGGAATGTTGATTTCACAACACACAATTAAGAGTAAGATGGCACCCTAGGTGATATTCTCACCTTTATCAACATGGGTGCATGCTTTAGTCACTAAGCTCTCCTTAATGTAACTTGCAATATTATAACAATTCTTGTTCTCCAATTTTATGCACTATCTACAGTCAACACTTATTAACATCTATCCATCTCTTCAAGGCAACCAATTTATAACTGACTAACCGGGCACTATTCTTGTAGCTAGATCATCTATCTGTATCACATTGAAATCTTGACCCCCCTTTTCGTAGTGGTATGCGGTGGCCGTCACCTCTATTCCTTCATCATCTGATAAGTCACCAATAATTTCTGAACCATATTCATGAAACCTGTGAATTTTTTGACCAACTTCACAATAATCCACATCCTTCTACCCGCAAAGTAAAAGAAATCCTCATGCACACATGACATTAGCCACTGGTATAAGTGGAAAGGATTCTTAAAGAACGAATACTCATAAAGCTGCATAACTCTGATGCTTTCCAATATATTTTATACCTAGTTGTCTAAAACCCTATGCCCATCGACCGTCCTCCTATTAGTCTTCTGAATGGTCTCTGCATTGATATCTTTGAGGGTTTTATTAGTCTTGTGATTGAAGTCACTAATCTTGCATTGGGTTAATTTTGACATCCACGACCTCCCTTTGATCACCTATTCTGGGTAGTGCATTTTGATTAACCGCTCCTGTGATGCTTCCTTAGTCTTGCTCTCAACAACTAGAGCTTACCTTGGTGCCACTTCATATTCTCAATTTCAACTTAGCTATGGGTGCTGAAAAACTATAACCATTCCATTATTTTACCCTAGGTGTTCATACCTTCCAAATTCAAATCTAACCCTTCGAGCCCTCATGAACCTATTCGCAGACTGCTTATAATGCATGCAACCCTAACTACTGTGCTCCATTATTCGGCTCACCCACTTAAGAAACTCAAACACATCTGTACAACTGACTCCTATGCAATAACGTCTCAAGCATTCTCCTGGTCCGCTGGTCAAAATATCTTGTCACTCTTAACTAAGCACTTCATCACACTTGACTCACAAGTTGGTATAACTTCGAAGGATTTTAGGTTGCCATAATGACTACCCTAATCTCTTAATTTATAGCTTATTCCAAAATTTTCCACAACGGTCAAATTTATACTTCCAACCAACACTTTTCAAGTCACTTAATTCAAAAAAGTCACTCTTTTTCATTTTACGACATATCATTCGACGACTTCACTTCGTCAGTGCTATCAGTCATAACCTTCTGATGTACTATACTATTTCCTTAGCCAGAAACGTCCCTTATGCACGCGCCTCCTGTGCATCAAAGTACAAAACTATCCAATGTACCATCATCCCAAGTAGTTTTCACATGTTGCTGACCTACCTCAAGTTATACTCCGTGATCACTTCCCCTACGCATGGCTCTTCATTACCAGCTAGAAATTTCTTCAGAACACCTTATACCCAACACTTATCATGTCTTATCCACTTTTGTGTCAATTGTTCTAGAAGAAACATTCAACCAAGCCAACCCGTATCAAGAGGTCACTAATAATTCTTGTCTTTGTACTATGATCCACCCCACACTAAAAGCATGCGCATGGTCCTCTATGCATGAGATTCACTTAGATAGTGATCAAACTACTGGCACGCAAGCACACTTATTACAACAAAAAACTGAACTAAATTGACAAAGCATAGAAAAAAGGTAAGGAAACACATATAAAGAAAATTCCTTGAATAGGAAATATAATCTAACTGGCAATACTACCTTATTACAAGCACCAAGAAGACTTATTTATAGTAGGGCTTCAACCTACGCATTGTTGAAGTAACTGGGAAAATGAGTTCCATCCAACACCTGTAACTTGTAAGTGCCTGAATCAAGTATATAAGTTACAATATATGGCCCCAACCAATGCACTTGGAACTTTCCAAGGTGGCGCAAAAACATTTGAACCATAAAGAAGAACCATCTGTTTCCATCCTCAAATCTACTTATTCGTAATGTTCCTATCATGTCATGCCTTCTACCTTTGTTTTTATATCTTATGGACTCCACCAAGAAATGATGCACACTGCTCATCCAACTGCGTTAGTTTATCAATGCACTCTTCAAGTGCTTTCTCATCATCCAATCCACCTATGTGCACACAATACGTAAGGAAGGTAACAAAAAATCCCATTGGTTAGATAACGGCTGCACGTCAAACACCAAGTGAAAGGGTGTGGTCTTTGTTTAGCCATCTTGTAAGTTCTCATGTATGCCCAAAGTACAAAAAAGAATTTACCATCCCAATATTTCCTAAAAAAATCACAAATATTTGTTAATGTATGTCCCAATATCTTGTTGAAAGCCTTAACAGTCCCATTTAGCATGTGGGTGATAGTGCGTCATCTTGTGATGTGCCACCATAAAATCTGCCAATAATATCCTGATGGTCTCATTAAGAAAATTAGTGCTCTTTTTACTTGTCAAGACTCAGTGGACATCCATACCTACTGATTATGTTTTCCCATAAGAACCTAGCTACCGTATCTAGCTGCTGTACTATCCTTTATAGGTAGCTACTTCTACCCAACTTATAAGATAATATGTTAAATGTTATAATGTAGCATGACTCCATTCCTACACAGTGGGTGGGGAAATAAGACCCAACAAAGTCAATTTCCCACTTCTCAAAAGGTTCTACACTAGCAATAGGCCTTACATGGAATTTCATCTCTATGCCTAGGCTTTCCAAGGTGTTGACAATGGTCACAAACCTTACAATATTCTATACAATCCTTATACATTGTTTCCCACCAAATGCCTGCCAACAAAATATTACACGCTAGTAGCATTTCCTACATAATGACCACCTGCAATCCCACCATGAGCTTCCTCTATAATGGCAACACACTCATGTTTGAGTACACATCAAAATAAAACCTCATCATGACCTAACTTGTATAAATATCCACCAATTAACATGTAAGGCATACGATGTGTATGATATAGTTGTTTTCTTCTCCAGAGCCTTCATCCCTTTAGGCACCACACCAATAAACAAGAATACAAAAATATCTTCTAAGTCAGAGGGTACGCGAGATTCAATTTGAACAATGCTGTGTATTTGACATTATGTCCTCATTGCTCTATAGGTCCTCTTCTCAGTTAATCCTTGGATAAATGATTTGGTCCATAAGTTACTCTTTCCCTGGATTTACCACAATTGTAAAGTCAAATTCCTAGAACAACAAGAATCTAATAGCATGCATGCGCCCTTGCAAAATGGGCTTATTAACTAAGTACTTAAGTGTCATGTGATCTATATAAAATATAAATGGATTTGACTAGAAAGTATTGTTTAAAATTGTGAAGCGCATAAATCATAGACAAGGCTTTGCACAATTTATAGTTGTATAGTTGTGTTAAGCTAGTGTCAATTTCTTGCTTCCCAAACAAAATAGGGTGATCAACACTCCCATCACTAGGTTGTGCTAACATTGTGTCAATGGCCCTTCCAAAGGCATCAACATGTATATGAAATGGCTTATCTAATGGGAAGGAAAGTGCAACATAATGGGTGTCTAAAGTAAGTCTTTCCTTTAACGTCTTAAATGATATATATTGCACCTTATTCCAATGAAACTTTTCCTTTACTCCTCAACACATTCTTCCAAGGGCGCGATGATCTTGAGCATACCCCTTAATGAGACTTCCTATAACAAACCTATATATCCTAAGAATCTATGCAAACCTTGCTATCTGATTGGTAGGCTCCTCTAAGCCAAAAATAACTAGCAACCTTAGTAGGATCTACCAACAGGCCTTCTTTGCATATGATAATGTGTTCTAGTAAATTTCCAAAGGGTGTAGCAAAGATAAACTTCTTATTATTCAAGGAGATGCTTAAATTACTTACATCTCTCAATACATAAGTCTCAAGTTGTCACAAGTGATCCTTTACGAGCCCTTATACAGTCCAATCATTCAAATAAATCTGTAAAAACTTGTATGTGTAAAGTCTTTAAATGTATTGTATAACAATGCATGAAAAGACTGCAGGCACATTCTTCAATCCAAAAGGTATAATTGTATATGAAAAAAATTCCCCATGTAAGTGGTGCAAGTTTGTCTTTTCTTGATCTTCCTTGAGCATTCCACACCTGATGATAACCATGAGAATCCATTAGTAAAAGATTAAATCTTGCGCACCCTGCAATGCCTTCCAAGATTGCCTCTAGTAAAAGGTGTGGGAAAAATATATATAACACAGGAAGACATTCAACTCCCCATAATCCACATAGATCCTTGATTCCTGACCATCCTTCTTTATGCCTATCACCATAGGGCTAATCCAATCATGATTCATAAATGGGCTCAATGATTCCAAATTTCATCATCTTGTCAATTTCTTTCTTTACCTTGAGGCACATAGATTAGGGTTCATCCTGTAAGGCCTCTTCCTAACTAGAGTGCACACATTATTTTAATTTGATCTTTATCTCATCCAAAGAGAGATGCACCCCCTTCAACTCATGATAAACTCACAAAAATAAATCCTGGAAGTCACGCAACATCTCAATAATATTATAAATATCATGTTCATACCAATAGTCACCAATAATGGACTCTTTAGGTTTTGTATCTAGTCCCAATGTTGAACCTTATTCATTTTCATAAGCTCATAGATAAGCACACGCCTTATCATCATAAACTATCCAGGACCTCACACATCAATTATAATGTGTTCAACATCTAGATTCTCCACTTCTCTCGTCATCAATCATGTATGACCAACTTACCCTTATCTTTTTCTAGCTAGGCACACCGAAGCTATGCACTTCATCTGTATCTTCTCTTTATCAAAGTGTCACCTCCAAGTCTAACTCTCCAAACATATCTAACAAGAGTTCTTCATCCTTTTCACTATCCCCCATATTAAGATGCTTGATAATATGTAATACTTCATTCACTGGAGGTTTAGTGGAAAAAATAGATCAAAGGTTTGAATCATACCTGAAGGTCATCTCCTGCCAATTAATTGTTTCCCTTGTTAACTCTGCATGAACATAACATGTGCACTTGCATACCGCATTGAGAGTAGCATAGAACTTATGTACCCAGAGTGATGACGGTAAGGCCTCCTACTCATCCGTCTAGAGTCTCTCACACTTCTGAACATGTGGTGCAAAGAAGAATCCTTCCCATGGTATTCACAGATCTATGAAGGTACGTTATCTCCCTAAGAAACCTAGTAGAGAAAGCGTGATTCTTGCAATTCTTTCCACTCCAAATAGGTTATCTCTCATATGTAGTCCACTAGCATGTAGTTATCTCACATAGGATATAAACTGAGCATATTCCTCCTTGTTACCCTAGATCCATCCCACCAAGCTTCCATGGCACACAAAAATATGTCAGGTTTTCCTTCAGCTAGTGTATCGAGGTACCTGGTTATGAAACAAATGATGAGTAGTGTGCCACCTTGATCACATGTACGTAACTATATTCTTTAATCTCTCACCCAACCCATTTCATACATGTTCCATGTTCACCTATTTATCACAGGAAACACTGGTTATATCACTCATAGACTGAACATCATCCCATTGAATAACACCTTCTTTAGATGGCTTAATAACTTTAGGATCTCTGATGGTGCGCACATAAATTCTATTAAGATCCTCCTTGCTTAAAGGTTCCACATAAGGTGTAGCTTTCCCATGTGTTCAAAGGAATAATCATGTCACTCCTATCCTTGTTCTCAAAACTGATATAGACCATTTATCGAAGCATATGATCAACATTATTACGCATAACACTCAAGGGCACTAAAGAAATGCTCGGAAAACTATCTTCTTCTGCAAGTGCCAAGACCTCAAAGTCCCCAGTAAACTGTAGCCCCCTGAATGGTAATAGTGGCATCTTGCAATACTCCAACATGGGCATGGCTCTATTCCTATTTTCCATATACAACACATTCAAAGTAGGGATGTAATGGTGGTACCTTCCCATCTGATTCCAAGCATCCAAAGTGAGTACATTCACTTCTACACCTGTATAAATTAGGATATGTTACTCAACAAACACCCATCAACAATCTATATTCAAAGTGATCTATATATCATATTCAAGACTATGAGGAGGTAAGTGTCACATGTAATATTTGTCTCTCATGCTCATACTCCAACATGGGTGGTACTTTCTCCCTTAACCATTTCCCATAATAAAGGAATGATGCTTCTCTTGGCATAACATCTTACAAACCTCCTTTAAGTCATCAACGTCTTTCTGAGGGGAGCTCAACTGTCTTTTCTTGACTCTAGATTTTGTGATTTTCCTTAAATCATTATATCTCACCCCACAAGTGTCTAATAACCTCTATAGTTTCCATACAAACCTCCTTCTGGTGTGAAGGATTTGGATACTTCAAATTTATCACCTCTTTTTTCGTAATAACATGTTTCTACTTTTAAAATTCTAGAGCGTGCGTAGTCTCAACACGTGTAGTCACTAATACATGCTTCATCTCAGGGCCAGGTACTAACTTTGGAATACATTGATCTTCCATAGTACAGTGTACTCTAACCATTCCGCGCCCTTATCATGCTTACGTTGCTTTATCATATGATCATACAAATATGGGCATTCCTTAAAATTTTGGTTCTTTCTACACCATGAGAAAATAATATTTTGAGGGTATTTACGGCTATAATGATAAGGGATCCGCATGTGGAACATGTTCCTCTTGGGAATTCACCTCTTCCACCACTGCGACCTTGGCCTTTGAATCCTCCATAGTAACCTCTACCTCTACCACCTCCATCAGAATGCCCTTCATTGTGATTATAATTATCACCTTGGTCCTTGGAATTACTTGCAACATTGATATGTCAAACCCTAGTTTCAATAGCCTCATGAATGTGATCAATCAATCTATAATTCTCTGTATCATGAGTGTGGGATTTGTAAATCTTACAGTAATAAGACACATTGTTCATTATCACATGCTCCAGTAAAGGGCACTGAATCAAATCATGATCTAAGTGACAGATCTCACAATATAGCAACATGTTACACAATAATTTATGAGGAAAACTATCCTTAGTATGTCCTTCCACCTCGTAATCTGTACACCAAATAGCATTGCACGTCTCATGAGCTGAATTTACCAATAGTTTCTCGAACTATTTTTCCATAGATGTAATCTGTGCATCCAAGAACAAGCTAACTCCAGTTTCCTACACTTATAATAGGCTCAATGCACATAGCTACCTCCAATTCCTTGTGTGGATCTATAAATTTCTTATGTGAGAGCACCCTTCTAAAAGGTGTGTTATCCAAAATGAGCCCCTGCTCATTTTGGCTAACTTGCCTTAATTATTTCCTTATTTGTGCTTCAACTTCAATTTTCACACATTGCAAGCACTAAAAATATTTTGGAAATGGCTTCATTAGATAGAGAATTCTTTTCCCTTTCCAGAAAGGTAAGGAATTCCTCCTAACTCCTTGTATTTTGCAAGTTATGGCTCGGCGGAGTTTAGAGGGAAAATTTGGCAAGGCAGACCCGCGGGAAATTTTTTGGCACTTAGCCTTTTGGCTAAAAAAATCAAGGGAAAATTTAGGCCCGAAAGCCTGCAAAGGGAATGAAATAATGCCATGTGTCAAGGCAAAGTGGCGAGAGGTGGAAGGACTTCAAGTTTTTTGGCATTTGGTCAAAATGCGTCAAAGGCAAAAATGGAAATGCGTTCCTGCCAAGCAATCAAAAGCTGCCACGTGTCCATTCATCGGCGGGAGGCAGGGGTCAGAGGAAAGTTGAAGATTTTGGATTTTTGGCACAAAAAATTAAAGGCATGAGTTGAACCACATCTCCACACTAGATTAGAATGCGCTGCATGTCCACATCAACAACGGAGCGACGGGGTTGCGGAGATTTTTGGGAAAATTTCCCAATTTTGTGCAAAGGGGAAAAATGTTGTTTTGAAGCCGCGGATCAGCCAGAGGATGCCATGTGTCATTGGAGGAGTGGGCTGTAGAGATTTTTTGTGAATTTTTCCCAATTTGAAAAAAGAGGGAAAAAGTTCAAATTTCAGCCCGCGAACTCGATTTTTGCCCTATTTTTGCCCTTTTTGCCCTAAATCTTTAGAGGGCCATATCTTTCACACCCGAGCTCGGATTTTCATGATTTTCATATCATTGGAAAGATTATGAAATTATCCACATGATGGAATATTCAATTTTTAATTTTGATGGAGATTTGTAAGAGAAAAATGGGAAAACGCCTCTGACATGGAAAAGTTACAGAAAATGACCCCAATAACCAAAATTAATAAAGTATGGGCCTCTTTCTCGCTCTGCGAAGCAATGTACTTGGAAGTATGGGATTTTTCATAGAAACCCATCATTTTTCAAGATGATTAAGTGGATCTTGTTGGTGGTTGGAGTTTCAAATCAAAATTTCCTGCGTTTTCTCATTTTCTTCATCCTGTTCGAGCATTAAAAGCCAGTTTTGGCTCATTTTATAAAAGTTGTTCACCATTCTTCTCTGCCTCTTCCTTATTTTCTTTCCTAGGGTCAAAAATGGAGTTTTAACCTCCTCCCCTACTCTATAATGGTGTTTTTTCCTCTTACCCGTGAAATGATGTTTTGTGCAAACTTCTGGAGCAATAAAAAATGTGTTTTGTGATGCATCTGTCCATCCTTGCTCATTTTTTTGGTTGTTTTTTTTTTCCTCTCTTCATTGTAGGTATTTGTGCACATTTGGATGTTCATTTTAGGTTTTGGATCTTGTGTTTATGAAGTTTTGGAACATTTCTTGTGTGAAATCCATCTTTGGTCTGTGATGCACGTGTCCATCCTTCCATTGCTAACCTCTTCTTGTTTTATAGCAGTTTTAATAGATGATCAACATTTTGCTTCTCTGATGTATCACCATTTTAGTGTAGGATCTGTTTTTCCTTGTTTTTTTATCTCTCTGTCTCCTTGGAAGTTAAATTAGGATTAGATTAGCTTGCCTACACTGGAATAGCTTGTGGCAGGTAGTTTAGGAAGAGGAACCAACCTTCTTTGGAGAGCTTTCCCCATTTGTAAAGGTCCCACACTTTGGGAAACCTCAATGTTGTGCAATCACACCAAATGACATTGCCTTAGAAAAGTAGATCCATTGGTCATTTTGGGTGTGCTGTGAATTTGCACTAACAGTGTGATAAAACTACAAACAAACCACTAAGCATGTTGGCTAGGATGTATGTCATAAAATAGTTTTGACAAAAAAGTTTTAAAATGGACATTATACTCCCTGAGACTCTTAGCCATGCCCTGCTTAATGTCCTTTAGCACACTGATACTCTTCTGTTTAAACTCATGTATATGGAATTTAAATAATAAAAAATTATGCAACATGTTATAGTCTACATAAGTTTGGTTCGGATCATACTTCTTGTACCAACTATGCACGTGCCCTTACAAAGTAGTAGCTAAATTGACTTACCTTACGCTCAGGGGTTGTGATTCCCTTAGCGTGCCATAGTATTTCACACATGTGTACATGCTCAACAAAATCTTCAATAGCTATGTATTTTGGTAGGTGAAGAGACATCTTGTAATAAACTTGCTAGGGTTGTTGCAGACCATGCCCACTAGATCCAAAACCTATATTACCTCCAGTATTCCCTCCACCACCAGATCCACTAGATCCTAAACCACCTAATCCTCCCCCTATAGTGAGCACTAGAACAAAGGATGTGATACCTTGTGTTCCAATAATTTATACTAAATTTAACTCCCATAGTCTATGAAGTTGTGCTACTTCTAGACGTATTACCAACATTCTACGTGCCCATTATCTACCCTAAATACGCGCTAGAAAATACACCACCTATAGGACCACTAAAACAAAGAATACTATGTAGCCATCTGAAAATGAAAGATACAAGTTGATAATGAAGTACCTACACTAGCTTGATTCTCAATAAATGTCTCAGGTACTGGGACACCAAACACAAGGGCTATGTCACTAGGTTGGATTAGATGCGCACTCATGGCTCTTAATCGTTATACCTCAGACACGCTCTCATTAGAAGTTGAGGGGGACCTTCTACTGCACTTGCCTAAGGATTAGAAGAACCAAATGCTCTGGCTCCACATTTTCCACATGAACTCTAAATCCTTCCTAACCCATCTCTCTCCTTAACTCTAAAGACTCCTTAATGTCATATCTCTTCATCAATTCCCTCTCCCATGCTTCATTATACATAAGCTTCCTTTCTTCTCTCTACCAAACTACCGCTAGGTATGCCATCTTTAAACACACTTGCTCCTACCCCCACATGTGGTGGGGTTTAGCTAGCCATAGGGCATTCTTCCAAATCCAAAGTTACAATCAAGATTTAAATCACTAAAGGGATAACACACAAATAAGATCCTCTGGGTTCACACAAGAATTGAAACTCAGTAACGTCTAGACAGGAATAAGTCAAAACAACATATTCCAAAGTGTAACTATGTAAAACACCACTCCACCAATAATCTATGACGCAAATCCAAGTCAAATCAACATTCATCCAGAGTCATGTGTCAAAAAAAATCATTCTATACCTCCAATTTCTCTTCAATGCATATGCTACCAGCCACTCATAGGACTCTATAGGAAAAAAACAAAACAAGGTTTCATAGAGATCATGATATATATTTTTCAACCCATGTGCAAGCATTAAAATCAGGTCTAGTGTTATGTATGTGAGAAAAATCTTCGTCTAAATTATCTACCTAACTCTCAATATTGGCCAAAAGTCAACCGATACATCTTCATCATGCAACATCCTTATAATATCTCAAAAAAGATGGTCCCGGAATCAAAATCAAAATTTCATCTTTTATTTTACCAAGAACAACCCAAGGTGCACTGGCACATTACTCAAATAGACATGAACATTCACCTGGAAATGTAAAAGGGTACCATGTCCCTCTTTTGTGGAAGGATTTGTGAAGGTGTTAGCATGACAACACATATAATCCAGATATATAATAACCATTCAAGGATAAATAATAAAATATATAGATCATAACCATATGCAAGAATGAACTAAACAAGAATCAAGATCAAATTTACCATGCTATACACGTGAATACACACATCAACAAGAAATATCCATCCACAAATATTCATTTATATTACTCCATAGCAAAATGGATAACTGAATACATCATAAGAGTCATCACTAAGTCAAGCACATAAATAAACCAACAACATATCCTTAAAAAATCATTCACACACACCTAAACCATGTAAATCAACACACACACACACACATAGGTACTGGGGACTTTCCCTTCACTACTCACGCACTCTCAAAAATAGGTTGCATGCTAAAAATAGCCATGCGCCACTACAAAATTAACTATGAAGCATACAAGCTTCACCTAATAATAGATTACTTATAAATAACTCTAGTTCTAATCCTATTATTAGCTTCTTGTACTTGTTTGAACTGAAAGTTCCAAAATATATGGGTGTGTCTTCCAAGTCTTCTTAAAAAATGTACTCAACACTTAATCCCATCTTAGCCCATGTATGGAAAATGAATAATTATTGATCTTTGACTTCCTTGGGCACAAAATTACATGTCACAAATCTATCCAACTTCTGTGCCTACTTACACGCCCCTTCTTCCGTGCGTTCAATACTTAGGCAATTTATTACCAACCCAACATTTTACAAGGGTGCATTTGGAGGTGGATACTTCTTTTTTAGGAGTTTGATTTCACTGTTGTTGTAAAACCAGGAAAAAAAATTCAAGGCTTGACCATTTATTAAGGATTAATTTTGGTGAGGATGCGTAGAGCATTAAAGATACTATGTCCAATGCACATTTGTTAAGATTGAATCGAACCACCCATAGAATTGGAAGAAATTTTAGTGTTTTTTCAAACTGGAAAGATGCCTGAAGGAATGAAGAAATTAGAGAAGAAGTGGCTTGCTATACACGTGATGCCTTATTAGTTAATTAGTAGAGGTTTTTACAAGTTAGGCCGTGATGAATTTTTACATTGTTGTGTTTTGGAACATGAGGGCGAGTCTATTATGGAAGAAGCTCATGGTGGAATAGGAGGAGGGAATTACATTGGTGATGCCACCATGTGTAATATCCTTATGGATGGACTTTGGTGGGGAGACCTTGTACAAAGATACTAAGGAAAATTCCAAGGCATGTGATCATTGCCATCACCTTGGAAAACATGGACATAGAGATGAAATGTTGCTATTACCTATTGCAACTGCACAACCTTTTGAAAAGTGGGATATTGAATTTATAGGACCTATTTAACCACCCACGCGTAGGACTAGAATGTGCTACATTATTACTTGTATAGACCATCTTACAAGGTGGGCAGAGGTGACACCTACAAAGGGATTGTATGAAAAACACAATAACAATGGTTCTTGTGGGAGAATATCATTAGCAGGTATGGCTACCCATCAAGATTGACAAGTGATAGAGGGACTCATTTCTTGAATGAGACAATCAAAATTATATTGGCAGAGTTTATAGTGGCACATCATAAGACTAATCCTTATCACCCACAAGCTAATGATACTGCATAAGTTTTCAATAAAATCTTGGGAGAGACATTAACAAAAATATGTGATCTTGGGAGAAAATATTGGGATGATAAAGTGTCAATTGTACTTTGGGCTTACATGACCACCTATACAAGAATTGAACAAGGCCACAAATTTCCAGTTGGTGTTTGGAGTGGAAGCAGTACTACCAGTTCAATTCATGTTAACATCCCTGTGTATTGCATGTGCCAGTGGACTAGATGATGAGCAAGATGCCGAAGAGCGCATTGATAAACTAATACAATTAGATGAGAGGCGTGCCATTGCATGTTAGAGCTAGAAGACTGAGAAGGCAAGAAAAAATTCATGCCAAGATAAACACATTAAGAACAAAGGTTTGAGGTTGGAAAGATGGTCCTTGTCTATGACTCCAAGTTTACGTGCCACCTAGGGAAATCAAAGGTGCATTGGTTGGGACCTTTTATAGTTCCTAATATACTCAAATAAGGTGCTTTTTAGTTGTAGGTGTTGGATGGTACCATGTTTTCTTGATTATATCAATGGGAGTAGGCTGATAAATAAATAAAGCTTCTTGGTGTTTGTAATAAGGAAGTATTGTCATTTAGATTAGATTTCTCTCTCATGTGTTTCTTTTCAATCATTACTATGCTTTGTTAATTTGTATTTTCTTGTTTTTGTGGTAATAAGCGTGTTTACGTGTAGAAAGGTGATTATTATCTATTGAGTTCATGCAAAGAGGTTAACACATAATTTTAGTGTGGGGTGAACTAGATGTAGGTGCAAGTGTGTGTAAGAGGAAAAGAAAATTATTAGCACTGGGTTGTATACATGTTGGCACGTTCGAAGGTGTTCGCTGAAGTATTTCCACAAAAGGAAAATGTTATTATAGGTGTTAGGGATGAAGGTGATCATAAGGTAAATTACTCAGGATGAAGACCGCGTGTAAGAAAAGGGTTGCACATGGTAACATGAGGTAGGTGGCAACATAATGAAACTACTTAGTATGGGGTGTAAAAAATTATGTACTTCGGTGTATGGAGGCAAGTGTAAGAAAGTATTTTTCTAAGAAGTAGTAGGTACACCAAAAGGTTAAAGCCAGGGTGTGAAAGAAAGTAGTGAAAAAATGTGGAAAATAAAAAAGGTGTCATTAAAGCTGGGTACAGTGGTAGGTGAGGAACAATTAATGCAAGAAATTTGGAAAAATATATAAAAGGGGGTGCATGTAACTCCATTCTTATCTTGCATGTTTGAGTTTTTGAGCCGTGAAGAGTGAATTGAAGTGTGAAAGAGAAAAAAGTGTGATTGTAGTTAAGAAGTACATTGAACCAGTGAATTTTCTCATGACCTTGGTGGAGCTCCTTTGTGAGAAGTGTGAGAGTGAGTGAAAGGCATGTGAAGAGTAGGGTTTGAGGAGATACAGTTTGGAAATAAGAAACTACAAGCTAGGGCACACGAGTTCAAGGTTTTAGAGGTAGGAAAAGGTGGATAAAGGAAATAATAAGTTGTGCAAGTGAGAAATAGAACAAAAAATAGCACCTATAGTGACCATAAGGGGTAAGAAGAGGAACGAACCCAAGGTAGAAGGAGAAGCACCCAATGAAAGGTTTTCAGAAATGCAGTATCGTAAGTGCATAATTATGCGGCATGTTTGGGAATACCATGTTCACAAAAGAAAAGTAAGAGATTATAACCATCACACCAGTGAAAATAAATACCAGATAGAGAAGGAGCCTATAAAAAATACCAACTTGTGAAATGAAGATGAAAAATGAATTTACGAGAATGAAGAGTAGAAAACCTTGGAGAAAGCTAGTGTCTTGCTATGAGTTTCCATAATTTAGTAAACCATAAATAATCTATCAATGGATGATGTCAAGATTCCATGAGGACTTATTCTAGTTTGTAGGAAGGTGAGTGTGCACTACCATGCCTTTGATTGGAAAAATTACAGGGTTGCAAAGCTCAGGAACAAAGATTGCATAGGATATTGATGATGAAGTAGGAGTTGAGGCCATTAATTGTTGTACTAGATTATCAGAAAGGAGGGCATGTGATGGATGTATCTAAGGTAGTCGACCCTTATGATTAATATTTCTATGCACCTCTTAAAAAATTTTAATAACGAGGAGCGCTAGGGCCAAGTAAACAAAAAGTGGCTCCACATCACAAAGAAGATGGCAAAGGGGACTATTTACAACCTTTCTACATTCATAGTAGAAGGCATTATTTAGAAAGTGCATAAGGGTGACAAGATTATTTAGGGAATAATCGTTCTAATAATTGTGTTTGCAAAGATTGGGGGTACCAGATGTCCCCAAGGAAAAATGTGGTAGTACCCTCTAGAGAAGAAGTCACTAGTTGAGAGATTTGAAAAATATACTTGTGATGGAGCCATGAGCGGTGCCTACAAAATCAAGATAGAGATGTGGTATAAGAGAATGTGTGCAACTTTTGAGCATGAGTGGCACATACCAAGCAACTTGTCTATAACGGTGGATGGGAATGAAGAGTTTATAGTTTACCAACATTACTGCATTAGTAGATTCTTCATGAGGAATGGTAAGTGGAGCCCTTGGTGTAAGCTTCCATATGCATTCAATACATGCTACTTCTAGGTCTTAGTAAATAGATTCTCAAATGCACAAAATATCAGGTTCAACATAAACAAGGTAGATTGCGAACCACATGCTCTAGAAAAATTATGTATATTTGGGTTAGTCTGCCTACATTGAGACTATGAT
Organism: Taxus chinensis; assembly: GCA_019776745.2. Classification (NCBI taxonomy): domain Eukaryota; kingdom Viridiplantae; phylum Streptophyta; class Pinopsida; order Cupressales; family Taxaceae; genus Taxus; species Taxus chinensis. Next base: position 622,309,686 of record CM034149.1, on the reverse strand, counting down.
ATCATTGTAAATTATATGAATTTGGTAGTAGGAAATGTTTGATGCATCTAAGGTATATATATACCTTAAGCCTTTATTGGTGAATGAGAAGTATATTGAAGAATGGATTTAAATTCTCAGAGCTTCCAAAGGGGAAGCATACATTTGGCACTAGACAAGAGCGCTGAGCCCGTCCCTCTAAGGATAGATGAGGAAGAAAAAATTAAGAATGACTAGAAGGAGGATATGAAAGATAATAATGTGTTATATCATGGTGTTAGGAGACATCCAACTGTAGGTACCAAAAGGTTGCGTGAAGATACCCCTCCTAGATAGGAAGAAGAAGAGGTGAGAATTGAGCATGAGGTCGAGGAGATGGAAAAGAAAGAAGGAAAAGTGGTTTATTAGGGGCATAGGAGAAGAATGAGAAGAAGAACCAAGACATATGGCAATGGTGTTGAGGCATCCCCACCTATAAGGAGGTTTCCGAAAATGTCACTGATCAAGCCAAGCCCAGAGAAGAAGACAAAGAGAAGGCACAATCTTGTGCAACAACATGATAATGAGGAAGAAGAAGTTTCAGATAAGAGTACACATGATAAGGAGCCATCTCCAGTTATTAATGTGGAAGGTGAAGAGGAGGACATATATGAGGAGACCCAACATGCCACAAAAGTTCTCAGTGAGTGTGAGGAAGAAGGCCCCATAGGGGAAGATGAAGAAAATTAGAAGAGTGCAAGAGAGCCATCAGGTGAGCATGGGGGCACGGGGGAAGGTCTAGTTCTAAGCAAAAAGACACATATTCCTAAGGTTAAATAGTTTGATAGGAAAAATGGAGAAGAAATTTTAAATATACTATACTTGGGGTATGTATATGACCCTTCCAAGATCATCCGCGCGAGGTTCCATAGCACCCTCTGTAATGACCAATTATATGGGTGGGAGATAATAGACCCAAAAGGCAAAAATATGTGGACAAGGAATATGCTAAGATGGACGATGCAAAAAAAATTTGATGAACCAAAGTTTGACATTAGCGAGGGAGGCATGTATAAGGGTGAGAATGAAGAAGGTGCCCCAAGCCACCCATATCATGGTGAATCCTACAAAATTTATAGATGAATAAGAAAGTAATGCCTTGACCAAGATGACAACAGAGGTGGCTAGGAGGAATATCTATAAGGAAGCCACTGTAAGATCCTGCTAATTAACCCTTTTTATTCAACATTTAATTATTCAGATAAATATAAATAATGGAAAAATGTATGTTCATTCAAATAATTAAATACCGCTTATTATTATTATTAAATGTAATTTTATTTTATATTGCAGTACTTCATTTTTTCTGGTTCTAATTTTTTTTGGATGGTGTCAAGTCGGTTAGGACGACACCATCCTTAATCGATATGGTCACCACACAATGTGAAGTTACGCTGGTGCCCATATGGACTAAGGGAGATGTCACTCCTAAGTTGACTTGTGCATTGCATTTGTTTATGAGGCATGGTTGGAACTGTGTTATTGTTGCAATTATTGTGGTTGCATACATTTTTTTTTTGAGTCAGCATATTTGGAAATAATATTTATGGCTTATAAGCTAGGTTGAATTGCTTTTTATCACTAACGTGGTGGCCTTATGTTAAATATTATTATTATTAAAATGTTGGGGGGCATAATGCCACATCCATTGAGTTGTTAAGAAATGTTGATTTAATATTATTTGATTTTAAAAATTAAAACATGGTGATGGAAAACCATGATGGCATGTATATTCTAAGGTTATTATTTTTGTTGGAATTCAATTTGAAAATAGGTAAGAATGCCATAATGTGGAAATGATAAAGTTTTAATAATTCCAAAATCCACAAGAGTGGACATTCACGCATATGGGAAGAAGGTAATTATTTTGTTGTTTATTCAAATTTAACTTGGAGATCCCCCTCCCATGTTGGCTTAAGGATTTTCTAAACCATCCACTTGGAAGTTGGACACGGAAAATTAATAGGGTTTGTTGGGATACATGGAGAGAAAGGGGGGAAAATAAGTGAAGTAGTTTTGTTTGCATTCATTAAATCAAGTTAGCCCCACTCATGGAGAAACTATAGCTAATTTTTCTGCACGTGGGTGAATTGATTTTTTTGGGAAAACCCTCTATTTATTACAGGGGAATACAATGTGATGGAAATTTTTGTGGAAAATATGAAATTTTTGGCACTATGGAGAAATTGATTTCAAGATAGGGTTTGAGTTCAACTGAAGTAAGATGTTTCAGGCAAGGGGTTTTTCACCTTGCTTCTCTAGTTTTTTATTTTTAAAGGGCTTGTCTTAATTATTTGTGTCTGGTTTCATTAATGAATGAGATGTGTGAAAAATACTTTGAATCTAATTTTTAGAATGAGCTCTTGTAGCAATAAATTATTTGGATGATATGGGTTTTAATTAATTTGCTGTGCAAACCAATTTTGAGGGTTTTAATTGGAAATTTTGGATTGTAAATGTTTGCTATCATGGGTTTTGGAAGATGTTCTTTGAATCTAATAATGAAATGGTCTTATTTTAAAAAAATTGTATGGTTTTTGTGTGGTCTACTTTCATGCTGTCATTTTTTAGTTTAAAGGAAAAGAGATGGGTTTTCTTTTACTCCAATCAAACTTGTTTGCTATTCCCTAGAAAATAGATCATTGTCTCTGATTTTTAAATCATATTATTAAAAAACATTTGGGTGTGGTGTTATGTAAATTATGTGTAAAATATTTGAGGGTTTTCCTTTCTGATTTCATTCCTTAAAAATATATGGTTGTACGTATGTTCATTTTGAATAGAAATCATACCCGTGTTGAGGGTTTGAAATTTGTATGGTCTTTCCTTGTTGCCTTAACATTATATTTCAAATGGATAGATTTATACTCAAGAGTTATAGCTTTGAATATTTATAATCCTAGGGTTGCTGAAGCTAAATGTGGTAAAGGAATCTATTTATTTGGGTGTTCAATATTTTGTTCTTGCAAGCATGGATAGGGTCTATAACTAAGAACCCATAACAAATTTTTATCTCGTTATCTCCCCAAATAAATATTATTGCTTATGCTGATATGTTGTTTCAGTGAATAATGTGTAATATTAATTGACTAGTGAACTAACCTTGGCATGAAAAGGGAAAAAAATGAAAATGCAGTTCTTGATTTAGATGTAGATGCTTGAAAACCTTCTTACGGGGACATTTGGTAATGTTAGAAAAAAAATATATATGAAGGTAAAAGAATGTTGATTAATCACATGGGTAAGACTACTTCTTGAAATTAGTTCATTTCATTTTTATTTTTCCCGAGATCCTTTGAATTGGAGGGTTGGATCACTTGATCCATACCTTTTTATTTGAATCATTTATTTATTTATTTGATTTTAAATTAGTTTATACTAATTTTTGGAAATTTTAAAAAGTTGAAAATACAAGGGGAAACTCTAGCAATTTTTTTTTCCAGAATTATATTTTTATTCATTTTTATGGTTAAAAATGATGTGGATGGCTCTTATGGCATGTAAATTATTCTACGATAATGAAATATGCAAAACACATGTATTTTTCTTGGATTGTTAGCTCTCTTATATTTGTTTATTGGATTGATTATTGTGTGTAATGATAATGGGTCTGATACAGTTTGGGATCTTGAATCCTCCGTCAGTCGCATGGCTTGTGATTGAAGAAGTGAAAGGATTATATGTGAAGTGATACTTTGGGAATGCTTCACATATATTCCTCATTATTCTTCCATTGCCAGCTATGGGATAGCTAGAAGATTCCAACTCCCCAATTGTTGCAGAAGCATTACCATTGCAAGGTAAATGATCTTGGTTATTATGACTAATCTACTTTATTTTCAAAAAATTAGTTAAGAAAGTAGATTAAATTATTTCTAGTTCTTTGAATTGAGACCCCAAAACCAAACAGTGTCGCATGTTTAGTAATGATGAGTGGACCTTCTTTCTTCGGCTTGTGAAGATCGACGTTAGAATGGGTGATTATATTACGTATCATGGATCCTATTGTACTTGTACTAATGACTAAATAAACTTGCCTCGGGAAATATTATACTTTGTAATAGTCCATTGATGGACATGACTCATGATATATAAATTTGATGGTTGATTTGTATATGTATAAGTACATTGTTCTATTAAGGGGTAAGGTAACTAAACAAATTATTTGATTAAGTTAAGGTTATCATATGTATCTATCTTAAGCTTATGATAGGCTTGGTTAAAGATGAAAAATATATACCTCATACCTAATTGTTTACCCATTACAGTAAGATGGTTATTATGGTTAAATGAAAAGAATATCAAGTGAAATACGGAAATGTAATTGAAGGGAAAAAATACATGAAGTTAGTATTAACTTTGAAAAGAAATATAAATCATATTTTGGATATACATTAGTCCAATCAAAGAGTTATTCATCAAATTTATATTTGATAACTATCTAGTTAGGATTTAAGTGATTAGATCAATGTCAAGAATTAACTATAAAAAGGAATAAAATCTGATCCTAAAGGAATGTTGGTTAAAAAAAGGGATAAAGGTGTACATACAATAAAGGAGTAAAAAGATAATCATCTATTCAAATACTTAGGGAACTATGTTAATTATTAGCATCAAATTTAATGGTTTAAAAATCTACCTTGGTGACAGTATGGACTGATCTAAATGGTATTATGCAACTAGTCTATAATTGATAGGAAATCAAATCCACCTTGGACAAAAATAAATATAAAAGAAGTGTGAGTTTAGTAATATTATAAAAAAATTAAACTTTGAGGAAAAAGAAAATTAAATTGTCTTGGTAAATGATTTGATACCTATAAATAATTAAAGGTCATTTAAAAGATCTTACTTCCTTCGTAAAGAATATACATTGTCTTATAAACTGAGATCATCTCTAGCCTAAACAAGATGAAGAGAGGTGTTATGTCCTAAATAAATTAGATATAACATGGTTAAGGGATATAATTTCAAGATAAAATATGATATGACTATTTATATCTAATAAGACCTATTAGGAATATTAACTAAGGACTTAATACACTTTTTATATCAAAATGATTAGAATGTATGAATGGGGCAATGAGGTGATAATCACTTCATGATCTCACCCTTCCAACCAAGGTAATTAAATGCATAAACTAATCTTCATTATTTAGTAAATTAAATATGTGGGTTATGACCCTTTCTTGTACAACATTGTCAATGCACGATGTAGGCTACCTATGAGTAGCCCATTGGATGCTTAATATGGTAACATATCAAGCAACATATTGGCCTCTCGTATGTAACCAATAACAGGCATTGGGGGTTCCTCGAGCTTGCGTGATGAACTCATTAGGAAATAAGTGAGTCTTAATAGGTTCATCTACTTAAGTTTAATGGATCTAGATAACTATGACGAGACATTAGTGAGGTGATGGGAAGACAAGTTTAGATGTGTTGTGCACTTGTCTATACTAAGCGTGCATATTACAACTAATAAAATTTGGCCAAAGAAATTTGCTTACTGGGTATATTGTCTAATCACCATGATTCCTCAATCCTGAAGTGTAGGATATAGGATGGATTTTACTAAGTGGACTCTAGGTAGACACTAGAGGATCAACCACAAGTTCTCACGACCGTAGTGCGGTAAAACTAGTGAGGATAATTATGAACATTCAATGAATGTTAAAGGGTGATCAAGGAGACCAGAGATATTTAACCCTTACAACTACAAAAGGTTTATCACTAGTTATATGATGGATTAAATTAATTTGACTTGTTGCATTAACTAGCTGTTGCTAGTAATGTAAATTGTAAATGCAGAGGAATGTCTAAATGGTGTTATACAAGAAACAATTTCCTACTATTTTGAGTGTAAAATTATAGGTTGTTATAGCCGCAATGATAAAATTGTTGGAAGATAACAAGATTAAGGAAAAATATATCCAACAATCAACTGAAGCACGTGATAAGGCAGAGAGACGGAAGGAGGCAATTATGGAGTTTGCAGATATTGGGAGTGAAGTTTTGGAGGCACGTCTTGAACTTGATGAATAAATGCAAAATACATACCCATTGGCCTTACATTTCTTACAAGATTTGGTTCACCTGCTACTTAAGAAGAGGCCAACCACACAAGGGGGAAATTAGGTAGACACTATGACATAAAGGGAGAAGAATACAAAAATTATAGAGCATCAGATTGCAGAATACAATGTCATGCTATAGACATTGAAAGATGAACTAAAGAAGTTATGATGGGTGTTGGAAAATTGTGAGAATCCAAAGAAAATTCTTAAATCATACACCATTCAAGAGGAGAACGATGTTGTAGCAGCCAAGAAAGATGAGTCTCTAGGGAGAGAAGAAAAGTTGGCCGTAGTTGTAAAGAAGTGTGACATGGTTAAGGCCGCTAGAGATCCTCATGAAGAATGAATAAAGGAGCTAGGGGAGCTAGTGGTGAGGCAAATGGATTTCATGCAAGGAATGGTGTTAGGCCTTACTAGAGTGACAAAAGAGCTCAAGCATAAAGGGACAAATATGACTCTAGAAGAGATCGAAGATACAATTGAGACAATCCCATAAACAATGAAGAAGGGGCCAATGGAGTGGAATGAGATGGAGAGCACAATTAACAACAAATACCCTAAGATTTTATTTCCAGTTGAGGAGAAGGAGGCTGACATGCATTGAAAAATTATATTCTTTATTCCTTATTTTTGTAATCATGCTTTATTATTTTCATTCTTTATTCATTTTATTTTAGAGAGATAAATTGAAAAATCCCATTGCCGAGGGCGATAATGTAATTAGTGTGGGGTAATGTTGGACTAACAAAAGGGAAAAGTATGGAAATCATGTGGAATATTGAGGTGTGAAAGTGGGGCACATGAGTGTGTGCAAGGAGCTGGTTGAAGTGGTGTGTGCTTAGGAAGATAGATTTAGGACTTAGCCGATTTTGCAGTTATGAGCTAAAAATAGGAAAAACAAGTTAGAGTGCCGATCAAGCAAACAATTCAGATAAAGGAGAAAAAAGGATACTTGGTGGCTAAGGAACGTCTATTTTTGGGATAAAGCACATGAAAAGTGAAGATGAAAGCTCATGCATGAATCAAACTATTATTAAGATTAAAACAAATTCTATTTATAGGATGATCTATTATTATCTCTATTGTAAAAGCATGCAACTGTTAACGCATGACTATTTTGGGCATGTAGTCTATTTTTAGAGTACATAGGTAGTGAAGGGAGATTATCCACCCCTATATATCTATAGTATGCATTTTTTTAAGCATCGTGTATGTGAGGAAAAATATGTGAGATGTTAGGGTTATGATGTTTTGATGTTCTTACGCATAACTCTATGGTAATGATTGTTATGTATTCAACTATTGTTATATAATACTTTGTTATGATGGAATATGGAGGATGGATTATGGTAATTGATGTGTCTGAATATGGTGATTACATGGTGCATATGATATTAGTTGTTATGTAATATGTGTGTTTCCTTATTACATGTGTTTCCAATTGAATGTATGCAATGAGTTCTTATGAATAAATGAACATTTTGTTATCTATCATCATGTATCTGCATGATAACACATTGAAAAACAATACAAAGGGGGGAATTGGTATCTTTGAATGCTTTGGGTGAGCATTTAGATTTGTTTGAATGAAGTTCTAACATGCATAGCAATTAAGTGGAAATGAGATACTACACCACTAGTTGGTAATTTTGATAGTATAGGGATTTAGGTTTTTTTCTAAATGTGATTATAAGGTATGTAATGATGGGTTGGAATGAATCAAATTCTCTTTTCTTTCCCCCCATCTTATGCATGCTAAGGTTATTTCCAATGAGATCTTAGATGAATGATGCTATTTAATACTAGTTCTTAATGTATTTTTTTGCAGGCTAGGACCTTCTCCCTAGGTAATATAAGCAAAAAAAGTCACAAAACACAATAATAATAATAAAAATAACCATATATTCCACAATATACAATAACAAAATGATAACCTCATTCTCATTGGTTAAGAAACTTATCTTCAAAAAATAAACCATATTTATGCAAACAAGAAGTCTAAGTTGTAGGCAATATCAACCTAAGACATACAATGTAACAAACATATGTCTGATACCTTATCTTCTTTATATTTCAAGTTTATGGTTTATATACGTAACAATGAAGTATCTAGACATTATTATTGTCTATAGGTTTATAATTGAAATCATAATATTTCAAGTTTAAGATCAACAAGATCTTGAAAGGGAGTTCTTATTACTCTTATTTTCATGCAACTATAAACAAAATCATGGTTTTTCTTTACCATTATTCAAATAATAACCTTATGTTAAGTAAGGAAAACCATGTTTTCACTCTGTTTATAAAAGCACTTATGAGAATTAAATATCAATACATTTAGGGAAATTAAGTCTCGTTTTATCATAATTTCCAACTCCGTTAAAACTATCCACTATTTTTAATTAATCAAAAAGGAAGTCACCTTGTTTAAATTGGTTCTGGATGAAATAGTTTTATTTTGTAATTTGAATATAACTAAACATAGTGAATTCATTATAAAATAGAGTTTATTATTCTTCCCAATAAGAGAATGCAAAATAACCTTTACAACTATTTTCTAATGTCCAAAAATATAATCTTACCCTATTTTTGTCTACTAAAATCCTTATAAAACTATATGATCAGAAATACCAATCTTCATGTTTTGAAGAAAAATAACATTTTTATTATGTTTTAACAAGAATAGTTAAAACCCAATTTTTTAATAAGCCACGTTTATCTAAAAAAAATGATTATTCATACAATAAAAGGAATAAATTTCAAAATTTCCACTTACTTGATAGTTTAATGGAGGTAAAATGATTGTAGCCAATCTAAACTCACCCAAAAATTATTTTTTGTATAAATTTGCAATGTCCAACGTGGAGCCTTTATTTTTCCATTCATATCTATGAAATAAGGAACGTACCTTAAAAACCATACATTATGTAAAAAATAAAATTTGGAAATTCACATTTTGACACTACTAGTTTTGACAATGCATTATTTTTAACCTAAATACAACCTTCCTATTCCCTCTTAGCACATTTTGAGGTATCTTGTTTAGTTTGTTTATCTTTGCACACTAACATGTTGTCAAATTCTGATAATATAATGCAAAAAATCCATATTAAACATTAAGTAACAACTTCCAAACTTTAGATTGTATGTTTTCCTTCCCTATTTAAGGCTGTACAGTTTGGTAAGGACAATATATCCGATCTTGGTTGACTTGTACGATATTGGACCGAAATTTCCTCCAAATTTGTTTTCAATTTCATATCTTTTGTTGGGTGTTGTAATATCTTTAGGTCATTCTTTCTTCAATAAATCATCTATGGAACCCTATATAAGCAAGTAAATACTACCTCATTTGTTAGATTTAAAATTATATGACATTGATATACTCATTTCCAATAATTGCAAAAAGACACCCAAGGCTCCTTAAATATCAAAATAGCTCATCTACCACAATTGTGGTAGCAATACATATAATTATGAAGATTTTTACTAGGTTAAGAAAAAAATATCTCTCATCTAAAGACATTCAAACATCCCTTTCCCAAGTATCTTAGTAAGAGGAAACTCAACTCAAGCATTGTCAAAGGTGGTTGTCAAATCTAGTTTCATTTATTCAAATATCATTTTATAGGTAGAGAATGATGTACAACTTGAGGCCTCTTAGGAGTAGTACCGATGTTAGTGGTGCATGGGGGTGCCCACAACCCAAATAATTATGATTTTGTAAAACTTATCATCCATGAATAGGGTTTGAGATCATGATCATAATACTTAGAGAGATTTTGATCATCATCACAAATTAGGGTTTGCTAGCGATAACTAGTTCCATAAAACTGATAGTGTGCAAACTTTGTAGAACCTAAATTTGAGCACGTCTAAGACCATATAAGGGTTAAAACTGTATGGTATAGCCCTGATGGAGTTTTATGGTCTTGCCCCAATTCAGTTTCCAGTTACAATCTCCAAAATGAAGCATTTTTAGGTTTAGACCTCTCTGTTCTAGCAATACATCCTTCCAAAACTTTCAAGAATTATCTATAATAAGCAAAGTGCACTCATTCCTTCATATTTCTAAGTTTATTCCTTATTTAACATATTATTTACTATTATAAAAGTGTTATTATGATTTTGATAATTAGTTTTGTAAGTTAATTAATTATAATAATCACCTATTATTAACCCTTACATCCTGTAGTGTACTAATTCACTAAATTTAATCAAGTTTCATGTTAAATCTAATGAGTGTGTAAAATTTTTAGTGAACACAACACGTGATTATATCCAAGCCATCTACTCTAATGCCCTTAATGTTCATTTATCCTATCCTATTATATGCCTCTTTTTCTTAGCTTGATCATTTTATCTCTGATTTCCATAATGAATTCCCCTCTTAATCATACCATATCATTCCATGAATACCTCAAATAAAAACCCCTTTACAAGATAATGTTTCTTCATGTCTTTACCAATACCTGGATTCACCCTAATATTCCCATTGAGAATGTTTGAACTATTCTCTAAAAGGACCTTTCTTTTAAAAGTAATTTTGATTCTACTCCTCCACAACTTGCTAGCCCTCCTACATATATTCAATTTTTGTGTGTGAGAATTTGGTCAATTTTTTGCTTCTCAACCCATCATTGAACATCAATGTTTTCAAATTCTCTTTCATCCACAATCTATAATTTTTTGTTCAATATATTTCACCTTTTCCTTATAACACTCACAACTATGCCAACATCCCTCGTCAAACATTCAGTTCTATCATTATCCCAACCACTATGGGTTATAAATTTTTTGACACAATTTGCTATGTTTTCCTTAATGATTATTCTTATAATATTTTCTTTGGGACTTTTTGGTTACATACTTCCAATATAACCATAATATTTGATGGTATTACATTTCCTCGTCAAGTATCCACTTATATTTACAAATGGGACCCCTCCCCCTTCAATTCTATGCTCCCTGATGACAAACATACGTTAATACTAACACCCCTATTGCTCCACCTAGATGATATTTTACCTACTTTCCTTATTCTTAACACATTGTATTGAAATAATTATTTACGAGTAGTCTTGTGTCTCTCCCTCCACCGTTAGAGGTTAACATAAGAAAGCCTTAAAGAAAGAATTTTGATGCTAAAGATTACTGTGAATATCATAGATGTATCAGTCACCTCATAGATATCAATATTTGTCACATTATACAAGATCTTGTATACTCAAACACATTTGAATGGGATTCCCACCCCACTTCTACTATGTTATCTATTACTTATAGTCAATTAGATCACTCCCTTATTTTATCCCCTCTAGTGGTTCCTCATACTTCACCTCATTTAGCTACATCTAATATACCAATGATATTGGAAGAATATCATCTCCCACTTCAAAATGTAACCATGACTATGGATTTCAAGTTTTCTACTTGGAATAATGCTCAATACACATCTAATGATCATACACCTCTTACACCTGTAATTGATACCCAAAACCCCATGTCCTTCTACCCCCATTTTTCCTACTATAAATGTGCATCCTTTTATGAATCATAATATATATCTAGTGAAACTATAATCATTCCTAAACCCTATCATTATGGGTGATTCTTAGCACACTAATCTATCCACACACAAAACCCTTTTTAAAAATTTACATGAAAATATCTCCCAATTAGAATAAGGTCGCTTTTATACTTCATATCTTATGCAGTTACATTATGGTACCTCTATACCAATAAGAGATATTCACTTGTTACATTATACCCATCATACACACCTCCATAAAACTTGTGATCCTATTTATACTTGAGACTCATCCCCATTTGACACATGAAATGACATGTTCACCAACCCTCACACCATCATCACTGGTTTTACCAATATTCTACTCAATCCTTTATGGATCCATGTTTTACCCATAACACCTATTTTTCATGACATGATACTACATATTTGGCCTATAAATTTCACCATCCTACATCCTCCTTCCAACATTCAGTAACTCAATGCTACCCCTCTTTCATGTACATAGTTAAACACCTTGAAAATAAAAAACATTCATATATTTGTAAAAACACAAAATAAGGACCTATATGTTCTACTTGAGTTGTTGATACTTTACATTATAAATGTTGTTTTTCAATTTGGTTTGATAGCTATCATACTTCTTTACTCTTTACACACATGTGTTCACATGGTATTTGATCATGATGTATGACATACACATAATATTACACAATGATAGGTGTTGGATGACCCCTTTACCTAGACTTCATATATATCTAGGGGAATCTATTTTTATTACATCCAAGTGCTATTGTTCTATTATAGCTCCTTTTAACTTCTTCATTATGATTGATTACGTATATTGTTTACATGCTATCTTTTGAGCTAACAAGACTAACACATGAATCTTGTGTAGTGTTGACATCTCTTGTTTTAAATATATTCACATATATTTTCTATTATATCATGTTATCATGTTTTGACACTCTTACTTCATGCATAATTACTTATGTGTGTATTGATATTTTATTGTTTCCATTGCTTATGGCTTATGTGCCTTGATTATCTTGTGACACCATAGGTGTCCCATATTTATGGCATTATAGATAGCTTGTTTTGTTCTTGCTTGCTCTTGTTTGTAGGCCTACATGCCTTGATTTTCTTGTGATAGAGTGGGTGTCCCATGTTTATGGATTTACACCTTTTGTGTGACATTATTTTCATAGTTATTAATCTTATTTCACCTATTATTGTACTTTTTTTTCTCTTATATACATTTTTAAATATTTCTGTTATCATAGTTTTTGATCAACAAAAATGTGGTATCCTAATGTATCCTAAAAAGGAAAAACTAGGGTATTAATTTTAATCTTGTTAGGAGGACTAAAACACTTTATAAATGAAATAAAACCGTGTAAAATAGTTGCAATTAATTATTCTAAAAGAAATAAAACCCTAACTATGCAAAGAGAGAGAGAGAAGTGACTTAGCTGATATAAGGAGAATGTCACATAGTGTTGCAGGTATGGAAGTGAAACTCGGCAGTATAGAAAAAAACTTTGGAACCCTACAGAGGGTAGATCTAAGCTATCTAAAATGACATAGACACCATAGAGGGTACTAGGGTGCCCCGAGGCACCCCGGTATGAAATCTGGGTGCTTTGGACACTGTAAATGCTCAGAACCTCAAACTGGTATGGTTGTTGGATGCATATGAATGTATCTAGTCTGTTGCGTTGGATTTTTAGGATGAACTAGATAATGACCCTTAATGCAAGTGGAAGTAGAAAAACCTATAAAAATTAAAGAAGCATATGAATGGGTCGGACTGACCTTAGCCACCAAGATAGTGGACTTATAATTGAGCATGACACTATATTACAGACTATGATGTTGTTCTAGTGTGTGTGTGTGTGTGTGTGTGTGTGTGTGTGTGTGTGTGTGTGTGTGTGCGCACGTGAGTGTGTGTGCAAGTGCGCACGTGAGCAAGTGCACGTGCGTGCGTGGGTGCATGCATGTTGTGCCCTAGGTTATCTCTTGCCAGTTGCACTTTGTGAAGTAGTGAGAAATAATAGCTATATAAATGTAAATAGCATGTGTGCATAGAATATAATGAATCCTGACCACCTATGAAGTGTGTGTGATGCTAGCTTGAATGCATGGCACTATGTAGATGAAAATGATGCAATGGATGCAACCCTAGATAGAGTGATTGTAGTGATAGGATAGAATGACCTAGGACCCTCATTATGGTAATATATGCTTTATATTTATAGGGATCTCAAGTTTAATTTTATAATTAATCTTGACAAAGTTGACTGAGAAGAAGTGCGTGTAAGAATTAGTTAGCTATGAAAGTAAAATCATGACTAACACCTAATAGCCTCAATACAATGCTAAACTAAAATATATGCACCATCATTCTTAGAGCTTAAACAAAACTAATCTACCGACATATTTGCATTATAACATGAATAAAAAAAAACTAATATGGTAAACAATTAATCTCTATCTCTATTGAATGCTAATCAATGGAATGAACCTATTTATATCCTTAGCAATCAAAATGGCTGATTGTATGTTTGAATCCTAAGGTTCCAAGAATTGAGTCTTATCAATACATGGCTACAAGACCACTTCAAATATATCCATATGAACTCAAACTATGATGGATGAATGCAAAAAATGAAGATAACTAGCTCCTCTTATGGAAGAATGCTCTAAGATGATAAAATGGCTATAGTATAGGCTCTATGCTCATTTAGGTGTAAGTAGAATGGTAAGAGGAGGGATCATTGTATATCCCAATGGATAAAAGAATCTCTACATCCTTTTACATGTGGCATAATATCTAGGTTGAGTTAGTTGGGGGTGACTATGGTTGAAAAAGGGGGTTGAGTCAACCTTAGGGGAGTTTAATTTGTCTTGTAGTGACTCATGGGGTTTGACAGGATTTATTAATTAACCAAAGTGATTAATTAATAGGTGAGAAAGCTTTATAGAAGCTTTTAGAAGAACAATTAGTATGATTTAGGGAATAGAAAAGGTTTAGGCTTAATAAATGACAATTTCTTTATCTAATAGAAGAGGAAACTTAATTACTTACGAATAATTAATTAAATTAAGGTAGAAAGGGGTTTAATGAATAGAAGGTCATTAATTTTCATATTTTCTAGATACAAGGGTTAATTAATTAGCGTAATGTAATTAATTAATGACGATAAAAGAGAAAGTGTGCTATATTGATGATATGTCATCAATTTGAGGGAAGTAGTATAATTAGCATAGTTTAAGTATTTAAATTGCTGGAGCTAAATTATAGGTGTCTACATTTTCCCCTCTTTGGGGTGGCATAAGTGACGACACTTCAAAGATAGTAGACAAGTAAAATTTTGAAGAGATAGAAGAAAAATTAGTAGAAGTGAGAGATGCCCCCTCGAGTGTCGATGGGATGATGAAAGAAGGTGATCGATGATCGAAACAATGAGAGAAATTGATAGAAGAATGGGTAGGGGAAGTATGCCCCGAGTGAATTAGAAGAATAATTTTGATAGGAGAATCATCGAGAAGGAAGAGATGAAGAAGGGTAGGGAAGAACTAGTCTTGCATCTAGTTTAGAACAACTTTCTTATCATCATTTTTCTAAGGATCTACGTCATCGGTCCTTATTAAAAATATAGGCATAAGAAAAAAGTAGAATGAAATGAAAAGCCATACTACAAACAATTTTCCATTTCTAAAAACACCAAATCAATGCAACATATAGACAATAATGCAATACGAGAAGGAAACAAGCTCATTTAACATGGAAACAAGTACAAACACACATACTCAAACTAGCAATGGTGAAGACGGTTGCACAAATGTTTTGTCATCAAGCAGAATATCCCCACATGTTTGTGATTGATGATAAGGGTTAAATAGGATGCCCCAAGCAAGGATACATGCTAGGGGAAATGATGAAGGACACATGGTCTAGTGATAAAGCATTGTGCACCATGAAACAAAATCAGGCAACAATATGTACCCTAGAATACTGACGAAGCAAACAAGCTAGCTTTGTAGATGGTTGTAGATCTGAAGATACACGAGTCATTAAATTCATGAACACATGAAAATACCAGCAAAATATGGGATGAATACCATGTGCAAGAGACGAGTTTCAGCCACTATGGGCATATCACCATTTTTTTTCCATTTTTTTCATTTTTTTATGATTTTTGAAAAATGTTTAAATTTTTTAGGATTTTTCATTTTCTTGATTTTTTAAGAAATTTTTGATTTTTGTAGTTTTTTATGGATTTTTTAATTTTTATGGAAGAAATAAGAAGTTATGAGATTGCCTAAAAGTGAGAAAATTGTTCCAAGGAGAAGAAACATGCGCTAGGTAGAAAAAAACATGCCCCAACATGGTAAAAATTAGTCAAAAATGATTATTTAATAAAAATAATCATCACAGAGGATAGAATAAGTGTTACAAGAATCACCACGGTCAAAACATGCCCCTAGGGCATCATAGTGGTGTAAAATGGCTACATATATACCCCTCCCGAGGGGGGTAAATCATCACGATCAGTTGTATTTGTTATTGAGCTCTGCTGAATTTTTACCGTGAGATACCACAAGTGATTAACAAGATGACTAGAGTTCAGAGCCATCATAGACCAGCTAAAACTATTCAGTAGTATGTGTGATATGATGATGACAAACCATTTGTGAGTGCCCTAACCCTACTTCATTATTACAATTAATTTCACATTTATTACATGTTAGTAGTTAGGTTAAAAATGTGTAGTTGCAGCTTGGGGCGTGTATGTGTGCAAAGGTTAGCATACACAACAAAAACCATGTACGTGTAGGTGTACATGCCAATGACATGTACGCATGCACATATGAAGTCAATGGAAGGCGTATGTAGTGTCAGGTAGAATCTATGTGTGCCTAGGCGTATGCATAGGAAAAGATGCGCATGCAACAAAAGGGCCATGTATGTAAAGAAAGGGTTGTGTTTGCACTAGGGTAGGTAGGTTAGGGCATAGGTGTACACATAGGAAAAGGAACACATGTAGTAAAAGGGCCACACATGTAACAAAAGGGCTACGTATGTGCTAGGGTACATAGGTTAGTTAGGGCATAGGCGTACACATTACCATGGGCACGTATACGTGATGGAAGGGGTGTACACAGGTCAGGAATGTATACACCTAAAGAGGCATGTACATGCCCAAATGGGCACGTATACACTAAACAAGGGATGAATCCTAACCTGCCAAAGTTTCAGAAGAAGTATTAGTGAATGAAAAGAGGGAATTGAGATGAAAAATTAGTTAGATAGAAGAAAATAACAAGAATTAGAATTGAAGAAATTCATAATATGTGAATTTTCTTTTCACAGGTTCACCTACCATCGCTTTAAATGAGGGAGCGGTATAGCCTACTAGACAGTATAGAGATTGGCTTCCATTCACATGACCGATGGATGCTTGTGATCTTGTTAGATGTGATTGGATTGTCTTATGCGGCACATATGCCTATGATCACTTTAGACGATGGTCTCCTTATAGGTTTTCTCGAGAGATGACACTCAGAGAGCCAGTGGTTCTGAATCTCGTCAGGAGAGATGACTATTACACTTGAGGAAGTCTAGCGTATATTTCGTGTTCCTATAGTTGGCTAGTTAGCTGAGTATACTACTGATGATGAGGATATTACAGGGTGCCTCATTGAGGTGTTTGGTTTCTTATATATACCTCTCCAAGGGATGACATTTTATCTAAACCATTGCATTATAGAGCCACATTTCATCACATTACTATATATTTGATGGTACTTATAAGTGGCGTTCTTGTCCCTGACAAGACAAGTAATACCTTTCCACTTGGCCTCATTGGATTTATAACAGGTTTACTACGAGGTGATATATATTTCTGGGGATAGTGTATGTTACCACACTTGTATTGGGATCTTCATCTTATTACATACCACAGTCAGAAGACCATGGGTTTTACACTTTTGTTACAGATCTGGTCATGGGACCACATAGCTATTGCTCACCCTGTATGTGAGTTACGGGCGTAAGATCTAGAGGATCCATCTGTTATGGGATGGGTTTTGATAGGTGGTGATATTCGAGGGAACACATGTAACACCTACTACTATAGGTGAGATTTTGATGAGCTTACATAGCAGATGATAATGTGGAGGTCCTACCACTATTATCAGTGGGTTGAGGATGCTAATGAGCTCACTGTAGTGATGCTTGAGAACTTTATGATAGGAAGCATGTCATGTATTATTGAGTATTATCACATGGATCGATGTGCCTGATAGTTTGGGGGTGTTCAGGATGTTCCTGGTGAAAACATGTGGTATCCTTGTAGGGATTCCGAGATATTTGACATGGGACCTTAGATTCAGCTAGCCAGGGCCCAGGATATTTTTATTCAGATGGATCCGTAACAATGAATTCCATTGAGGCATGTCAGAGATGTTGGGACCACTATTTAGTATACTCCTTGGTATGTGATAGTGTTACTATGCTGTTTTACTATTCCATAGGTATCATGGGCCGTAGGGGTTAGGGAACCTATAGAGGGTGAGTGGGAGAATGTTAATGGTGGGGAGGAGGAGAAGGAGGAGGAAGAGGAGGAGGATGATGAGGAAGGGTGACAAGTTAGGGGATAGGGTCCTCTACCAGTACAACAACATGTATAGAGATAGTGTGTAGTGCTCATTTCCCTTTTGAGACCTTTTGATGCTTATTTTGATATTGTGATTACATGATGGACATTATTATGTTTTGATTTAGTATGCTATTAGACATTGGTCATGGATTATTTTTGATCGTGATTTGGTTATGATACATGACGATTATTAGAGACACTCATATGTGGATGTTGATATATTATTTGTCATGTATGTTTTATGAATGTTGTTTAAACATGTGATTTTTGGATATTATGAGTAGATCTAGAAAATGGATATTATATGCTGATGATGTAGATGTTGATATAAATTGTATGTGATAATGTTAAATTACCTTGATGTTGTTTTGATTCACATATTTATATGATTTCATGATTATATTTATATGTATTTTGGATGTTCTGATATGGCCACGAGGCCGAAGGAGGTATTTGTGTTTTGCAGATTAAAAATCACAACAAACATCAGGGGATTGGAGACCAACCACAATGAAATTTTAGGTGAATTTGACAAGGTCACCATGGAAACTTGTTTTATTGTGTTGTGTTTGTTGTTGTTAGGGATTCCCATGGGGGGGATCACCTTTATATGTGACCATGGGTTTGTGTATTTTATTAACGAGGTTAAATTTATTTATTGTTTGTATGTATTTTATTAGTGATGTGTTCCTTTATTTTATTTAATTAAATTGTGGAGAATTAATGTGGGAAATCATATGATTAAAATTTAAATAAATCAAATTGGGATATGGGAAAGTAATAATGGGAGTTGTTGGCTTTTGTATTAATTATGTATGGATGTGTAAGTTTGTGTAGAGTTGTGTAAGTCTGATTTTGGAGTATGAAATACTTCACCTCCATGGAAATTCGAATTGGTCCTTAGGCGCTGTTTTTGGAGGCTTGTGGGACAAGTAAAACTTGTCCCATACCTCTCAATTTAATTTACCAACCATACTTATGGTTGGAGAGGTGATTTTCAAATTTTATAATGCATTTTATTAATCATGTTACATGTTTTGATTGCACTCTCTTATATCTTATTTATTTTGCAGTCCTTTGGGTTGTGGGATTTTTGGAGTGTGTAAGTAAATTGTCATATTTTCACCCACCTCTTTATTGTGCTTGGGAGAATGAAATTTTGTCTTTTGTGTTTGAATTTGAGGATGTGTGATGTGGCATCCTACATGGATCCACATCATCCTCTTATCTTCTCTCTTCTATAAAATTCAAACTCTTTGCTTGTGTTAGGTTGTTGAAACATTTTGCAAACTTCATTGGGGGTGCATTTTTCTTGTGTTTAGAGCTCTTGCTTTTAGAAGGAGTTTGGAGTAACTTTGCATGTTTTGGGATTACTTTTTTGGGACTATTTTTTAGCATTAAAGCTTTCTGTTTGGAAACAAAATCTACCATGGAGAGGTAGGAGTTTAAATCTTCTTTTATGCTATTATTTTCTTGTTGTGTTGAGTGAATGGTGCATGTTTTTGATTTATTTGTTGGCTGGTTGGGTAGACTGCCATAGGAATGGTGTAGGAGAAGGCTATGGGGAATCCATGTGGGGGGGCATAAGGGAATTCCATTGGCATCAAAATTTTGTGGAGGGCGTTTGGGTTTGGGATACACCATGGAAAAGAAATAGCTTACATTTCTTACTTTGTGGGGGGCATAAGGAAATCCATTGGGGGCATAAGGATATGTGAGGTGAACTTTTATTGGCGGTTTGTTACTGGTGGATGCCCAATTCTCATTTGGGAGGCATAAGTAGCTTCCCCCATAGACCTTGCTCCTTTGGCTTGCATGATCAAGCCTGAGTTTTGTTTGAATGTTTGCAAATGCAGTTAAAAACTACTGTCTTGTTTGGACTGTGTTTTATGATGAATTATGCATGTTGAAAGAATGCTGTGTGTTGTGGAAGCCAGTTGTTGCCATGGGTTGAATTACACCTCTTATTGTATTTTGGTTGGGGCTCGGGGGCTAATGATGAATGAAGGATTCTCCTTTCATTGGATGTCTTGGTTAGGTGGAGAGTGTTGCCTTTCCCCCTCTTTTGTTGTGATCAACTTGGAAAAAAAAGGAAACTTGCATGTTGCTATTCTGAAGCAAAGGAAAATACAGTCTTGATAGACCCTTGTGAAATATACTTCATTTGTAACCTTTCCCACTTGAAGTGGATGAAATTGTAATATGTATTTTGTGAAGAAAAGATGTATGTAACTGATTATGGAAGCATATATATTCGAATTGTGAAGTATGGTTATATTCTGTTTTGTTATTGGAAAGAAATAAATAGAATTCTGTTATTGCATTCAACATGGAGAGATGTAAAGTTTTATAATTAAAGTCAATAAAGAGTTAAAGGATCTTTTAACATATGCATTATTGGATAGAATTAAATGTTTCATTATATGGCAAGAGAGTTAATTAAATCTCTAATTGAAAGAAAGAAACGTATGTAAGGAAAATACAGTAAATTGCCTCTTTGGAAATATACAAAATTGAAATCAGAGTTGCATTTTGGGTTTAGAATAGTTTGGTTTAAGTCATTTAAATGTAATGGATTAGTTTATAAATGAAATGCCACACTTGAATGGTAAAATTGATATACATATTTAAAAGAAATGGGTCTCTATTATAAAGATTAATATTGGCAAATAAATTCAATCAAATTGTACAGTTCAGACCTGCACATAATAATCAACTTGAAAATGATATGATTTAGCATGTTAAGACATCAATGAACTCAAATTGACAAAGAAAACTTAAGAAAACAAATTAAACATTGCAAAATCAAACCCAATCCCCTTTCACAGTCGTTTTCTATCAATTTTTGGAAAAATGTGAATTGAAAATCAAACAAGCAAATCTACCTTCCTAAAACACTTTAAGTCCTTCCTAGAGTAATCCTCCATGTCTGTTTGGCATGTTGAGTGAGGAAGGAGATAAAATTGAATCAAATTTATAAGTTAGAAATTGCCAGTTTTCTATTTAAAATCCTGCAGATCGTTTTTGAAAAATTGACCCCTCAAACTTTACCAAAAAGTAAAATTTATGATTCCTGTGCAAATAGGGCATTGAGAGCTTTCCAAAAAATCCTTGTTTGCCAAAAACTGAGCTTTCTAGCTCAAGTTATGACCCTCTGAATTTTTCCTATCCTTAGCGGGAGGAAAATTTGGGAAATTTTTCCCTGATGGCCCCGTGGCCTGAAAATTTCCTCATCGAATTGTCCTTAGTAAAAATTTTTGAAAATTTTTCTTGGGAAAAATTTGGAAATTTCCTTTGGTAGCCTGTAGCCAATCATAGGCTGCCACATGTCCTCACGGGGCAACATTTCGGAGGCACGGCATCATTTTAGCCCTTGGGCCTTTCTAAAATTTTTGGAAAATTTGTTATCGTTCTCCTCATGCAGGCCCGCGACCTATCACAGGCTGCCACGTGGAAGCATCAGGTGACAACGGAGGGGGTGGAACCCTCGTGAATTTTTTTTCCTTTTGATATTTTTCTTTGGGACAAATTCCCTATTAACCTTCACACCCCTGCATTCCTGCCTAACTTTTCCCTTATCTCCCCCTTTGGCTAAATTTTTCCAATCACTCCTGCCACCATGCCTCTCCCTCTCATTTGTCCCCACAATGGCTTATTGAGCACCACGTGTCCCTAGTGGACCCGTGGGTGCATGGGAATTATTTCTGATTTCTCTCCCTCTTTAGAGAAATGCCCCAAACTCTTCTACCACTCTGCCCTTCCCCTCACCCTTTCCCCGCTTTGGATCAAGAACTGACACGTGTCCTTTGAGGATCCTGTAGAGGCGCAGGCGCAAATGGGAATTTTCTCCCATGCGTAAGTAAAAATTCCAAATGCCACCCCGCGACCCACCAACCCAAAATTTATTTTCTTCCCCACTCGACATGTGTCCCCCTTTGGGAAAATTTGACCCCTAAGCTCCGTCGGTCCACATAACTGGAGTTCTATAAGGAGTTAGGAGGACTTCTTTATATCGTTGGAAAGGTGAGAAAATTTCCTATCCAATGGAAATGATTTAGGGAAATTTTTGAAAGCATTAAGTGTGTGAAAAATCAAGTTGAAACCTATTAGCCTGTTAGAGAATGGGTATGGTGATATTTTAACCCTCTGAATCTAACTGAAACTTCTAACCCTAAAATTTGGACCATGTGACCTTCTGGAAATTGATATTAAATGAAAATTATGTTCTAGTAATTTTAGAATTGTTTCTAGAACTTGTTAGTGTCAACTGTTGTCTTACAACCTAGTTGTAGAGACTCTTTAACAAAAAAAAGTTATTCCATAATTTTCCTAACTAACCCTACTTTGATGATTCTTCGATCTCAAGTGTGTTGTCCTTTCCCCACTATAATTACATACCTGTCTCTTGGTACGTTAGATCTGAGATGGAATTAAATGGGCTTAGGTATTTAGGAATAGTTTTGGTCCCTTAACCCTAAAACAAGTGCTAATACAGAGAGAACCATATGGTCCTCCTAGCTAGGAGGAATGTCAATATAGTCAGTGATTAAATCCAATCCCGTAGAGGGATTTTTTAGCTAGGTGTAGACTTATTACACTTGTTACTTTAGATATTGTGGAATTAGTAATTATTAAAATGGGAAAGATTTATCAGTCGAATTTAATTGTCAGCTTGAGTAGGTCATAAATTTCTTGTTAACAGGCTTAAAAAAAAGAGGTATTAGGCCTAATTTTTCTAACTGAACCTAGGTTGTTCACGGGTCTCAAGTGGGTTGTTTTAACGGGGCATCACAGGAAGCTAGGTTTTTTTAGGTATATGTGTGAAACTAAGTAGGGTTATAGGTAAGGCATCTGAACATACAAAATTGCAGGTAAATGAGATAATAAATGGAATCAATAGATACAAATTAGACTTCGAAGAGCCTAGACGTGTCCAAGATATATGAAAATGTTGGTTTACATGGGATAAGCACAATTCCTCACCCTTACATGACAGTATATGTAAAGAAAAACATGATTTGGTTTCATTCACACATTCCCATCATGATGTAGGTCCTAGGTTATAGGTGAGCTGGCATGGTGCTAAAGATTGATATGATACCATCTAAGTCAGTTCTTCATAACCTCGCTTATGATTTTGATTGTTATCATCAGATTTTCCATGCTTGCAAAGCTAGCCTAGTTTTTATTGTAAACTTATTTAAATGAATGTATTATTTTAGGGTCAGAGGATGCAACATTGTTTGAGTAATCAATCCTATTCAAAATAAACGTCGAATTAATAGATCCGAAATTACACCTAGATATGCTTACTATAATAGTACTTCCCCTCGATTATGGGAGCAAGGCTACAGTGGCAAGTTATTCTAATCTTAATGCAAGTATTATATGCTAATCTAATCCAATCACTTATATTTTATTGAAGCCTCTGAATTCAGGGATACATTTATTTGGCTAAGTCTTCCACATCTGGGTAGATGTATTCTAATGTATGAATTCTTTATTCTGATGTGCACCTCTTATGTAGGCTTACTTTGGGTGGTGTGTATGTATTATTTGGGAAAAGGATGAAACTTTGTGCATGAAGGCTTATTTTGACAAATGCCCACGATGGTAGAAATAGTATCTAGAGGAGGGTAAATTTAGAGACGTATGGATGTAGTAAAAAGGACAGGCGACATGTAGAGAGTTGGATAGTTGCATAAGTAAGAAAAGTGTGGATGAATTATTATGGGCCTAAAGATATTGAAAAACAACTACAGATGTTGACATATGCATGAAATTAGAAAAGCGTAGCAAGGTATGCAAAATAAAATGGGAATAAAAATAGAGATCATATAGAATTGACCCAAAAAACATGCATGATATCAATGTGGAGGAAAAAATCTAGGAGTGAAAAACGATCCCTCTTTCATGCCAGGTTTAATGAGCTAGGAGATGAAGATGATTGGCATTAGTGTACATGTATCCCCTATGTAACAGGTAGCATGTTTATTTATGAGAACTCAAAGGCATAATTATAGCTCTTGTTCAACTAGAGGGAAAGTCCCCACTGATGATATGATATACAACACTTAGGGGATCATTGAAACACACCAATGACTGAAGTAAATCTATTTGTATGTCTATTCAAATATTGAGAGCATAAAGATCAATTTAAAGCAACTATGTATGAGATATATGTTATTAACATGGAAACATTTTGTTTTGGAGTCATCTGACACGTGAACCTAAGTACATTGTCTATCTTTTTACCAAGATATAGTACGAATTAATTTCAAGTGCGTATTAACAGTGTTAAGGAAGACAATTCATCTCAATGTGTTACAAGCATGAGGGGGATCGAGACTCTCTTGTGTGTCAAATGAGTTTGTTTAGCTTTCATGCAACCTAGTGTCCAAGCAAAGTGAAGATATCCAGATAGCTTAATGTGCACCAAAGCATAGTGAAGGTTCACACACATTGTGTTAGTCATTAAACTACATGCACAACATGTATTTTCCCTTGTGTCTCTAGGACACAAACGATAATAGATGAAACTATAGATAGAATAGAAATTTAGCCAACAGAGTTTCTAGTGTGATGTGTGGTGTGCTTTCATAGTGTTAATATCAATGTTCCCTTTGGATCACTTTGAAGTATTTTAACAATGATTGGATTGACTTGTTATTTCTAAAACATGGATTTACGTCATTTTCATGCATGGAAATGGATGAAGCTAAAATCTTAAGCCCGGTTTGAGTGCTTCACACTTGTGTGGTGACTACTATGAACATATGTGTGACTGGTTTAGGAAACTTCTGAACAGTGCCTTCAATGTTATTTATGTTGATATTATAGTGTATGCTTATGAATAATGTTTGGATGAGTTATGAAGTGCATTTTTGAATTGCTTTATATAAGCTTACAAAGGTTAAATATCTCACAGCTATGACCAACATGGGAACCGATTAAACGTAGATGAACATAAGATTTTAAATTTAAGAAAATAGTCATTACATGAAGTAGGTGCCATGTGACATATATAGTAAAGTCCAAACCAGTAGTAGATGGCCCCAACCTTATTCTATATAGTATACTAAAGGTAATCCATTCAATGAGACAAGTAAGATGTGAGAGTTCATGAAAGGATGCCTAGGGGATGGAAAGATTACTTTGGATAATTGAGATCTTGGATGTAGGATGAATGAACTAGAGCCCTAGTATAGAGATTAACAAGTACCCCTAAGATGCAGGGGAGAATAATATGTCAACGTAGATTGCAAGCATTTGTCTTAGGTGTAGGAAAAAAAAGTCAGTTTTCATTTCCAAAGGAAAAGTTAGCAAATTTAAGTGTCTACAACATACACCCTGCAATGATCATCATATGTTGGATGACATGTTCCCTTCACCCAATCATTCTTACTAACTTTTTTGAATATTATAAACTATTTTTGATTTCTTATTTCTATCTCAAAGTTTCTATTTCATGATCTCTTTGTTATATTCAAGCATATTATATGATTGATATATATTAAGTATCATGACTTTTGAGACTTCATCACCATCATGGATGGTATAAAGACCAGTATATTTTTTTACCCATGCATCTTTGCCACTAATGATATAAGGTCCTAACCAATGAGGTTGCACACTTGGAATTCTCGTCTACTTATTGACGAGGGTCATTTCAACTGCTTCCTCATTCATAATCTAATGATCCACCATCAAATTCAGGACGTGGTGATCCAAAGGTTGTTTGAAAGAGGAAGTGAGAAAATATATTGGTGTGATCAGTACCTCTGAGATGCTTAAGGAATATGAACACGTAATGCATCTAGGATCTCAAATTATACGAGTATAGCAAACTCTGTAATCCTAATCGTTATCTAGAATAAAATCCCTAAGATGAAATTATCTGGAGAAGGAATGGCTCAATTTATAATGGGTAAAAAAAAGGGAGTCAGTTGGAAATAACCTAGGTAAATTAGGGTATACAAAAACACCCTTATTCCTGAGGGGTGCAGCTGGAGGTCCCTATACTCCCCTAGAGGAATACGATTAAAAAAAATTAACAAAAAATCTAGTCATGCTAACATATCATACTCCACCTTAATTATTCCTTGCAGTCATGACCAATGTTTTTATTTGATTTAGCTTGCATGACTATTCCCATTACCTTGTTTTGGTGCTCCCACCTATGGCGTGGACTTCTTACTTTAGGTCTTCTCTCAAAGTGACTGACAAAGTTTATTTTATCATCTTCTCCAAGGTGTCAATGCTCATTTCTGTTATTCACTTCCTATGGAATTCAGAAATTCCATACTAGAATAGTATGGAAATGACTTTCACGATGAACTTTGATATATGAGCACCTATAACATACTTTGGTACAACTTTTAGACATCGTCCACCTACTAAGTGAAGTCATTTTTTTAGCGTGATAAAAGTGGATATGACCAGTCAAATGAGGTAGGTGTGAGCTTCCATATTAATGATTTGATCCCCTTTGAAAAAATGGTCATTGATGTTGTTATCGGTTACCTCAACATTATGACAGTGCATGCATTAAATTTCCATACAATTGGTTTAGCACACACTTTATTCAAAATGGTTGTAACAATGTGATTTTCATAGAAGGCTAGTATATAACATACCCTTAACATTTTGAAGCTAATAATGGCTCCTAAAGAATGAGTGCCAAACATATATCCTACATTCTACTTCGTTAACTAAGCTATAAGACTCAAAAAACTACATCTAGATAATCCATTATATTCACCAATCGTATGGTCATGATGAATTAAGCATGCCTCATAGTGTGTGTGTACCAGACTGTGTAAGTGTGATAGTGATGTGTGTAGAATGGATAATGTGTGTGTGTGAAAGTGCACTGCTGTAGTGTGTAGTGTAAAAATGTGTGTGCATACCATGTGTGTGTGAGAGGTATTTCCCCCACACTTAATATGGTAGGTAATAGACCCTTCTGATCAGGGGATCATTTTTTAAAGTTCCCTAAACATCCCTAAATGGTGTCAGTACAGAAGATCATCTTGAGATATTTCCAACGACTATGAGAACGCGACAAATGGACATCAGGAGCTCTAGATATGTCTCAGTCAAAGTTCAGACAGTGGGAAAGTCAACACTGGTCAATTGGTCAAATATTGGAGGCCGAATCGCACTATGACACGTGGTGAAAAGCCATCAGGGAGTCGAATTTGCTCGATTTTTCTATCTCTGAGACTTCAACAGTGGGCTATATGCTATTTATCGAGTTACATTATTTCCGTGGGTCGAACATTATATTATCGCTGACATGGTAAGTCCACTTTCCACCACATGGCATGCATATACCACGAATCGAATACCATCTATATGCCTATCAAGGGGACAACATCTAGCTATTATAGCATTAGTCATGCAACCACCACATGTTAATTGCCAAACTTCCACGCACATGGAGGATGGGTGGTGAAGCATAGTGTCTGTGGGAGGTCCACTTTCCAAATGCCATACATGGATATGCCAAACCACGTGGAGGAGGATTAATGTTTATAGCATTAGTGGTAAACCATGGCTAACCGTAAACCCATGCAAACTGCCATGTATTCCAAAGTCCACATGATGGAGAAGGTGAAGTGGTGTAGGGGTCCTAAGCCATGCCTGGAAATCCACATGGTGAACAAGGTGGGGGCGGTTATGCCCAAGTGGTCTTTTAACCACTTCAAATACGTGGAGAAGGCTTAATTAAGCCTCAAACAATATCCCCCACTACCAAATATGGGACTTTATCCCATTAAAAATGCCGCACCCAAAATTTGGGTTTTAATCCCACTAAACAATGCAATCCACCAATTGGGAAATTTTATCCCAATTTTCATGTACGGGCTATGGTATTTTTAGCCTAAGGATTATATGTAATGTATTTTTTTAAGGGCCCTAAATTTGTATAAATAGGGAACCCCATGCTATTAAGGAAAACGTAATGGAGAAGCTCATTCCTAGAGCTCAAAAAAGGCCTTGAAGAACGACGATCCAAGAGGAGAGAGTTAGTTACCATGGGCATAGTTCTGTGAAGACCTATTTATTTAAATAGGCATTAATGTGGCTAGGAGTTATTAATAATACCTAGTCACGCCCATAGCACCACACTGGTCAATTATTGTGAATCTTTGAATATTGACTAGAGTGCCATAGGACATTATAAATAATTTGGAAGGCCGATCGAGAACCAGAGGATTCTGAACAGTGGCAGCTGGAGCCATCAAGCTTACCGAATATGCTAGGAAGGTGGAGAGTCGGGTGCTATCTTTTACCCTTGTCATTCGAAGGTTTGGATATTATTCTAAGCAAGTTCTTAATAGTTTCCATTAGGTTTTCTTGTGAAAGTACTATTGTAACATACAAGTTTTGACTAGTGGAATGGTTCGACCATGAACCCAGAGACGTAGGCAATTACCAAACTCCATAATCAATCATTGTGTAATTATCTTTAATGTCTTGCGTTAATTTTTAAATTTATTACTTAAGAAGCAAATTGTCAGCAAATATTTAAAGCCTATAAGGGTCCGAGATCAAGTAGATAAAAAAATTGATTATTTTCGGATCAAGTTTGGTATCATAACTGGTTATTGGCTTCAAACTTGCTAATCTTCGAGCAAGTTTGGTATCAAAGTTGGTTTAGCTCCAATATTTGTTTTTCAGTAAATCTGATTAATAGAGTGATTGCTTTAAGTTGGTGCAGTTGGTTTAGTTTGTGTGAATATGGTACAAGTGTACTATGGGCAAGATGTCTAAACAGGGTAAAGATCGGGGAAATTGAAGCGTTATAATCACCAGATCCAGGAAGATAAATCTCCTCCTGCGATCAATGTATTACTCCTTGGAAGAGGAGAATTCTCACTTAAAATCAAATTTTTAAACCAAGGATGAGCTCTTGGCAAGGTTGTAATGTGGTGATCAGAGAAAGGAAATACCTTTAACTTTAGATGCAGAGACCATAACAGATGAGTGCACTATAAGTTGTTCACCACTGGAATATTCTTCTTCCTCCCATTCAATTTCAGATTCAGGTACTGAAGTCTTTGGTTTGTTTGAAAAGCATACTAGAGGCATTGGATCCAAGTTACTAGATAAAATGGGATTTTATGGAAGAGGCCTTGGTAAAAATGGCCAAGGCATTGCTAACCCAATACAGGTTGAGGATCATCCTTGTTTTACAGGTTTGGGTTTTTCTAGTGTGGGAATGGAAATTGGAGAGACAAGCTTCCGAAAGAAAAGAGAATACCCCCACTAGTCCTACAAGAATATTCTGCGCAGGAAAGTTGTGCTTCGTCAATCATAGACAGGATGTGGTAAGAGAAATCAACGAAGAGGTAATGAGATTCCACCTCTAGTTTCCTACCATAATCATCAGCACAATAAAAATTATGATCCATTTTTTCAGTTTAAGAAGCATGGTTATGATTTTTAGAAGATGTGGAATTCCTTTACATGTAATTTTTGTGGATTGCATAACCATTCAGTGGCCAGATGCTAGAAGAGAAGGACACTAATGAATAATTTGATGTCATTTGTCATGAACAAGGTACATTAGAAAGACCAATCTTGTCATGTAGAGTCGAGAAATGGTTAGATAGAGTTCCTCATCCCAAAAGAAGGAGATTAAGAGGAATTTTTGTGCTCATTGCCAGAGGAATGGGCATCGTGTGTGAAAATTGTTGGAAATTGCATCCATCCTCACCATCAGAGTAATGACAAGCCAAAGATGGAATGGAGGCCTATTGCAAAGACAAAGGATATTTTCTACTCCACCACTAGTTGACAAGTCAACCTAGGACTAGGTAATACCTGAAAGTGAAAGTCCTTTAAAATGGGTAAGTCAACAATTTTTCAATTATATATTGCATAATTCAGATTGATGAATAGTATGCAGTATTGGTTTAAAGATCAGATTCTGTGAGAAAATGCTGATAGAAAGGTTTACCATACTCAGTGGATTTTCTTACTTAGAAAAATTTGATTAATGCTCCAAACATATCCCTATAATTAGCGTGTGGAGTACCTGTTACAGAGTGGACACATGAATTAACTCATAGCTAAAGCTTGGAGATTGATCTTTCATTTGTGCAGACAGTAGAGTTCACAGAGATCAGCTTAGAACTTCATTCTTGTGTAGAGGCATTGTGACTGTGTAACATAATGGTAGATGAATCACCATGGGCATTAACATCAGGTCGGAAATGTCATTATGTGGAGAAGCCATCATGGGAATCTAGAAAAATGGTACTTGATATAAGTTGTCAACAAAAAGAGCTCTCAAAAGAATAGCTCGGAACTCCATTTCGGTGTAGAGGCATAGTGACCGTGCAACAAAATGGTAGCTGAATCACCATAGGCATTGACGTCGGGTCAGAACTTTATTTTGTGTAGAGGCATTATGACCATGCAGTAGAGTAGTACCTGATATTAGTGTGTCAACAAAGAGGAGCTCTAAAAGGATCAGCTCAGAACATCATTCAGTGTCAAGGCATTGCGACCACACATATGAATGGTGGGATGATCAACAGACTTAGCATCGTGCATTGGAGGCTCGAGGTCTAAAAAAAGAGGCTTAGCATCATGCATTGGAGGCATTGAGGTCTACAAAGACTTAGCATCATACATTAGAGGCGTGAGATCTTGAAAGAGGTGTTTAACATCGTGCATCAAAGGTGTTGAGTTCTGAAAAGGGAAAAGTCATTGTCCATCATCGAAATCAGATTGATCATATCTCTACGTAACATGGAGTTCCTTCAAACCAGTTTGGATTCTGTGGAATAAACTCGGAGCTGGGAGTTGTGTTATAGAGTAAAAGAAGATCTTTGTTGTCAGATATCAAGAAGCTTAACACCACACAGAATGAGCATTGAGGTTTCATTTAGAAACTTAACACCATACAACAAAGGCGTGGAGGTCTTCTTCAGATATCAAAGTGGCGCAACAGAAGCCTAGTGGGCCCATAACCCACAAGTCTAGGATCGGAGCAAAGTTTTCAAAGAGAGAAGGTTACAGAGGAAGAGACCCAAGGGTCTACTACAAAAGAACTTCTGGAGGTGGCAGAAAAGTTTCTAGATTCAGGACAGCATGGCAAAGTGTTCCAATATAAGCTTTCTGGGACAAAAAGCCTTTCTTAATGGGGAGGTGTGATCAGAGGATCATTTTTGAAAGTTACCTAAACATCCCTAAATGGTGTCAATGCAGAATATCATCTCGAGAGCTTTCCAACAACCGTGAGAATGTGACAAAAAGACATCGGGAGCTCTAGATATGTCTGGTCAAAGTTCAGACAGTGGGGAAGTTAACTCTAGTCAATTGGTCAATATTGGACCAATGACACTGTGGGCACGCGGTGAAAAGGAAAAGGGAGTCATTTGTTGGTTGTTGATCTCTGGTCTTTGACGGTCTAAAATATTACACATAGACCGCCGTGTGAACCATGGTATTATCACCGATGTGGTGGGTCCACAAGCCACCACGTGGCTTGCCACCACGAATTGAATATGATCGATTTGCCTATCAAGGGATGACATTGATCTATTTAGCTAAGTCATCCAAGGACCAAGTTAATTATTTCTATACACATTGTATGGGTCGAAATTATATTATCTTGGTAAGTCCACTTTCCAAATGCTACACATATATGCCAAACCGCTATATATTAATGTTTATACATTAGTATTAAACCATACCTAACTGCAAACCCACATAAACCACCATATATTCCAAAGTCCATGTGATGGAGAAGGTGAAGTAGTGTAGGGGTCTAAGCCATGCGTGGAAATCCATGTGGTGAACAAGGTGGGGGCAGTTATGCCCAAGTGGTCTTTTGGACCACTTCAAATGTGTGGAAAGGCTTTATTAAGCCTCAAACAATATCCCCCACCACCAAATATGGGAATTTATCCCATTAAAAATTCCACACCCAAAATTTGGGTTTTAACCCCACTAAACAATGCAATCCGCCAATTGGGAATTTTTATCCCAATTTTCATGTACGAGCTATGGCATTTTTAGCCTAAGGATTATATATAATGCATTTTTTAAGGGCCCTAAATTTTTATAAATAGGGAACCCATACTATTGAGGACAATGCAATGGAGAAGCTCATTCCTAGAGCTTGGAACAATGAAGAGTGAGCCAAGAGGAGAGTTAGTTGCCATGGGCATAGTTGTGGTGAAGACCTATTTATTTAAATAGGCATTAATGTGGCTAGGAGTTATTAATACTACCTAGTTGGCCCATAGCGCCACACCAATTATTGTGAATCCTGGAATATCGACCGAAGTGCCATAGGGCATTACGAAGCGTCTGGAAGGCCGATCGAGAACCAGAGGATTCGAAATAGTGGAGATGGAGCCATCGAGCTTGCCGAATATGCCACAAAGGTGGAAGTTGGGTGCTATCTTTCACCCTTGTTGTCTGAAGGTTTGGATATTCTTCTAAGCAAGTTCTTAATAGTTTCCATTAGGTTTTCTTATGAAAGTACTATTGTAACTTACAAGTTTTGACTAGTGGAACGGTTCGACCACGAACCCAGAGACATAGGCAATTACCGAACTCTATAATAAATCATTGTACAATTGTCTTTAATGTCTTGCATTAATTTTTAAATTTATTGCTTAAAAGGAGCAAATTGTCGGTAAATATTTAAAGCCTATAAGGGTCTGAGATCAAAGTAGATAAAAACTTGAATATTTTTGGATCAATAACCTGGTATGTTGTATGCAGGCTGACGTATATTTTAAATAAAAAATGGCCTATCATTGGTTTCTGGAAAAATCCACAGCAAAGAGCCCACTGTTGCCATTACATATGTCGATAGATTTTGTGCGTTTGGAATTTGTTCAAAGGTGATGCACACAAAATATTCTTTTAGATCTTCTACCAAATTTCTATATGGGATGAGTTTTTCATCCTTGACCTTGTACTCATCGTTGACTTACTTGATCATCAATTGTGAGTTGCTAACATCCTTAAGGTGATGGATATTCCATTTTATAGCCAAGTTCATTCAAGCGATGAGTGCTTCATATTCTGCAATGTTGTTTGTGTAAGTAAAGCCAAGACAGAAAGCTTGCGGTATAGGGTCTCCTGAAGGAGTGATTAGCACAACACATGCCCTTGAACCATGAAATGTAAATGATCCATCAAAATGTACCTTCCACATAATATATTCTTCAATATATATCAATGATGTGTCAGGTAGATCCAAACTCACAGGTTCTATTCCAGGTAAGGGTGCTTCTGCCAATTGGTCCACGAGTACTTTTCCTTTAATTGATTTCTGGTGTACGTACTCAATTTCAAATTCACCAAGAAAAATGATCCAATTATCCATTCTACCCATAAGGGAGGGTTTTGACAATAGGTATTTGAGTGGGTCAACTTAGATATAAGCTTGGTTTTAGTATTCAATAGGTAATTGTGAAGTTTTTGGAAGGTAAAAACTACAACCAAACACACTTTTTCAATTTGGGGATAGTTGAGCTCATAGGAGATTAAAGTACGAATGAGATAGTACACTACTTTTTCTTTTTGGCTTAGGTCATATTCTGCAAGAAAAGCACCAATAGAAAATTGGGTAGCAAATATGTATAGAAAAAGTGGCTCACCTGGAGTTGGAGGTATGAGGATTGGTGGATTGGTCAAGTATTGTTTGAGCAAGGAAAAGGCCTGTTGATACTCTAGTCCCCAAATGAAGTTGACATCTTTCTTAAGAAGATGGGTGAATGAATGGAATTTGTTAGCAAGCTACAAAATGAAGCTGTGAATGGATTATATCTTCCCTTGAAGGCTACACAACTATTTGATATTCTTGGGAGGAGGCATTTCAGTAATTATAGTGACTTTGGCTAGGTCCACCTCAATCCCTCTCCTTGATATAATGAAGCCTAGAAAATTTCCCTGATAATACCCCAAACACACATTTCTTTGGATTCAATCTGACCTTATACTCCACAGATGTTCAAAGATATGTTGTAAAACTTTAGGGTGGTCTTCTCTTGTCTTGGATTTTCCTAGGATATCATCTACATAGTCCTCCATGATGTCATGCAACATATCATGGAATATTACTATCATGGCCCATTGATAGGTTGCACTGGAATTTTTGAGGCCAAAGGGCATTACCTGATAACAAAATGTTCCCAAGGGGTTGTAAAGGCCATCTTATGTTAATCTTCCTATTCTATCTATTTTATTGTATTGTGAAAATCCATCCATAAGAGATAACATTTCATAGCCTACAGTTGAATAAAAAATCATGTCGATATTAGGAAAAAGAAAATCATCTTTTGGACATGCCTTGTTGATGTCCCAAAAGTATGTGTAAATTCTGATGCCAACCAGGTTTCTTTTGTAATGGAACTACGTTTGATATCCACTCAGAGTAGTCAATGGGTCTGATGAACCCTACCACTAATAATCTCTTATAACTCCACTTTAACCAGAAGGGCACTCGTGGATGCATTTTACTTAGCTTTTGTTTAATAGGCTTTGCATCTGGGTGCACTACTAAGTTGTGCACCACAAAAGTTAGATCTAATCCCGACATGTCTTTATAAGACCATGCAAATATATCCAAAAATTCTCTAAGAAGCAAGGTGAATGTCTTTTGTTCTTGTGCTGAAAGTGAAGCTCCCAGCTTAACTATCTTTGGGTCTTCTTCTGTTCTAATATTCACATCAACAGTTTCCTCTACGAGCATTTTTGACATATCCTCCATATGCATAGGATTGGGAGGAAGGTTGAGATCTTCTTCCAAGGGTGTCTCTATGAAATTTTCACCCTCATTGTGGTCACTTCTTTTGTCCATTGATTTTTTTACTTGTTGGTCAACCAGTGCCTCAAAGAGGTTTTCACTGTGTGACTTGGACGTACATTTTTACTGAAGGATTTTCTTTGGAACTTTTACCCTCACTTTTTCTTAAATTTTGTTGACCACGAAGTTCAACTTCCTCGCTGAAGTATACACAGGTATCTAAGTCAATGAAGAAACATTTCTTGTGATCTTTGATAGGAATGGTATCACGTATGCCCATAAATTCTTGCAATAGCCTCATCATTCTCAAAGAGACCCAATGGCATATGATGTTGTTGGTCCTAATCGACAAGGGTAGGGTATACAAGGTCAACTTTAGGATTGGCTGGGGTTATGGTAAGGATAGTGGTATCCATGAAAAGGTTTGTGGAGGAAAGATCCTTGTATTGGCTACAGTGGGAATCTGTGTTGCTATCTGAATAAGTAGAGCTATCCTCGCACTCAGATTAGGTAGCATCTTGATCCATGGGATGTGACCCATATGGCCAAATACTAATACCATAGTGTTCTATTTTGAAATGTGGAAGTGGGACCGGTTCTCTTGCTCCTTGTTCAAATTTTCCACATCTGAGTCCTTTGTAACCCATGGAATACATCATTCTACTGGATTTGGCATATTCTAGGGTTTTGTAGTAGGTAGGCTTAGTGTCCTTGGGACCCAAGTTATAGGTGGGTCTTATAATTTCTCTTCTGTAAGCAGTCCACTAGGTAAGAATGTCCCTATAGTACGTTCATCTTTAGGCCATTTAAAGTGATAGTTGGGTCTGCCTCTTGTTTTTGGTGATAAAGATAGATCTGAAACTAGGAGAGCTTGTTGCACATTATATTCTCCACAACCATACTCAAGGATTTTCATCTCCCATGAATCAAAGGGAGAAATGGACGTAGAAGCCTCATGAGCACAAGAACTTAGGGAGTCTGAATCTACCCATGATTCAAGAGCTTATGAACTGGAGGGGAATAGAAATATCAGCGGAGGGACATGTATATGTACCCCTACTCAAAAAGTTTTTGAGAGCTCTATAGTGAGTGAAGGGTTTCAGATCACCTTGAATGGTAACAGTGTGTCCCTCATGTTTCAATTTAATACACTGATGAAATGTTGATGGTATGGTCTGACATGGCATGGATCCATGGGCAACCAAGAAGCATATTGTATGGAAGTTCCAAATCTAAGACATGAAACTTTGTGTTGTGGCAAGTAGGCCCTACTTCCATCGGCAGTGTTATTGTTCCAGATGACTCCCACTCCACATTGTCATAAGTGGTTATGGTGATAATGTGGGACTCTAGATCTTCCTCTGTGTGTCCCAACTATTTGATTAGTTTCAATGTGCATATATTCAACCCTGACCCGTTGTCCACAAGCACCTGTTTTATCTTCCGGTCAGGTAATAAATACCTCTATATACAGGGGAAGATTATGTGTGTGATCATCGTTAGGGATTTCCTTGTGGTTAAATGAGATGTGTTCAGCCAGTGTAATTTTTTCCACCGCGGCTTGTAAATGTGAAGGGTCTAATTCCATTAACACTCTTGACCCCTAGAGATTTTTGTATAGGATGTCCTTATGTACATTTGATATTTTAAGAAGGTCCAAGATTGAAATCTTTGCAGATGTCTTCTCAAGTTTCTCTAAGATGTTGTATTGACCATCCTAAGGGGTAGACAAAGGAGGTTATGAGATCATGAGATGAGCATGACCTTGTTACCACAACACAATATTTTCCCTTGATCCTAATTGTATTCACATGCTCATTAGAAGAGCGAACACATCTAATGAGTGAGTCATAATGATTGTTATCATTTTTGGTATATAAATAGTTTTTGGATTTGTAACTTTGGGATGAATCTCCCTGATTTGGATTCTTCCCATCTAGCTTATCATGTTTAGGGAATGGTTCTTTGAATATCCCATCTTTTCATTTGGCGTATGATTTCTCTCTGGTGCATCAACTTCTATCTCTCCATTATCAATAAGATCTTGGATGAAGTGGCAAAGTCTTAGGAACTTGTCTGTCTTGTGTCCCTTTACATGATGAAAATTACAATTTTCATGCTCTTTATACCATGAAGGTTTAGGAGCATTGTCATCAAAGGGTTGTGTTGTAGGATAAGTCACCATATGTGGTTGTATCCAATTGTTTCAAGATTGTGGACAAAGACTTGTTAAGAGGAGTGAACGTTCTATGCTTGGTAGGTGGTTGGATCAGCCCTTTGGTTAGTTTAAAAGGTTGACCAACTTGGATTTCTTGTATACGTTTGGAATCCGTGATTCCATCTCCTACCACATTCTTGTTTTTGTTAAAGATCTTTGGCTTATCTGTCGGTTTAACATATTGATTATCCTTGGAAGATGATTTGATAGTTCCTTTTACAATGAGGGATTTTTCTATTTGTATGCCCTTCTCAATGACCTCTTCAAATCTCCAAACACAATGCATTTGTAAATGAAAAGTGATGTCCAAGTTTAAATTTGGTATGAAGATGCTAACAAGTTGATTTTTAGGTATTGAGCAAGGGAAGCTGCTAGCTATCCCCTACCATCTTTGTAGAAAACTTGCGAAGGTTTCATTTCGATGTTGTTTAGTGTTACACAAGTCCACCATGGTTATGTCACTTTCCATGTTGTATGATAAATTTCATACAAACCTCTATGCGAGTTCAGGCCATGTGAAGATAGATCCATGAGGTAAGTGAGTAAACCATTCCAAGGCTTTTCCTCCTAGAATTTTTGGAAAAGATCCGTATGAGGTAGTTGTCGTTGTAGGCCACTTCTTGGCATGCCATGTAAAAATATTTCACATGATCTCGTGGATCACCTTTCCCTCTATACTTGTCAAATTTGGGCATGTCAAATTTCTTAAGAAAGGGTTGAAGCAACATAGCCTTATCAAATGGATGGGGACATAACTCTTCGTAATGATATCTTTTGATATTTCCCCCATTATTTTCTTGAAGGCTTGTGAGTGTTGCTTTCATATATTTTAGTTCTTGTGAAACAAGTTGTTCTTTAGTGGGGGAAGCTGGCATATACACACAACTATATTTTGACGTTCCTCCCTCTTGGATTTTCTATGTGAAGTTCACTATTTTTTCCTTAGGTTTCTGTCGATGTACATTTTTGTTTGTTTCTTTTTGTACATGAGATGTCAGTAAATCTAATTGTCAACTAAGGTTATGAATTTATTGTGGTATAGTGACTTCTTCCTCATGAAGTTCTTCATCATCTTCATCATATGGGGGTTGTTCCATGTTTTCATGTTCTATGTTTGTACTCTAGGTGGCATCTTGATGAATGGTAATTTATAACCCACCATGTTGTTGTTTTCTATGTTTGACATGTGGAAGCATGTCCATGTGCTAAAATTTCTTCCATGTTAATAAGAGGTGGTTATTCCTCATTAGCCATCATTTGTGGGTGGAACAGTTTCATGTTCTGTTGGAATTATAGCACTAATTCCACCAATCTCGCACGTACATTGTCCTTGTTTATTAAAATGAATTCATCTAATAGGGTGGGGTCAAAGTCAAAATCTATGCGTGGTGATCTTGCTTCATCACCACTATGATCTATCATATCTTCTGCTTCATTTTATATGGAAAATAGAGGTCCTAAATCATGACAATAAAGGTATTTGACCCTTGTTTGTTCAATGTTTCCTATACTTGTTTTTAAATGACTTGTCTTCTAGCTCCCAATCTTGTTTTGGGGGCCATGATGTGTGAGAACTTCACTAAGGTGTTTTGAATTTGTTCAAAAGGTATTGATCAAACCTAAGTGGAAGTTTACAAATGTCAAAGAATGTCAATGGTTCAAATAATGATGAATGTCAAAGGATCAATGTGCCAAAGTGATTGTCTCAAAAGAATAAGTCAAAAGTGACAAACAAGATACAATCACTCAATGCTCATTTCTCATACCAATCAATCAAAATATCGTACTTCCTAAGTTTGTTCTCAAATGATAGTTGGTGTTTAAGATGGTTAAAAAAATGTCACCACTTATGTCAAGTTTAAAGAAATGAACAAGGCATAAGTAATAAAAAAAGTCAATACGATCCCCAAAAAAAGTATACTAAAAGCGAACTTGAATCCAATCAAGACCTATATCTTGAAAAGTAGTAGTTATGATTGTGAGCGACAAAAAAATACCACTAAGATATGTTAACCAAAATTTTAAGAAAAGTAAGGTATTAATATCAAAATGATATTGATATAATGCACACAAATGGTAACACTCAACACTTTTAAAAATAGAGGTAATGTTTGAAAAAAAACTAATGCTAGAGTATACCAAGGAATTGTTAGAATGCAAGTAGGGTAACACGACATTCTAGACACTTAGGCCAAGTTTGCAAGAAACAAGACATAAGTATCAAAATTGTTGCAATATGATACAAGTAAGATAACAGTTCAAAGGAGAATCAAGATGATGAATCATGCCTAACTACGATTGACGATCTTGACTTGGGTATCAAGATCAAAAAGGCTACTAATGATATGAAAATGTATCCATGCACTTTAGACATTTAACAACTCAACCTCAAACATGGATGAGTGTAAAAAGACACAAAAGTGGTGAATATAATCAATTAGAAACACAAGGGTAGTCACTCTTCTCCTGATAAAAAAAGTGTCAAAAGAAAGTGAAGGAAGTAGATCAATTGGTGTTGAAGAGAGTTTGGCATCACTTCGGCAGTGTTTCACCTCACCTTAGGATGAGTGAAAAACTAAAAAAAAGTAATGCTTCACAATATTTGTGATGAATGATGTGCCATTTGAAATTTAATGAGATCTCCTCTTGTTCGAAAAACAAGATTTTCATTCCGAGAAAGTTATCCCTTTGAGATGGCTCTCAACTCAAATTGGTTTTGATATGGTCAAAGTTGGCTCCTGGACAAGATAAATTCCTAGGTGGTTCACTCAACTAGGTGTCACAAGTTATCTAGAAGTGAGCTCGATTTTCCAAGGTTTCCCAAGGAGTATCCTGACTTTACTTTACCCCCTTCAAGCATAGTGGGAAATAAATGCGTCCATCATGTACTCTCACTGGGGTCACCATACAGATAACTTTGACACTAAATCTCACGTGTATCACTAGTTAAGTAGGTAGTGCAGAGCACTTCCTATTTCATCCACAAGGTTCCCTCTTGTGTGGACTACTTTGGGGTTCCTAGGACCACCCCCATTGTTTTAGCTTAAGGCTTATGCCAAAGGGGTTATGTCCTAGTTAAGTGGATGGGGCATACCCTTATCCGAACCTGCAAATACAATCTTTTGATTGTGGTGTATTTTTATCTTGTATACTTAATGTGGTTTTCTTGAACACCGTTTGCAACCTGCATAGAAACTATATTAGTAGTTTTGTTTTGTCTTGATCCTTCATTCTTTGACAAGTGTTTAGGTCCTGCATGATGGATTTAGTAGTTTTCCATACACATAAAGAGGATGAACATGTCATTTCTGATTCTCAAGATTGTCCTAGGACGCAAGAGAAGAGCATATGTGACGTAAAATCCAACTACAAAATCAACAATGGAAAATACTTGATTCAAACACAAAATTTGTTCATTTTAACCAAACTTGACATTATTTTCAATGTATTTTCAAAGGAAAAAGAGATATAGAAATCATTTCTGATTCCCAAGATCACCTAGAAGGTGTGAGGGAAGAGCATACATGACTCCAATATCATGATTAAGCATGCAATGTTCATTGAATCCCTTTAAACAAATCAAACCAATTTAGCAAAAACATGCAAATAAAACCTATAAAATAGAAGTTAATCTTCAATTAAAACCTGTAAGGAGTCAATAAATCCTGAAAAACACATTTTTTAAAATTTTAAAGTGAATCAAAAATCTGAACTGTGATGTGTATGCTCAACTCTGGGTGTGTACGCTTGCTTCATGACATGTACGCCCCTCTATGGAAACTGACAGTGAGCTAATGGATACATGACCAGAGAGTTGTGTATGCTAGCCTTTGGATGTATACACCCATAGATAGAATGGTCAAAGAAATAACACTAGAAGATAGGTATGCTCAGGTATAGGCATGTACGCCAGGGTCTAAATGCATACGCTAGCAGATAGAAAGACTAGAAAACTCAAAAGACAAAAATTCATGTATGCTGGCAAGTGAGATGTATATGCTGGACTTTGGACATGTATGCCCACAAGTCAAAAATGGGTAAACAAATAAGCACTACCAGATGGGTACGCCAGTATGAATGTGTACACTTGGGGTCAGGCATATGCGCCAGTAGACAGAGAAACAGAAAAACACAGAGGGCAGAATATCATGTACACTGGACAGAATGATGCATACACTAGACTCTAGACACATACACTAGCATTTGGATGTGTATGTCCAAGTTTGGACGTGTACATGCCTCTGTCATTTTTATGTACACCTGTACCTAGAAGTGATGTCAAAACATGGAAAATGACAGTAATCAATCTCAAAAATCTCAAATTTTTGGATAGTTAGCTCAAAATTGACAAGAACCCATCTAAATTAGATCTATAAGAAAGACTCAACACATGTAAAGTTAGCAAAAATCATAAGAAATTCAACATTAATTCACACATGTGCATATCAAGGGTTAGCCAAAAATTGAAATAACAACAAAATTTGAACCACAATGCTAAGGGACTAAGGATCCGTCCCACCGGGCATGCCAAATGTGTGCAAGAATTAGTTAGCTATGCAAGTAAAATCAAGACTAACACCTAATAGCCTCAATACAATGCTAAACTAAAATCTATGCACCATCATGCTTAGAGCTTAAACAAGACTAATCTACCAACATATTTGCATTAGAACATGAATAAACATCAAACTAATATGCTAAGCAATTAATCTCTATCTCTATTGAATGCTAATCAATGGAATGAACCTATTTAGATCCTTAGCAATCAAAAGGGTTGATTGTATGTTTGAATCCCAAGGTTTCAAGAATGGAGTCTTGTCAATCCATGGCTACAAGACCATTTGACATATCTCCATATGAATTCAAACTTGGATGGATGAATGCAAGAAATGAAGATAGCTAGCTCCTCTAATGGAAGAATGCTCTAAGATGATAAAATGGCTATAGTATAGGCTCTATGCTCATTTAGGTGTAAGTAGAATGGTAAGAGGAGGGCTCCTTATATAGCCCAATGGATAAAATAATCTCTACATCCCTTTACATGTGGGATAATAGCTAGGTTGAGTTAGTTGGGGGTGATATGGTTGAAAAAGGGGGTTGAGTCAACCTTAGGGGAGTTTAATTTGTCCTTGTAGTGACTCATGGGGTTTGAGAGGATTTATTAATTAACCCAAGTGATTAATTAATAGGTGAGAAAGATTTATAGAAGCTTTTAGAAGAACAATTAGTATGATTTAGGGAATAGGAAAGGTTTAGGCTAAATAAATGACGATTTATTTATCTAATAGAAGAGGAAACTTAATTAATTATGAATAATTAATTAATTCAAGTAGAAAGGGGTTTAATTAATGGAAGGTCATTAATTGTCATCTTTGTCTGGATAGAAGGGTTAATTAATTAGTGTAATGTAATTAATTAATGACGATAGAAACAGAAAGTGTGCTATATTGACGATATGTCGTAAATTTGCAAGAAGTAGTATAATTAGCATAATTTAAGTATTTAAATTGCTAGAGATAAATTATAGGTAAAAGATGGCAAAAATGTGGGATTAATTAGTACTTTGTACACTTGAGAACCTTCTAAATAGTAGTATAAGACCGGACTAAATATTTGTCTAATGTGCAATATTTGTGTCTACATTTTCCCCCACTTTATGTTGGTGAGTAGAAAGCTCGATAACATAAAGTAGATAGAGATGTATACCTGATAACCATGTATATTGTAGAATAATATGTGTCGATGGACTGGATTAAGCGTGGAATGACAAAAAGAAAAATGTGGAGGAACATGGATTCTAAGATGATAAATGTGTATAGAAAGTGATGAGAGTGAACGTCGGGTGGAACACATGTGTAGCTGCTACT
Source organism: Taxus chinensis (assembly GCA_019776745.2). Lineage (NCBI taxonomy): Eukaryota > Viridiplantae > Streptophyta > Pinopsida > Cupressales > Taxaceae > Taxus > Taxus chinensis. Next base: position 622,266,528 of record CM034149.1, on the reverse strand, counting down.
TTGTGTAATATACCTACATGGTTAGTATGGAAAGGACATGCCGCAATGTGTTTTCATTTTTGTTGTCACTGTTGTTGTTGTTGTTGCCCCCAATTTGACTTTTTTTTCTCATATGGTGGACCTGCAAGGAGAAAACGATCAAGTAGTCAAATATGTATACATGTAAAAATGCTATGTAAAATAAGAAAATGTAAAGTACACTAAAATAGAAAATGTAAATGGAAAAAGGGAACATGCTCACCTGATCCATGTAGAGAAAAAGGGTGTAGAAGGATATCCTGTATCATTGTAACTTTTTCAGGCAATCTCACGCCACCCTAGCTAAAGAAGTGTAGGGAGGGAAATACTTTGTGTCCTCCAAATATAACTAATTTTGATTTAATTTTTTGAAGATATCTCTATATTGTCTTGGTTTTTTGGGTGATCTGATGCCACTAGATGGAGAAGTGTAGAGAGGCCACTCACTGTAATCCCTGAGCCGGTAACTGCTCCACATAATTTTTGAAGGACACCATGTCCTGTTGAGACCAATGTGTATGGATTTTGTAGTATGAAATCACTCATGTCTGAACTTGTGTAAATACAATGTGTTAGTATAAACCCTTAATGATGCGCCCCTCATTGGGGGCACATGTGATGACCCTAGAAGGAGAATGCGACCCCAAAAGAGGACCAACCACACTCTGACCTTATAGAACTCTTCCATGCAGGGGGAATGGAAATGATTAGTAGATACCAAGGTGCAAAAAAAAGGGCATGGATATCCAAAACAAGTGTTAGTCTGCAAGCACAAGCATGTAAACAATGTAAAAATGCAAACAATGTAGAAAAACTTCCAAACATAGTAGTGTAAAAATGTAGGAAACAACAAGAAGACCACACAAAGTGGGTTACAAACATGGGACATCACTCACAATATCGTAAGACATGCAAGGACATCATGGCCACAAATAGTATTCAAATGTCCATACAAATAATGTGAAAATCCCAAAAATAATGGAAAATAATGTAGACAAGCACAAACAAAGATGTAGTCATGGAAACATGCAATCCTACAAAATAAGTGCTATACATGAAACACTAGTTAGCATGTTAGAGTGATAACTGATATGTCAAAGCATGTAAGAACAAGTAATAATATGCTAAGTATGTAATGAAACAATAACACTTGGATATGATGAAAGGTGGATGCCCCAACGACCGATATAGGAAGGGTAGAAGGCAAGTATCCATGCTACGTTAAATGTCCTGTATTTGCAATCACACTAAATAAAGAGGTGAATGCACATGTGCGTATGATAATGAAATATAAGAAAGCAAAATAACATCTATAGTAGAATGAACATGCAAAACAATAGTAAGCAAAAGTAAATGCTACCAAGACAATGCAATATGCTGTGGATGAATGGAATGATAGGAGTAACGTGCCCCCCCGAGTGGATGGAATGTGTATGCAGTGAGGTTCATTTTGTTTTCCCCCTCAGTAGTAACGAATGAACCGTAACTGAGAGTGCATCATCAGGAAATGGTTGAGGGGTGTAGGTTGTGTCTAGAACATTGCGATGAGTGTTTATGTGTAGTGGGGATGAAATGTGACATGGGGATGATATGTGCATGGACCCTAGAGTGAAAGCATAAACCACACATTTTTTGAATAGATGAGTGATGTTTTAGCCCTAAGCGTATATCACTATGGAAGAAGTATATGGTGAGAAGATGTATGGGAAGGGAAGAGTGGACCCTACATCCTAAGTATATACCACGGCTTGATGGAAGAGAAAGGTGATGATAGGTTCACCAAAATGATTAACAAAAATGTGGTATCCTAATGTAGCCTAAAAAGGAAAAACTAGGGTATTAATGTTAATCTAGTTAGGAGGAATAAAACGCCATATAAATGAAATGAAACAATGTAAAATAGCTGCAATTAATTATTCTAAAAGAAATAAAACACTAACTATGCAAAATGAGAGAGAGAGAATTGACTAAGGTGATATTAGGAGACTGTTGCAAAATGTTGCAGATCTGGAAGTGGAACTTAGTAATGCAGACAAACACTTGAGAACCTTGCTGAGGGTAGATATGGCTTTCCTAAAATGACACATGCGTATGGGAGGGTATTGGGGCATCCTGGTCTGAAATATGGGCACTTTGGACATTGTACATTCTTAGAACCTTGAACTGGTATGGTCATTGGATGCCTCTAAATGTATCCCGTCTGTCATGCTAGATTCGTCGGATGAACTAGAGAATGACCCGTAATGCAAGTGGAAGTAGAAAACCATAGAAAATGAAAGATGCAAATGAATGGGTCAGATTGACCTCATCCACCAAGCTAGTGGAATTATAACTCAGCGCTACACTACATTACAAACCCTAATGTAGTTCTGGTGTGTGTGTGTGTGTAAGTTGTGCCATAGGTTCTCTTGTGTTAATCACACTTTGTGAAGTAGCGAGAAATAATAGCTATAGAAATGTAAGTAATATGTGTATGGAATAGAATGAATCCTAACCCCTATGAAGTGTGTGTGATGCAGACTTCCTAGCTTGAATGCATGGAACTATGTGGATGCAAGTGAAATAATGGATGCAGCCCTAGATGTAGTGATATGATGAAATGACCAAGGACCCTCATTATGGTCTTATAAGCTTTATATTTATAGGGATCTCAAGTTTAATTTTGTAATTAATCCCGAAAAGGTTGATGGAGAAGAAGATAAGGAAGACCAACAACTAGAAGTGACCCAAAAAGGAGCAAAAGAGGTTGTGCACAGACCGAGGTGCCCTGGGTGGGACTAGGGCACCTCGGGTCTCCCCAGTACAACATGGGGCACCCCTAATTTAGGGCTAGAAACTCAAGGAAGTTAGAAAATAGGGTGATAAGTATTGGAAATGATGCATGAAAAATTAAATAAAATATAAGAAGAAGATGGCCAAAAGGTGGGATTAATTAGTACTTTGTACACTTGAGAATATTCTAAATAGTAGTATAAGATGAGGCTAAATATTTGTCTAATGTGCAATATTTGTGTCTATAGTTTCTAAATATTGCTATCATTTTATTACGTGTCATGGTTTCCACCATGTATAAAAATCTTATTTTTTATAGGTACAACTTCTTCAAGGTTACCACCTCTTCAAAATCCTTCACTCTCCTATAGTTTTTCAAACATTTAGTGCACATGAAGAAATAATTTATTTTGAGCCAAGTGATCAATATGATTTTTTTTTGGAAATATTGTCATTGATGTCAAAGTAATGTTGATGCAACAAAACAGTTATGTCTCATATGTTGGAAATAATTGTCACTAATTTATAAGAAATGAATCAATCATGAAAAAGTTAATACAATTTAAATTTTACATGCGTCTCTTCAAAGGAAAATAATTTGAAGGTGATTCACAGGTTCTCTAGTGTTCCATGGGTCTTGTAGTATACCATGGGTGTGTTGTGGTGTTTCACGAATTCAAAAATTATCAATAGTGTATTGTGGGTTGGTTGAAGTATTTTATAGGTATAAGATAATACCACATAATAAAGGTCACATACCACAGATCAAAGGAAATAATCATCCATGGGTGGTAGAAAGAAAATTTTGTGATACATAGGAGTATTTCCACATAATGAAGAGAAAGTGAAAGGAAAGCCGCAAAAGTAAGGAAATGCCGCAGAGGTCACATAAAGCTCGTAGAAGTGAATGATTTATGCAAAGGACAGAAAAAGTCTGTGATGGTCATGAAAAGGAGCAGGAATAATAAAAATAGGGGATGTTCATGGAAGTCTAGAAGAATATAAAATATCATTTTACAAAGACCGACTTAAGCTTTGTATTCAAATAAATAATGTTTTGGCCAACCTCATCTATTTTAGCATTAAAATGTTTCATGCATAAATTTGGCTGAATTTGTATTAACATTATCATTTGAATTAGTTTGTTTGAATCTCAAATGTTACTATATATTTTTGATAAATGATTATGATATAAAATATATTCAAATTGGATAGATTTGAGTGTGTTTATGGAGTGGAGAGCATGTAATTGGAGAAAAGAAAATTTAGAAAGAGCATGACAGTAAATATGAAGTAGAGTAAGTAGAGAATAAGGTTGAGAAGATGTGTCATGAAGATAAAATGTTAAAGCTCCATTTTTGTTTATAGAGTATGTAGTAATAAGAGTATACACCAAGTATGTAGCAAGTGCACAACCAATGTGTAACAAGTGATCACCATTCACCGTGAAAGTATGCTTTGATATGTGTGTATAAAGAGGATCAAAATTTCCATCATTAGGTTGAAGAAACAAATAAAAAATTCGGATATTTTTATTTTTGATGTCGGTACCTCATTCAATTGGGGATTGGTGTCTCTAGTGAGTTGGTACTCAAGAATTAGTTGAGTTAGTGCTCAACATTGGGGAATTATGTCTCTAGTGAGTTGGTGCTCATGAATCAATTGAGTTGGTGCTCAACATTAGGGATTGGTGTCTCTAGTAGGTTGGTGCCTACAAATATTTTTAATATAATTAATTTTGTGGCTGGATTTGGATAATAGCTCCAAGTAGTCTTTTCTTTGTGGTTTTCTCCTGAAAGGGTTTCCACATAAATCTTGTGTTGTGAAATTGTTATATCTCATGTGATTTCTACTATTATGGATGTTAAAATTTAAATAAGTAAAAAATTTAAGTATACTTATTCACCCCCCTCTCATTATTTATGTGTGTTTTTTTTTCAATTTTTGCATATGTCTCAAAAGAGGGAGAAATCATCTGGGTATATTCTACACTTATAAAAAAACATGCATAATTATGGGGTAAGATATCAGTATAAATAGGGTATACGTACTCATAATTTAATATAAACACATAAATTTAGAAAAAAATCACATGTTAACACTGTATAGATTGGTCAAGCCCATATGGTATGATCCTGACCCTTCCATACATTTATTCTTGGGGGTAGTTACATCAACTTTCCTAGCAGTTTCAAATTTTAGCTACAATTTCATATTTTCAGACTATTTTTAGGTTTAGTTCACTCTATTCAAAATAATACAAGGGGCATGAAGTAATTCACTCCTTTTCCATGAAATTTACTTTCTACTATAGTTTTAGGAATCTTGGGTGTATAAGTCTCCTTCCTCTAGAAACATTTTAGTAGATTACAATTTCTCTTAAATTGTGTGGCACATGAGAAGGGAACATGGGAACCTATTATATTTTATGTGTGTCTTTACTTACAGAATTAGGCATAGATTCATTTGCAATGGTGTAGTTCATGGAATTATGGAAGGTATCTAAGAAACTAAGTTCTTCGTAGGTAAAATTTCCTTTCCTTTTGCACTTAAAGGGGAATATATTAGAGTTGCTGGATAAATTTGATACCTGATTTTCTTCTTTAGCGGGGCGTTTCAAAAATTAAGTCTTCTTCCTCTTTCCTAAATATTCTATGTTGGGTTATATGTACCTAACACTATGGTTTTTACTTGGCACAATTAGGGATTGATCACCCATAATCCTTCGACATATTCAATAAACCAAACCTTCAAGCACAAGAAAATCATGAGAGTTTATATCTATGTAGAGAAAACAAGTGTAGTCCTTATTTAAATCTCTTTCATTTAATTGTTATGAAAATGTAAATATTTTGTGATATAATTTACATTTGAGTTAAATTTTAATTCTTTATCATGGAAATTGACTATACTTCATGTTTTAGGTTTCATCATGGAACATGTAGACACCAAACAAAATGGGATTTTGAAAATAAACATTTGGGAAAAGACAAATTGTATCTACACACTCAGGTATCTTTTCCTTAAAGTATGTAATTTCAATTCATACTTGAAGGGGGAAATGTAGACACTCAAATTTGGAAATTCACTCTTTGACGGTGCTAGTTTTGACAATGCATTTGTTGAGTTGAGAAAATGACTTAGTATGAGATATGTGCGAAGGTTGGAGAGGTGAGCAAGGTGTATGCGGAAGCATGAAAAGAAGCATTTTCAAAGGATGAAATAGTGCATAAAGGCATGTGTAGAAGTGTGAAGAAGCACACATGAAGGTTTTTGCGTGAGAACAATAGGATCAAGAGATAGTTGGATTTTCAAAGAATGCTAAATATAGACAATAGCAAAAGTTGGCATGATCATCAAGGCAAGTCATAAATTAAAAAAATCATGGATAAAGCACAACCAGAAGTAGATAAAGAACATGCAAAACTAATAATTTACAAATCCTTCAATATTTCACTATTTAAACTCTAAATTGATGTTTATAAGCTTTCATTTGAAAAATTTTGCTGGTCGTGAGAGTAATTAGCTTATAGATTATTGATATATTTTTTATTATCATTTGTTTGAATGCAATATTTTTCCATTCCTAGGTAGCTTTGTGAATATCCTACTAGTGGGTGGGAATTCATAGTGGTTAGGTTTCTTAGTTGGGTCTATTACACTATATTTTCCATATTCATGTAGACATCATTTAAGTTGTTGAAGGAGTTTTATCCCAGGTTTCACAGATCATGAAGAGTAGGATATTAACCACCTCCTATTTACTGGCATAGATTTCTACCATCCCAGTTGAAGAAAAAACTCCCTACAATGACCTATCCTATTGTCTTCACCCATTTAATTCTTGGTAAAAATTTAGGATCCAACAAATTGGCATCATTTCCAAGGAGAATTTTTCACTGGTTCATTAACTATACTCCTCACATTTGGAAAATGTCATGCCATATTCTAGGTTCAACACAATGTTTTTGGGTGTATTGTCACATCACCTAGGCACTACCTAAGTGCTTACCCAAAACATGCACAACTCTACTAGGTTCCTCCTTTGTCTGTCTTCCAAGATCCTATAACCATGGATAACACAACATGCAAACATACCATAGGAAGAACATGATCTACTATAACATGCACAAGATAATTAGTCATCAACCAAAAGGATATTTATATTAAGTATACTCATGATGAATTATAATATGATAGGCTCAACCGATATCCATTACAGACTCATGTCTAAGGCATGACTCATACATGGACTCAAACTCTATTCAAACTTACTCAAACTGACTCATCCACACACACCAATTACATGGATATCTATACCTATATAGGGTGAGAACTTTTCCTTTAACACTTACATGATTTAATATAAACTTATATCACTCCTATGTATAGCTTGCATGCTTTTATAAGTCACACTTCCTATAAATAGACACTTAGCTTGTGGCTCTCCATACATGGTCTGCTTTAGATCCGGAAGTCCTGTCTTTATCATGTGTACTATAAATAGCCTCTTTCACATGTGATATCAATAGATGTGCCTCCTTCATACATGATCCAAATCTATTATTATTCCTGCATGTGATTTATCCACACTTTTGATTATTTTTAGCTTTTTGTTGACAATCACGTCAACCCGTGCTTTTTTCCTATTTTTAGCCTGCCTTGGAAATCTAACTAACTATTTTCTTAGTTGTTCTTGCACGTAACCCTTTGTGTGTGATACTTAATTCCTCCCATGCATACCTTCACACTCTCGTATAAACATTTGTAAATAATTTATTCTTGGATTTGTGTGCATCCTTTGAATTTCACTTATGTCTCATACTTAGTCAATTACTCAACCCAAAATTACCCTACACTAGGTATATTGTTCATATTTGACAATACATAAATAAATGAATGAATGAATAAATAATATTGGCTAAAAGAATCTGGGAAATAACCCAAATAATTTTGAATGAATAATGTATGAATAAATAGTCTATGTAAAGAATATATGCCCGTGCATGAACAAAAATTGGCTTAGGGCATATGCAAGAATTCTAGGAATTCTTCCTTGATGGCTGCTTCAAGACCTTTCCATTCCTCAATAATATTATCCAACCTTACTACAAATGATTCCATGATATTTTGTATGATTTCTAGGGTCATTCCTCTAGCCTTCTCCTGCAATTCCTTTAAAATGATGTTCCATTTAGAAATTAATTCTTTTAGGACATCTCCCACATTCATCACCATAACCTGCATCTCTCCTAGCTTCATCTCTATCTTATCATGCTTAATTTTGATGGTATTCTTCATGTGCTCTACCTTTTGCAATAATTTTGCATGCGTCTGATGGGTGTCGTTATTCCCTTCATTTAATCAGCTCTTTTTCGATGTCATATTCAAACCAGAGGGTGTCTGAAGCTATATGCAATAAGAAAATATTAGTGATATAGTAATTGAATGTATGTATTTGTTATTTTATTTTTTGGGGGTTTTTTGTAGTGTCTTTAGGATTCCATGGCCAAAGCCTTATTATCTCTATAATGTAAGAAAATTTCTGAAATAAACACTCATTGCTGGAAATAAACACGCATACATGAATAAATAGATTGCTGGAAATAAACACATAATACAGAAGTAAAAAAAAATTGCTTGGAAATAAATACACGGTTGAAAATGATGTGAAAAACTTGCAAGGAAATGAAAATCTAGTCTATAACACCTGCAGGGACGAGTATAAAACAAAGTTTAATTTAAAGAATCAAAAAGTACTTACATAATTAACATATCTACACTATTTGCTTTAGAAATATAAATACCAATAAAATGAGAATCCTGCTTCTTGGAGGAGTGGGCCCTTGCTCCACCTTGAATTAGTATTTGACAAGGTAATATTATCTCAAAATTAAGTGGCTATTTTATTGCTGAAATATTTTGTCTTATAAAAATGTACTGGGTCTTTCTATATCTCTATCTCTATGTATCTATATGTATATGTTCTCTCTCTCTAATCTATCTACAAGTCTTTATATATATATATATATATTTCTTTCAAAGATGCATTTACAGCCATAGTTGTTCTACCAATTCAGATGGAACCAAATTATGCCCAAAATAGATATTGAATTTAGAACCTTGTTGGATGTATAGTTGTTTGATAAGTTATCCCCGGATCTTTGAGTATGAAGAATCAGAAATCTTCTGATCTGCTCCTGATTGAAAGGCTCATTGATTTCTATATCATTGGATGTCATCAAAATAAATAGATTCCCATTGGTTTTAGAACTTTGGAAAAGTTCCTAAACTAAAGGGGATTGTTCTTGATCTAACTGTTAAAGTTTCGGAGCTAAACAAAGGAGCTCTGAAACTAAGTGGTCGAGTTCCAGAACTAAGTCTAAAATTTCTAGAACCAAGTGATAGAGCTCATAAATTGTGTGATAGAGTTCTGGAACTAAGTCTGGAAGTTATGGATCTAATCCATATTGAAGCCAAGGCTCCCAAAAACATGTTGATCACTTCATACTTTGTTCTCTGACTGATTATGACCTATTTTATTAGAAAAACTGAATTTCCACACATTTTGTTAAGATTCAAATAATTTCAAAGATTTGACACACCATAACTCTTTGGAAGGATTCGAAGGCAGGCGACGAATTTGAAATTTTGGGTGGGCTGCGTGATGGATTCAAAGGCACTGTTTTAGCAGCTCTGGCTGCTGAATGCCACTCAAAGATCTGTGATGTTGCCGCTAAGGAACCGTTGAAAGTGAAATATGCGCTCATTGGGGATAGTTTCGGGTCTAGAGCCTAGGCAGAAGTTGTTAAGACTCCTCCAGACAGAAATGCGTGACCTCAGGCTGTATGTGATTTCAAAAGTACAAAAGATGCTGAAGGGGTGACCCACTTACAGGTACTTGACGGCTGCCTGGAAAGAGCTCTGGAGAAAACCAATCTGGCACTTGTCGGAAAATTTTTGGGATCAAGACCCAATGTGGACACCATTAGGAAATGGCCCATTCGTAGATGGAAACCAAAAGGGGACTTGATTATCACCACTATGGCAAAAGGTTTTTTCCTGGCTAGATTTAACCTTCAATCTGATGTTGACTCGGTCTTATTAGGTGGTCCCTGGTGCCTTGGTAACATGGGCCTTTTAAAAAAAAAATGGTACCCAGGTTTTAATCCATTTGTTGAAAATATTCATGCGACACCCATCTGGTGTAGACTCCCAGGACTTCCTCTGCATCTTTGGGATGATGAAATCCTCCTTCACATTGCCAAATCGATTGGTTCACCCATTGGCCTGGATGGACCCACGAGAAATCGTTCTAGATTGGCATTTGCTCATTTCTGTGTCTCCATAGAAATGGATCAGGAGCTCCCCGATAACATTGTGCTACAATCCAAACTGGGAGAATGGAAACAACAAATTGATTACGAAGCTTTCTAGTTACGCTGTAGCAATTGCCACAGATTAGGGCATTTAGCCAGCAAATGTCCTGAACAATCAGTTCAAAAACTAGAAATTTCCTCAGACATTCTTGAAGATCAAAGACAAAATCAGAGAGATAAGGTGGATAATGAGCAACTATCTGAACCTTCTTATGGAAACAGGCAGTTGGAGAGACATTCCAAGCTTAAAGAAAGAAAAAAAGGATTTAAGACAAAGAGACCATCAGTTTACATAAAACTTTGGAAGCCTAAGAAGCTGATTGAGTCCCAACAAGAAGTAAATATGGATCCGAATAAGGAAGAAAGTAAAAGGGAGATATCAGTGGATTTGAACTCGATGTCTCCAAATCCAGTAAAGCTGAACATGGAGGTCGATGAAGAAAATGAAAAGGTTAACATTTCACTCTCTTGCATGGAAGAAGAGGAAGGAAAAACAAGTGCTCATCAAGAGATGATAAAGAACAGATCTGTGGAGAAGTTAAAAATGAAAAAAGAAAATGACAAAGAGAATCCAGATCCATTGTATGTGATCTCAACTAAGAGAAAGAGGACACAAATGTGGAGGAACTGACTCCTATAAGGGATAAGCAGACTGATATTATTATAGGAAAGGAGGATGGAGAAATTACCCTCTCTAACAAGGAAAATGACTGTGATAATGAGGGATTCATCTTAGTGAAAAGAAAGAAAAGAGGCTCAAAAAGCCTGGAAGAAAAACAACTTGGAAGCTGGGAAGCCTCCACCTCAAGAATCATAAGGGCCACTGCTAGAAGAACTGCAAATTTTAGAGTAACCTTTAGAAAAGGCAGGCCATCTAAGAGAGAAACAAGAGAAAAAGAGACTAAAAAAGAGATTGCAGATGGGACACAGAGAACTCTGGGCCATCCGGCAAATGCATCTCCAAATTTTTTTTAATGAAGGTAATTTCTTGGAATGTAAGAGGCCTTAATGGAGGGCCTAAGCAAAGAATGCTTAAGGAAATTAAAAGAGCAAACAAACCCAACATTCTTCTTATTCAGGAAACTAAAATGAAAACTAAAGCAATTGAAGACTTCAAAAGACAATTTTGGTAGAATGCTTCCTTTGCTGCTGTTGACTCTCAAGGGGCTTCTGGAGGCTTAGCGATCTTTTGGGATACGAAGATGATTGACAGTAAGATTCTTATCTCCACCCAGAATCATTTAGCTATTATATTTAAAAGCCTGGAAAATAATCATAGCTGGATTTTGTCTAATATTTATGTGCCCAATACTACTATTGGAAAAAGAAATCTTTGGAAAGATCTAATCTTGTTCAGAAGCAAGGTTGAAAGCATGAACTGGTTGATTATGGGAGACTTTAATACTCCTTTGAATCCTGGAGAAAAGTTTGGGGGAAGTTCTGAATTCTCCATTAGCATGGAAGAATTTGCTGACTTCATCTCAACTCTCAATCTTATGGACATAGAGCTTCATGGCAATCAATTTACATGGTCCAACAGAAGATTTGGAGAAAACTTAATTCAGGTTAAGCTGGACAGAGCTCTTATCTCTTCAAATTGGATCCTGGACCAGAATTTCCATCTTTCTTCTCTCCCTAGAACGGGATCTAATCACAATCCAATAGTCCTCAATTTATTCAATTGGTCAAAACCTTTCCATGGTAATTTCAAATTTGAGAAAATGTGGTTCGAACATGAAGACATTATGGACAGAATTAAAGAGTGGTGGGTTTGGGATGGCACAGGGACAGCCCAATTCAGACTTCTTCAAAAGCTAAAGAATGTTAAATAGAAAGTTAGAATATGGAATAAAGAGGTTTTTGGGAACATTTTTGAAAAAAAGAAAGAACTTAAGCAACAGCTTGAAGAACTTGAGCTAAATGTCTTCATGAAAGGTATGTCCCTTGAGGATCATCAGCTTGAAAAAATACTCCTATCTGATCTTCATAATATAAACAGTCATAAAGAAACCTTTTGGAGAATGAAGTCTAGAGCCCTTTGGCTTAAGGATGGTGACAGAAATACAAAATTCTTTCATTTAACAACCATCAAGCATAGAGCTTGTAACAAAATTTCTGAGGTTACTATTAGAAATGGAAACATTACTAAGGATCCCGAGGTTATCAAAGCTGATGCACTTAATTTTTACAAGAACCTCCTCACTGAGAACACCGCCTATAATGAACAAGCTGCCTCTTTCCTCTTAGACTCCATTCCTAAAAATCTTATGCCTGCTGAGAGATTTAAAAGTCTCTTAAAAACAGTCACCATCGAGGAATTAAAAAAGGTTGTCTTTGCTTTGGAAGGGGATAAGGCTCCAGGTCCAGATGGATTTTCAGCTAATTTCTACCAAAGATGTTGGGAAATTTGCTCTGAAGATCTCTTGAAAGCTGTCAATGAATTTTACAGAACGGGAAATCTGATTAAAGGGCTTAATAATACTCACATTGTGCTTGCCCCAAAAAAGTTGGATGCAAAAGACTTCAAAGATTTTAGGCCTGTCAGTTTGGTGAATGTCATTTATAGGATCTTCACAAAGATTCTCACCACTCGAATGCAACCTATTCTCAAGGAGATCATTTCACAGCAGCAGAGCGGATTCATCCAAGGAAGAATTATCCAAGATGGGATTATCATGGTGCATGAAACTATACATTCTATGGATAAAAGTAAAAAGGCGGGGATGGCCATCAAAATTGACATGCATAAAGCTTTTGACAGAGTCTCCTGGAGATTCATGGATGAGTTCCTATCCAAATTTGGTTTTCAAGGCAAATTCAGAAAAATCATCCACTCTTGCATCTCTACATCTAGATTCTCTGGGTTTTTTTGCCAGTAATAGAGGTATACGACAAGGCAACCCAATCTCCCCTCTTTTATTCATTATTATGGCTGACAGTTTAAGCAGATCTATATCCAAAGCTATTGACATTGGCAAGTTAAAAGGCTTTCCTCCAACTTCTGGAAATCAGCCCTCCTCTCATCAGCAGTTTACTGATGACACTTTGCTGCTTCTAATGGCTTCTATTATTGAAGCAAAGGCCATTAAAACTATCCTTAGATTTTATGAGGAAGCCTCAGGATAGAAAGTTAATTTTGACAAAAGCTCTATTTACTTCTTCAATACTCCTGAGGAGAGGCAAAGAAAGATTGCTAATATTCTTGGATGTACCATTAATTCCCTGCCAGCTACTTATTTAGGGTTACCTTTAAGTACTAGCAAGATTTATATGGAAGTATGGAATGATCTTATTAAGAGATTTCAAAGAAAGTTGGCAGGATGGAAAGGAGCCATTCTCTCAAGTGCAGGTAAATGCCTTTTGGTTAAAAGCACGCTACAAAACTTGCCTATTTACATATTATCTATGTTCAACATGCCTGCAACTATGATGAACAATATTGAGAAGATTCAAAAACACTTTCTGTGGCATGGTACTGAGGAAAGATTCAGATATCATCTTGTGGCTTGGGAACAGGTTTGTAAACCTAAGAGACTGGGGGGTTAGACATCAAAGATATCAAGCATATGAGTACTACCCTTACTACAAAATTAGGATGGAGATTGATAAAAGAGAACAGACCTTGGACAGAGATGATTAAAATCAAATATATTTCAAATCAAAACAAAATTTCCTTCATTTATGATCAGTCCCTTCCGAATGGTTCCATTTTCTGGAACAACCTTCTTCGCAGCAGACACATTGTCCTTCAGGGATGCTGCTGGAAGCTTGGAGATGGGAAAAGCATAAACTTCTAGACTGATAAGTGGACTGATTCTAACTGGATTTCTGCTTATGATCATATGAAGGACAGCTTAATTGTAAAATATGGTCACAAAATCCAGGGATACATTGAGAGGGATGGGAACAAAAGAAAATGGAAGCAGCTAAAAGTGGAGAATGATAGTATCCAGGCTGATATTATATCTCTCTAGAATCAACTTGCCCTAATCCATCTAAGTAATCAAAATATTAAAGATGAGATCATCTGGAAGGATTCTTTTGATGGGGCTTACACTGTTAAATCAGGATATAATTCTGTCTTTGCATCCATGGAAAGTGAAATCAAGTGGCACAAGTTATGGATGTCGGAGTTAACCCCTAGAGTGAACTTCTTTTGGTGGCTAGTTATTAATGGAAAGATCCTAACTAATGATAACCTCATCAAGAAGGGATTCATCATGCCAAATAGATGCTACATGTGTTAGCAAGAGGCTGAAGATATAAAACACTTACTCCTCCATTGTGAGATTGCTTCCAAGATTTGGGAGCTTGTTTTTGCAAAATTCAATCTGAAATGGATTTTTCCCCTTACCTACCTTCAGACTTGGGAGCAATGGAACTCTCCATTTAAAAATTGCATGGTGAAAAGACTATGGCAACTTATTCTACCACACACTATGTGGAAAATTTGGAAGGCTCGTAATGATAGTATTTTCAGAAGCAATAGACAAGCTTGTAACAAAATTTATAAGGAAATAATCATTGCTGTGCAAGATAATATTGCTAGATTTAATCCCCCTAAAAATAGACTCTACCCGGAGAACGAAGAATGCATCCTAACTGATTGGAATATAGCCACTAGTAGTAGAAATAAAAATGGTATTGACAGAAACAAAGTCTGATGGATTAAACCCCCCAATGATTGGCACAAATTAAATTTTGATGGGGCCTCAAAAGGAAATCCAGGGGAATCAGGTGGTGGGGGAATCATCAGGGATCAAAGAGGCTGCTATGTTGCTACTTTTTCTGGGAGAATGGAAAGATAGACCAACCATTATTCCGAAGCCATGGCGGCTCTTTGGGGAATTAGACTTGCCAGAGATTGCAATATTCAAAATCTCATAATTGAAGGTGATTCTCTAAATATTATAAATCTCCTGAATAAAAATCAACAGCCCAGTTGGTCTATCAGGGATTATATTGAAGAAGCTATAGAAATATGCAAAAGCTTTGTTAATGTTCACATCACCCATACTTATCGGGAAGGGAACAGGGTTGCTGACAGCTTGGCTAACTTAGGAGTGTATAATTCCTTCCAAACTTGGATTGGCAGGGACAATCTACCCACACATGTCAATAAAGCTATCATTATTGATCTTCATGGCTGTGAAAAATATGAATAACGGCTATTTTATGGATGATAATGTGCGGATCCCCACGTACATGATGATGACATCACAAAATATTTGGATGATTGCTGTGATGTGTGCGGATTAGATTGCCATCATTTCTTGGCATGGGAGGAAAGCGGGGGAGAAGGGCAATAATAACAAATGCTACATTATTATTAAGTCGGCTTTCACGGGAGGAACAGATTCAAAAATCAAAAGCACCGCTTTTCCTGTCCCGCACATTGCAAGTTTTTTACCGTTAAAAATAGAAATAGTAACAGAGGAAACATGGGGGGTCTACCATACAAGACCGAGCCGACCCACAACCCTGAGTGGAAAGAGAAAACGGAGTTTTGGGAGTACCTACAAATCGGGGCCTGTCAAATTTCATTGAGAGGATTCAAGGCTTCGATCAAGACGTCTCCATCAAATTCACCAAGGGTTGGAAGAACAGAATTGTCAAGTACAGTAACATGAAAATGGAAATTACAGAAGAGCTCATAGCTCAGGTCACTAGTCTCAGCTTGGAAGGTGTAAAATTTTTCAACAAGAAAGTCGACAGGGAGGTTGAAACCAAGAAATTTCTGGAAGAGGGAGAGAACCTTGAGTTTGTAACTGCTGGCCTCAAGGTGGAGTCGATCCCTGCACCTTTTGATGAACTTGCCAAAATGGTAGTAAGGTATGTTACCTTAGAAGGAAGATATGTGACCATCCCACACAAACATCTTATTTTTCTGAATCATTTTCGTAGAACTAACATTATTAGTTTTCCTCATTATCTGATCAACTCCCTTGAGAAGTCTATAAGGGAGGTACAAAATCACTCTAGGGCTGTCCCCCTACACCAAGGCCTTATACTCCTCATTCACCACCACTTCTCCAGTTGCCCTCCCATGAACCCCATCCCACCTCCCTCCTCCACACCCCCACCTACCCATACTACTCCCACTCCACCCCTGCCAAAAAGAAAGCATAATGATGTGGGCTCCAGCAAGAAAAACAAGAGCCTTAAAACTAGAATTCCTGCCTCCCATCGTGTCCTTAGAAGCCACAAGGACTTAGAACTTGTTGAAAGCCTCCTGCATATTAGCATGCCTGTGGAGAAGCCCAAGGAGGAGGATTTGCTGGAGAAGGTTGACAGATTGGAGAAGGAGATTCAAGAGCTCAAAGGGGCTCTTAAGAACATGGAGAAAGCCAAAGGTAAAAGGATCCTGCACGGTGAGGAAGAAGAGGGGGTCATTGATGAAATATTCAAGAAGCTGCAGTCTCTTGATGGCAGATTGGGGAATGCCAAAAGATGTAATAAATGTATTTTTTCTACCCTAAAAAGCATCTATAAATTCATTAAACAGCACGTACACAGTGTTTGCAACTTAAGTGGAATCAATGAAGATATATGGGGCCCTAAAGAAAATAGGGACATTGCAATCTCCCAAGTAGACATGAAGGACCCCTCTCAGGCCACAGCCATTGCTTTTTTCATGTCACTGCAGGCCATCAAAGCCAAGATTGACAGAGCCCTCAAGTAACGGGCTGATGTGCTGCTGTTTTTTGGTTGTGATCTGGCTGTCATTAGGTGGTTCTTGAGCTGTTTTTTGACGGAGCTCTGTATTCTATTTCTCTTTTGGTTTCTTTTTGAACTTGTCTCTTTTGATCTGGATCTCTGTATGTTTAGATCCACTCTACACCTTTATTGTAATATCTAGCTGCTGAGCCTTTCTTTGTTGACTGTTTTGCCCTTCTCTGGGCTGCTTTTCTCATGTTTATTATCTGGCTTTTGAGCCCTTTTGTACACAGGGTATAGTCCCTTCAAAACTATTTTCCCTTAATAAAAAAACTAAATTCAAAACAAGATGGAAAATTACATCCTAACTTACATTAGATCAAACAAAAGTCACAAAATATAGTCAAACTTGATAAAATGAGAGTAAAATAAGATCATTTATTGTGCATTTTTTTTATTAATGGTAAATAGTATTGAAGGCACTATACCCTATTTACATAGAGGGCCTAAAAGCTAGATACAACATTAATAGGTTCCACAAAAAAAATATCACCATCCATAATAGGTGTTAAAGCCAACCGTAACAAAAAAATTACAACATAAAGACAAAAAAGTGCAGCCAAAAAATAGCAAAAAAATAGTAGAATGAATGATGAAGATCGACATCTGCAATGAAAACCTCCTTAACTTCTTAGCATCTCTGGTAATTCTGGCTTTAATGGTTTGTAGTGAGGTAAAGAGAGCCATCATTGTCATGTGTGTGGGGTCCTTAGCATCTAGCTTTGCTATGGTTTGACTGCTCTCCTTATCATTTATTGTGCATTAATAAGACATATTTTGGCCTTATCATCTCCCCCATACTTACTTGTTTGTAAGTCCCCTTAAAAAATTTACTCTTCAAATCTTGGGTTGTGTATTTTGCATTCCAATTGACTGCTCAAGTCAAATGGATGAAATTGAATATCCCAGTGTTTTAGTTCAGAAGTACTATACCCTGATCCTGCTTCTACTTTCCTCTTCCATTTCCTCAAATTAAGTGGGATCTTGAGGTTCTTTTATTTTAGCCATGGAGACATGGGAGTGAGAAGAAGGGGAGGTCTTGTTCTCATTCCCATCCATATGCCCCTACGTTTTTTGTTGACGTAAGGGATTAGTGTGCACATGGTTTTAGCTCTTTCTAAGCTCCATATTAAGATTGTGGGAGATATAAATTCTCGTATTCTCAATGTAACTGTGAGAAACTCCCATATTTTCAAACATCCATCACAAATCTCTTCAAATTTATCCTCCTCATAAGAGGTGAAGGCATCAATACTTTTATGTAAACTAGCAAGATAGTGTTCCTTGAACCGACTATCAAAGGCATGGGATCTGAAATGTATAACAAAGGCAGATGGTTTACCATAGTGAGCCCTCATGAAGAGACTTGATGAACTAGATTTTAATAGATGCTCATAATATCTCTCTTTCCATGTAACCTGATTTTTTAAGAACAGAATGAAAATTCATTCACAAGTTTATTTCCCCTACATACAAATTGAGCCATAAAGCATGTGTTCTTTTCCAGGGCATAAGATTACAGAGATAGAATTCATAGAATGGAAGATTTTTCATGCTCTACACTAGCTGAGGAATAGGCATGTCATGAACCTCAGATTCATCTTTTATTTCATGTGGAAGGCTACATGTAATTCTTGACAGGTTGCCACCGAACAAATTCATTGCTTCTAAAAATATATTGTATGGTTGGAGAAGGGTCTCTTGGTCGTGCATGTAAGTAATTTTTCACTCATCATGTAAACCATTTGTATTTTTACAAGACATTTACCATTTGTCTTCTTCCTCTTTATATGCCAATTTTTGTTCCCATTTCATCCTTGAGTGTTTTTTCTTCTTCTATCTTTTTTCCTAAGTCCTCATTTGATGTTTTGAATTCATTAAGTTCCTTGCATGTATCATCCCACAACTTATTGAGAAATAGCCAATAAGTTAGTTTAGTTATGTGAAGGGATACTGTTGACAGAGCACTTGGTAGTTCATAGGAAATGTTGGGGGCATTCTTCTTCTTTTTTCCATCATCTACTAGTGTTTGACCATTATGTCAATTCTTAGATGAGTCATATTTGTGAGGTGATTTGTTAGTTGCTTAATGAGCATTTGATGTCTGTTGATAACTTTATTTTGAGAAAGTTCAATTGCTCATCTTTCTCTTTGATGATGAATTCTTCTTTGGAAAAAAATAGTCTGATTTTATAATGTTGTTTTTTCAGTCCATTTCTAAAAATTCATTGGGAAATGATTATTCTTCTTCTACAAAAGGGGATTTCCCTTTCCATTTCCAAGATTCCAATTCTTCTTCTTCATGTGACTATGGTGTTGGTTTTACCAAAATCTTGAAAATACATGGAGTTGCATTTAAAATATTACATCTTCCTTATCCACCTCAGTTTTGCTTGGTCCAGGAGGAATCATGGCCATACTGCCCAAAATATCATCAACTTATTTTTCCAACCCATCCTATTCTTCCATCTAGGTGGATGGAATTTCTCTAGATCTCTTATGAACTCTTCTTCTTTTGGGGAGCTTCAAAATGTTTGGAAATGGGTTTCCTCCTAGAGCTTCTTCTGAATTTCACTTCATGCTCTAGCTTAGGTGAACTATCACTGTCAGAGATTCATAGATATTAGTTCTCCTGGTACTATTGTAGAGGAAGGAGTTTCTTTGATAGGAACAATAGGTTCTATAGCTTTAATCCTTCTTCCAGATCTCCTTGTTTTTGGTACATTAACCCCACATATTTCCTTATTTTCTTGGATCAGGGGCATCAATCTCCAAATTAATTGTAGGAGAAAAATTGGGGTTGGTATTCCCCTCCTGATAATATCAGGGTTTTTCTTAAACTTGTTAAGAAACTTTTCCCGATATTTCTTCTCCATTTTTCTTCGAAAGAAAATGGTGCTAGCATACCAAATGGATTAACCCATGATGTCTGATTGTTCTAACTCTGTCAGGAATACCTCTGAGCCATTTTCTAGATGGAGTCAAAAAGGAATCCTGCGAAGATTTACTATATATTCTAGTTTTGAATTCCCATAACTAAGATATATTAACATCTTAAGGAAATATCTTCCCATAGTCCCAAATTGACCATCGCAAGTTAAATACTTAACTACCCAAAATGCTACCCTGTCAAAGGGTTTGGGAAAGCTGGCCCTTCTGACCCCCTTTATGGATTTTCTTGGTGTTATAGATATATTGGGGCTCAAATTCCCCCTCTTGTATCAAGGTTTCCACCAGATCTTTAAGGGTTGCCTTGATAGGATTTGGGACATTCACAATTGGTACTCTAGACACATTACTCATTGTATTGACAGTAAAAGGAATTACAATGCTTCTAACTTTAGTTCTAGTATTCTTCTAAATTTATAACGAATTCCCTTACCAATTCGTCATTGTACCTTGAGAACTTTTTTAGGAACTCCAACCACCCTGCTCGTCCAAAAATGGCTGATCACTTCTTCATCTGTCAAGAATTTGGGTATCATCCTCTGCAATCTGACTTCTTTTTAATCCCCATAGAAAAGAGGACAATTCAAATTATTCTTTCTTCAAATTTAAGAATTAGCTATAGAACTACTAGATTTAGCTATGGAACTATTGTATTTAGCTGTGGAACTATGTGTTTATCTGCAGAATTGATGGGTTTAGCTACGGAATTCAAATACAATTCTTTAAACAGTTAGATCTTCTTCAAAATTCTTCTGCAACTGCTTCTCAACTTCGTTGTATTCCACCCAAATGATAGGTAATTATAAATAAGCCACCACTTTCTTATTCTATCAACATCAACCTCATGATTACTTTCTTTTAATCATAATGCACAATAAATGACTCATCATGCCAACCTTTTTAGAAATCAAGTCTAATCACACATGGTGAACTTTTTAATTTAACCTTTAATAAGTTTAAGACATAATTACAGTCCTTTGTTAATGTAAAACCTCTGTATTGATGACTCATCATTCCTAAAAGTGAAAAAAGAAAAATGAGTTAGAAAAGACAACTGGAATTCAAACAAATTCTTTTTATTCCTTACATTAGCCATTTATTGAGGAGACCAATCTCCATTGCCATGGTTTTCAATTGATCTTTGAGAGATTTTTTTTGGGAAGAGAACACCATTTATATGGTTTTCATTCCTTCCCTTTTTATTTTTTATTATTTTATTTTTCTTTTTTTTAGGGAAGAGAACGCCATTTGCTTGTTTTCATTCTCTTCCCTTTATTTTGGATCCATGTGGATCTGATTATTTGATCATTTTGGAAGAACTAGGTTCTTCTGGATATGATTAAATTCTTTGTCTGCTTCAATGAGTTGGATTCAAGAATTCATCCCTAGTAGGAGGCCCTTCCTATAAATATTTTAGCCTATGTCCATTGAACAAAAGTGTCCTGCTGTAGCATCAATGGGAAGTAGCTGAATAGAGCCATTTTCAAATATCTACTCAATCTGATAGGGTCCTAACCATCTGGTTCTTAACTTTCCCTTGAATTACTGGT
Organism: Taxus chinensis; assembly: GCA_019776745.2. Lineage (NCBI taxonomy): Eukaryota > Viridiplantae > Streptophyta > Pinopsida > Cupressales > Taxaceae > Taxus > Taxus chinensis. Next base: position 622,245,143 of record CM034149.1, on the reverse strand, counting down.
AACTACTTAGAATCAAAAAGATAATTCCCAATCTCCTACCTTGAATTTCCTTTTCTTGATATGTGTTTCATGCCATTGCTTCCTTTGATCTTGGATTATCTTTTTCTGCCAATGAAGTGCTTCCATTCTCAATTCATCCAACTCATTGAGTTGAAGAATTATCACCTTTTTTTGAAGTGCATCCAACTCAATACCCACCGAATAACTGTTGTAAGCTCAATGTAGTGTAGTTCAAAATCAATAGGTAACAAGGGATTTTTCCCATAGACTAATAGTCATATGGTGAAAAGCATGTTGTATTCTTCCAAGTTTGTATTGTAAGCCTCAGACAACTTCAGGTAGTATCTTCACCCGTAATCTCTTCTACCTGTATTTAAATATTTTGGTAAGGATGTTTTTCCAATTCTCTGTTCGTTACTTCACTTATCCATTTGATTATGGGTGATATGGAGATGACTTTATATGATTTCTCTGATAATACATTGTGAAGGATCCTAGAATATTAGACATAAATTGTGGTCCCTTGATCTGATATTCTTTGGTGCTCAAAAAATTATCATAATTTTATGACCAAAGGGAAATCAGTAACTACTTCTTCAATGGCATTTGTTTAATAGAGTTCTTTTGTCACTAGTAGACACAAGAATGTGCTTAGTAATCCAGGATTCTTCTACCTAATGGACGAACTATTTTGGTAAGGATGTTTTCCAATTCTCTGTTCTGTTACTTCTACCATTGTTCCATTTGATTGTGGGTTGATCAGGGAGTATGAATTCCTATTGAATTGATCTGATAGTACATTTGTCTAAGGAACTGGATCATATTATCTCTGACATTGAAGTTCTTCCATTCTCAACTCATCTAATTCATTGAAAATATACTCCTTTGGTGCATCCAACTCAATACACACTTTAGTTGTTGTCCTAATGTTTGTAGTTCAAATTCAAAGGAAAAAGGCTTTTTCCCATAACTAACTCATATGGTGAAAACCCTGTAGTCTTCCATTGTAGTTATAAGTTTCATTATACATAGCCTCAGGTAGTCTCTTTACCCAATCTCTTCTGCCTAATTCAACTGTTTTGGTAAGGATGTTTTCCAATTCTCTGTTTGTTACTTCTACTTGTCCATTTGATTGTGGGTGATAGGGGGATGAATTCCTATGATTGATCTGATAGTACATTGTGAAGGTTTGGATCATATTAGACATGAATTGTGGACCCTAATCTGAAACTATACTCCTTGGTGCACCAAACTTCATCATAATTCTATGTCCAAAGGAAATCAACAACTTCTTCTTCAGTGGCATTTGTTAAAGCATGCACCTCTGCCCACTTTGTCACATAATCAATACACATAAGAATGTGCTCCTTTCCTTGTGAAGGAGGACTAAAGGGACCAACAAAATCCAGCCCCCACATTTTTAAATGGTTCAATCACTACTTGAGGTTGTAGAGGAATTTCACTGGTAAAGGTTGGTTGTCCCATCCTTTGACAGGGATCACACCACTTGATATATCTCTTCACATCTTTATACAGAGATGGCCAATAATAGCCAGTGCCAAGTATCTTATGAGCTGTTCTTTTTACTGAAAAGTTTCCTCCACTTGGTTCATCATGACATGCCCTGAGTATGTCAAATATTTCATCTTCTCTCACACACCTGCGTAAAACCAAATCAGGACCACATTTAAACAACATTCCATTTAACCATTTAAATTGTGCACTTGGTTTTGATCAACTTCTTCATTTATTTCTTAGTGAAAGGAGGAGGAAACTTCCTTGTTGCAAGATAATTTTCCATATCAGCAAACCATGGTGTATCAGCTGAAATAGCAAACAATTGTTCATCTGGAAAGTTTTCCTTAACTGGATCTTGCTCCCTTGTAGTGGTCAGTCTTGACAAGAAATCAACTACCACATTAGATTTTCCTGGATTATCTACTATGGTAATATCAAATTCTTGTAAAAGTAATAACCATCTAATTATCCTACCTCTAACCACTGGTTTTTTCATTAAGTATCTAATTGCTGAGTGATTTGTATGTACAAATATTTTGTACCCTATAATATAATGTCTGAATTTATTAATTGCATAGATCACAACAAGAAATTATTTTTCAGTGGTAGTGTAATTTCTTTCAGTGGGAGTAATATTTTTACTAAGGTAGTAAATAGCATACATTTTCCCTTCTTCATCTTTCTGTCCCAAAAATACACCTATTGAGTTATTTGAGGCATCTATTTGGATGTGAAAAGGTTTCTCCCAATTAGGTCCTCTCAATATTGGGGCAGTGATTAATTTTTCTTTAATTTCCTCAAAAGACATGTTGACACTTTTCATCCCAATAGAATTCACAATCCTTGGTAAGTAAACTAAACATGGGGGCAACAATTTTACTAAAATCCTTAATAAAATGCCTATAGTATCAAGCATGCCCTAAAAATGACTTGATATCTGTGGGGGTTTGGGGAACAAGGTAAGTCTAAAATAATCCTGATTTTGTCTTGGTCAACCTGAATTCCTCTTTTTGAAATGTGGTGTCCTAATACAATCCCCTCATCAACCATCATTAAACATTTCTCATGACTAAGAGACAAATGGTGTTCCTCACATCTTGTTAGTACTCTGTCCAAATTCTTCAAAACATCATCAAATGTGTTTCCATGTATAGTAAATTCATCCATGTATACCTTTACACAATCATTCATTAGGTCTATAAAAATTGCTAATACAACTCTTTGGAAGGTTGCTGGAGCATTACATAGTCCAAATGGCAATACCCTATAGGAAAATTTACCCCATGGACAAGTAAAGGTAGTTTTATCCTGATCCTCAACAACAACTCTGATTTGATTATATCCACTAAAGCCATCCATAGGAAGGAAAAATATTGTTTACCTGCAAGGTTGTCCAAAACTTGATCTATGAATGGTAAGGGAAAATAATCTCTCAGTGTGGCTTTGTTCAGCTCCCTATAATCAACAAAAATTCTCCATTTTCCATTATTTTTAGGCATAATTACAAGAGGAGACACCCACTAACTATCTGAGATAGGGTAAATAAAACCTACTTGTAATAGTTTTTTCAATTTCTTTCTTGACTATGTCCCTTAAGGCTGGATTAATCCTCCTCTGAGGTTGCCTAACTAGTTTAATGTTTTTAGTATAGATGTGATGGGTGAAAATACTTGGATGGATTCCTTTCATGTCTTTATAAGTCCCAAGAAAAATATCTAGTATGATCTTTCAGAACATAAAACAATTTAGCTTCTTCATCATTCTTTAGCCAACTATTAATGTTCAAAATTTTACCCAGTTGAATCTCAACATGTTTGGTTCCAATGTGTGATGAACTGATTTGTTGAAAGGGGGGGGGGGGGGGGGGGTTCCATTAAGGTGTTTAGTGGACATGGATGTGGTAATAACATATGATATGTAGAAACATCTCCAAAATTCCCTTGAGAAATAATACTAGACAAAGGACAATAGGAAGAGTTATGATACTTATCTTGTTGTCAGTCAAACTCCTCGTCACTGCTGTTTTCCAAAAATTCCTCACCATTTCCTGATATCTTTGAAACTGAAACTACTAATTCTGTAGCTATTTATACTCCTCCCAAGATAAATCTCATTCCTATAGAGTGAAATTATTTGACATTTGCATGGGATTCTTGTTGCTGTGGTTTCCTAGAGATAAGTATGAAGGTTCTGGAACTAAATGTGATGGTTCCAAAACTAAATCCCTGTAGGTTCCGGAACTAAGTCCATAGGTTCTAGAAACTAACCCAGATTGTTCCAAGGACAGTTGGTGTTCATTCAATGGTTGATTAATCATATCTTCCATCTCCCGTACATGATCCTGCACAATGTTATCATAGCCAAAGAAGAAATTTTTGTTTATTAGTGTCAGGATCATCAACCCATAATTGCTCTTGATTATCAATAAAAGGTCATGCAGAGGGGTATAAAGAAATTTTTTCTTAGAACTCTTACCATTTGAGATAGTCATATCACCTGATCTATGTAATCAATTAAGGCATCAACTATAGCTAACCATGGTCTTCCCAAAATAATGGGATAACCAAGTGTTTTACCTTTTGGCTGCAATATAAGGAAGTCCACTGGATATTCCCATGACTCCACTATAACTGCCACATCTTCAATAACTCCTTTTGGTTTTGCTACAGACTGGTCTACCATCTGTAATATGGTGTTAGTAGGTTGGATACCTATGTTAAATGGTAATGTTTTTAAAGTTTCCACTGTCATCACATTTATAGTTGTTCCCAAATCAACCAAAACATTATGTATATCTTTATTCCCTATAGAGACAGAAATAACAGGGCTACCAGGATCTCCATATTTGGGAAGTAAGATTTTTCCTTCTAATAAATCAACAAGTTTCCCATCTACTTTAATAGTCCTAGGGTACTACTTCTTCCTTCAAGGTCTTCTTAAACATAACATCTTGATTAACTTGTTCAACTCTGGAATGTCCTTGATTGCTTGTAACAATGGTATTTCAATATTTAATTTCCTCAACTCCTAAACCAACTCAGATTCCTTGGTCCCTATAACTTCTTGAAATCTCTCTGAGAATGGAGTTTCAACAGAGTTTCTACCTGACTCCTTATCTTTTTTTCTTTTTCATCTTTCTTGGGAACAACCGTACTAGGGGTTTCAGTTTCTTCTGTCATTTCAGTAATTATAACAGGTGGAAAGCTAATCAATTTTCTAGATCTGGTTTGAATATATTTACAATCCATGACATTTATATCCATTGGTTTTTTCTTGTTTTGACCCATAGACAGGAGTTGTTTGTTTGTTTCTAGGATTAACAACTTGTTGTGCTGGCATTTGTGTTTGAACCAAATTTTTTGTTTTGTGAATTTTGTGCTGGGGAACCCATTATGGCTTGTTGATTCTGATTAGGATATGTCCTCCCTTGAGCATAATTATTAGGGCTCCACTTAGGTTGTGACCAAGCATTCGAGTTACCTTGACCAAACCATGGTTATTGGTGTCCTTGGGCATACCAAGATTGTCCTGACCAATCCTGAGGATTCCATGTTGGTTGAGGGATCCAAGATGGTTGTCCCCAACTTTGTGGTATTATCTAAGCTACCCATGGCATCATTCAAGGGTTAGGAACTGACCAGGGCATGAACTTCCCCTGGCTAGGTTGTCTTTGGACAAAATTTACTTCTTCTGATGTGGATGGAGTGCTAGTTTGTTTCAGATGATTTTTAATAAATGGAAGAAGAGAACAAACATTACTCTCATGGTCCCTAGATTCACATATAAGACACATTTTAGAGGACAATATATTATTGCATGTTTCTTCCTACATCTAGGAAAATACATAGCTAATGGTTCAATTTTAGCATTTTCTTTAGCTTGCAATCCATCCATGGTGGAGGTTAATTGAACTAAAATGTCTATTTTAAAGTTTTCCAGTTCATCCATTAATTTGTTCATATATGGGTTCAGACTTTTAACTATTTTTCCTTTTGTAGGTCCACCCCTTGTACTTGAATAGCTTCTACAAATGTCTTTAATATCATTCATTATTAATTGATCAATGTTTCCACCTCCCATCAAATCAAGGGCTTCCCTAGATTCATCATCCAGACCTTTAAGAAAAATGGTTTTTTCTTAACTCCTCTTGTAGTACAAATCCACATCTTTTACTTACAAAGAGGAATTTGTCTAAATAATCTTCCATATTCTCATCCTCCTCCTACTTGATTTTAATTTTTTCTTCCTTCATGTTCCTCCCTCTACAGTAGTCTTGATACTTGTCTAGGAAGGAGACTTCCATTTGTGCCCAAGTGGTAATAGAATTAGATGTTAATCCCATAAACCACCTCATTATTGCATCCTTCAGGGTAGATGGAAAAAACTTGAGCTTCTGATTATTTGTTTTGTAATCATAAGTCTGACAAAGTACTTTAAATTCAAACAGAAATTGGTCAGGATCTTCAGATGACATTCCTCTAAATGTGGGTAAATGTGTAGGTGAAATATTCTTCATGGGTGTATCATCATCGTCCAATTGAATTGGATAAGTAAAGGTCCTATCAGGTATCTCTTTCAGCTTCTCGTGCCATTTCTGCAGTACCTTCTAGACTTTTCTCCCAATCAATAAGGTATGTGATCTATTTTGGGGAAGGTGAAAAGTTAGGAGTAGGAGGTTGACTACTCAATTGTGAATCAAAACTTGCTCTAAACGGGTCTTGGGATATAATCCTCTTTCTAAAGGTTCCACTTCCTTCTGGCGACCGATCCAAGAATTCCAAAGGTGGCAATTCTGCTTCTTGTCTAAAAGGGGACAATGGTGCTTCTAATTCTTGGTCAACTTCCTTATTTGATCGAGAAGATGTTGATGATTCTTATTCAGATATTTTTGGGAGGAATCTACCCTTGGCGTCTCTTGGTCTACTCATAAATTTTATGATGACGTAGGGAAGATTCTTCAATTACTAGATGTATGATTTTTTCTCTTGTTGACACCTAATTAGACAATTCTAACTATTGGGTCCTCCAACAATGGTGCCAAAAAATGATGGGTGTCGTTATTCCCTTCATTTAATCAACTCTTTGTTGATGTCATATTCAAACCAGGGGTGGTATCCGAAGCTATATGCAACAAGAAAATCTTAGTGATCTAGTAATTGAATATAGGTATTTGTTATTTTATTTTTCTAGGGTTTTTTTTGCAGTGTCCTTAGGATTCCATGGCCAAAGCCTTATTATCTCTATGCTATAAGAAACTTGCTGAAATAAACACTCATTGCTAGAAATAAACACACATACGTGGATAAATAGATTGTTGGAAATAAACACACAATGCAGAAGTTAAACACACTTTGTTTGGAAATAAACACACGGTTGAAAATGCTGTGAAAAGCTTGCAAGGAAATAAAAATCTAGTCTATAACACCTGCAGGGATGAGTATAAAACAAAGTTCAACTTAAAGAATCAAAAAGTATTTACAAAATTAACAGATCTACACTATTTTCTTTAGAAATATAAATACCAATAAAACGAGAATCTTAATTCTTGGAGGAGTGGGCCCTTGCTCCACCTTGAATAAGGATTTGACAAGGTAATATTCTCTCAAAACTAAGTGACTATTTTATTGCTGAAATATTTTTTCTTACAAAATGTATTGGATCTTTCTATATCTATATCTCTATGTATCTATATGTATATGTTCTCTCTCTTTAATCTATCTACAGGTCTTTATATATATATTTGCTTGAAAGATGCATTTACAACCATAGCTGTTCTACTGATTCAGATGGAACTGAATTATGCCCAAAATAGATATTGAATTTGAAACCTTGCTGGACATATAGCTATCTGATAAGTTATCCTTGGATCTTCGAATATGAAGAATCAAAAATATTCTGATTCTGCTCTTGATTCAAAGGCTCATTGATTGCTCTATCATTGGATGTCGTCAAAATAAATAGATTCCCATTGGTTCCGGAACTTTGGAGAAGTTCTGGAACTAAAGGGAATTGTTCTTGATCTAACCATGAAAGTTCAGGAGCTAAACACAAGAGTTCCAGAACTATGTCCGAAAGTTTCGGAACTAAGCAATAGAGCTCATAAACCATGTGATAGAGTTCCAGAACTAAGTCTGGAAGTTTCGAAACTAAGCCGTATTGAAGAAAAGGCTCCCAAAAAAATGTTGATTGCTTCATACTTTGTTATCTGATGATTATGACCTGTTTTATTAAAAAAACTTAATTTCCACACACTTTGTTAGGAATTACAGATCTTTTAAACTTTAGAACTAAATTAAAAAAAATATGGACAATTACATCCTAACTTACATTAGATCAAACATAAGTCATAAAATGCAGTCAAACTTGATAAAAAGGAGAGTAAAATAAGATCATTTATTGTGCATTAACGAGACATATTTTGGCCTTATCAGCATTAGCTTGTCCCCCATATATAATGAGGTCTAGAGGTGACTCATTCCTGCTTCTTCTTCTATAAGGCACTCATCGATAATTGAGGTGTCCTTGAACTTGATGAAGATATTTTCTACTTTCTGTGCAACCTCCCTTACTTCTATTTAGTGCTCTTCATAATCCTTTATTATTTTGTTAGTTTTTCCTTGGTTCTCTCCATTTCTATTTCCTCTTTCGTATGTTCACGTGTTTGTATTGGCCCTTACCAGTAATATATTGAAAAATTCTTCCAAGTTGTCAATTGCCCTTTTTTTTTTATTATCAAGATTGGACTTTATTATGACCTCAGGACATGAACGCATGATGTTATTCATAATCTCACCCACCTTAATATTTAGATCAGCCACCCTCTTCTTAGTCTTATTCAATTTTGAGTCCAACTTTTTTATTCTTTCAGCTTACATCCCTCAAAATTGGTCTACACGTCACAAAAATGCATATCCTTTATTGATGTTTTAGCGGTGTAACTTCATTGGCCATTTTATCAAGGCATTACTTACATGCACATCTAAAAGTTGTGTAGAAACCAAAAATTGGAAGGGTATTCAATGGGTCCTTCCTCCCTTGCAGCTCATCCATGACATCTTCACTCAACTCAAACTCTAGCTCTTACATGTGAGTCTACAATGGAAAGGACAACATCTTACATGTCCTGATATGAGCTTCAAATTTTTCCATCATATCCCAATAATATAGTTCATTGGACTCCATAGAACTTGGAAACCTAGCCTTGATGAATTTGGATGGGTCATTTATAAAACCCATGCACGGGAGAGGAGGTGAGCGTTTTCTAGGAATTCTTGTTGAATTTCCAGGTATAAGTCCAATCACGCATTATTGTGGTGTCTCCTGTACAATGTCAAAGTGCATGGGACTGACGTTCTCTCATGTTCCTTGGTCGACCTCCCCTTTCTCCTACTCTTCCCACTCCTCTTGCTCATGCTGCCACTCTTGTTCCTATTCCTACTCATAATTTGACTCTTCTTTCTCATGCTTAGAGTGCACAATCTCTCCCTCTTCCTTAATGTGAATAACATGAGGACCCCCCTTCTCCCTCTGAGTCTTCTTTCATTCTCATGGTTTCTTCATCCTTCCCTTATTCTTCTCCATTTTACATCTACCTCCTTTTCCTAAAGATGTGGTCTAATTTACTCTCCATCTCTTCCTCTTCTTCTTCTTCTTCTTGCTTCTTTTGTTAGACGGAATTCAGATTATGCTTCGTCATTAGTATCCTTGTTTTTTGATCTCTATAAAGGTGGTGTGTAAGAGATGTGTCACACATGTTGAACACCTTACCATCCTTCAACTTTGGACAAAGATAAACATACACTCGGCATGCTTCCTTCCCAACCGCCAAAGTCACTAGGGGATTTAAGTCCATCCCATCTAATTCCATTATTTCTACATATGGCTACTTCGTTGCAAGTCTTGGTTAGAGTATATTTCTCCATGTCCATCTTGTTAAATTGAATTAAATGGCTTTACATCCTTAATCCTATTTACAACACCCCTGAAGTACTTGAATGTAAATGCAAATGATTTTTTTTCACTAAAGTCCCATCTCTCCACCAATTAGAGAAAATTTCAGAAGGAAAAAGTGTTGCATAACAACAAAGTTTTCTTGGCCATCCAATTATATGGGTAGATTACTAGGTATGCATCATTCATTTTCAAATGTCTCATGCATCCTTGTGTACCATATATCTAGTTACACCTTGTATGTATTTTTTATTGTTTAATCATAAGTATACTTGGTGAATCTCTTCATCGAAGATCAATTTTCAAGGGGGTGATCCCATTATTTCCCATATAGTACATCCATAATGCCAATCTTCCAAAATACAATAAAAAAATATTGAACTGCATGTTATCCTTTCACCCTTCTCGTGTTAGGTTTTTAATTTTCCAATAATGCTCTCCCTGATGTACAATGTAATGTTGTATTTTTTTCCCTTACACCATATTATGTGCAATGTGAAGGAACTTCGTGATCACTTTAATCCACCTCTATGTGGCTCCAAGTTTGTAACTTACTAGGTGCGCAGCCACTTTAGTACTAGGGTCAACAATATGTGATATGTTGAATACATAGATTCCCCTTTGGTAATGTAGGGTGGTGGTTATCACCTCTACTACTTCCTCATCATGCACATCTAGTATAATTTATTCACCCCTGTCACACAACCCATTAAATTTTCTAATCAATTATGCGGTGATGCATATTATCCTTCTTGCAAAGTATAAATAGTCCTCGTGGACTCGTGACATTAAATATTGGAACAAACACACATGATTTCCAAAAAAATGGCAATTCAAATAGTTGTAAGACTCCAACACTCTCTAGGGTCTTTCACACTTTTTCATCCTGCACCAACTACCCTACTTCAGTGCGTTGGCCTATCTCCCTTAGTGTATCATTATTTATGTCAGTATCATGCCCTAGCGCATGGTGATTGTATTCACTTATATTTTATTTCCATAATTTTGATTCCTAAGGTTTCCCAACATTCACCTCTTTTGGGTATTGCATCTCCGAGAACCACTCGTCTGACACATCCTCCACATTCTTATTTCCCGTGGGTACCTTCTTTGTTGGTGCCACTTCTTACATGATTGATTTTACCTTTGTGAATTACAAACTTTTAGGGTTGCATACCCTAAATTAAAAAAACTATTGTTGTTTGGTCTTAACCCTTCTTATTTCTCCTTGGTGATTTTCTAGTCTCAAATCTTCAATTCACTAGCTCAACTACTTACTTTTATTACTTTTTTGGTGTCTAGTTACGAACTTCCGTGCCCTAACTCTACAATTCCCTTTTGAATGACCTTTCAATCCTTAATTCATGATTTCTCCACACTTTGCTTCTTTAAAACCCCTCTACAACTTCCACTCCAGGGTTCATTTTAAGACCCCCCAAAAAATTTGTATAGATTCCTTGGCGAATATGTGAAAACGACTTTCGAAATGATGGTGAATCTAAGGAAAACAGGTTTTAAATGGTGTCAGCTGGTAGCAAATTTTTACTAATAGTACATGCTGTCGGTTATTAGTATATAATGTCGGCCAAAAACATATGTAATTTTTTTGAAAAATCATTTTTTTGACAATAACATTTAAAATGATTGACTTGATGAGAAATCTATCCTTACAAAATATGGCGCAAAGAAAAAATTCAAAAAATTGAATTTTTGTGAAAAAAAATACAGATTTCGCTAATTTTGTATGGATTTTTTTTGAAATTTTTTGATGTTAGTAGTTAAAATGATAATCTCAATGAGAAATCTGTCCTCCCAAAATATGACGTAATAAAAAAAATTCCCATACTCATTTTTTTAATAATATTGTCTAACGACATTACCACACGGTAACATTTTCAATGGTATCGTACAATAATGTCACTGACTGGTAACATGGAAAATGTTACTGGCCAGTAATGCCATCCGCTGTTAGCATGGAAAATGCCAGCGATTGGTAGCATGGAAAATGTTACCGATTGGTAGAATGGAAAATGCTATGAACCAATAGTATTTTTCATGTTATCGGCCGGTAATGCCACTGGATGATAGCATGGAAAATGCTACTAGCTGGTAGCATTTTTCATGTTACCCCGACTGGTGACATAAGGACATTACCGCACGATATTAAAACATTGAAAATTATACCAATCGGTAATAATACATTATGGAAAATTAATCACATATATATAATAATATATTATAACATAATGGAGATTATACCAACATTGGTCGGCCCCCTAGTGGAAACATAAGGTGAAATTATGGTCAAATGTATTTATGAACAATAATTTTTTGGCGAATCTGCTACTGTACAATAGTAAAAAATAGGCAATTTCAATCTTCCAAAATCCTAATATTCACCAATTTACGAATATTCGCCCCTAAAATGAACCATGTTCCACTTTGATATTTAGACATTTCTTTTTCCAAATACAAATAGTTCTGGTTCTAACTACTGGTTGCTGGTTTCTCTCATCTTCTTTGATCATACTATTTTGCAAGAGCTCTAAATCACACAAGTTCTCAATTTGCAATGTGAATAATAACTATCACTTGCACTTATTTATAGGTTTCCAATTTTTTTAAGCATTTACTATGGTAGGTTTGGTAGATGATATTTTTTCCTGATATTTTCTCCATTTCCCGATCTTTTTCCACAAATTTTGGAACTTCCATATTTTCCTTCTGCATGTGGCATGCATAAACTTCTAGCACACAACTACTTCCCCAGTTGTAGAACCTCTTGTGCATGCATTCTTGTGCCTACGCAACTACTTTCCCGTGATATATGTCCTAGCAAATGTGCCTTCCCGTGTCACACCTTTCCTTACTTTATGCTACATATCAAGTAGTTTTTCTTCCCACACTACATACCTTACATTATCCTTTTTGCTATGATACATGTTATCATCTCCACCAAGATTCCTTATACACTAATGAGTACGAAAATTTGTTATGAGAAAAACATTCCACTTGTGCTATCCACTACTGCAGACACTCATGTGCTTTACTTATGCTCTTTACCTACTATCACCCCACACTAAAAGTATGTGCGACCCTCTGCACATCATGCTTCAACAAATATATCAACTCCTGCGCGAACATGCTTCTTACAAAATAAAAAGACAAAACTGAAAGGGAAATATAATCTAAATGACAATACTACCTTATTACAAACATAATGAAAAGAAGATTATTTATATTAGGGCTTCAACCTACTCCCATTAAAGTAAGTAGGTAACATGGTTCCATTAAGTGCCTGCAATTGACATGCACCGGTCTCCAATATCTTGGTCACTTTAAATGGTCCTAACCAATACACTCTTACCTTTCCTGGGTGGCGTGCAAAATTTAAATCATAGAGGAACACCAAACCCCCGACTACAAAATACTTATTCCTAATGTTCTTGTCATGCTAAGAATTTAATCTTGCCTTTTCTTGCTTCTAGATCCATCATGCGATCGTGCGCCGTTGATCCAATTGCATTAAAACTTGCCAATGCGCTCTCATACTGCTTGTTCATCTGCAAGTCCTCCTATTCCTGCAATATGTAGAGACAATAACATGAACTCAACTAGTATTATAGCTTCTAGGAAACACACCATTCGAAAGGGTTTGGCTTTGTTCAACCTCTTACTGTACACCCAAAGTACAACTGATACTTTTTCATCCCAATCCTTTCTTCCCACATCAAAATTTTTGGTTAAGGTCTAGCTTAATATTTTATTGAATGCCTCTTCTATTCTATTTTCCCGAGGGTGATAAGGTGTTGTTTTATGATGTGCCACCATGAATTATACAAGTAATATTTTGACGGTCTCATTGAGGAAATGATTTCCTCTTGTTAGGAATTATTTGGATTAGTGCTCATGTTTATGTGGGATAATTCTATGTTGTTGAGAGTTTTTGATAGTTTAGTTATCATGTTATTTATAATAGCATACATTTATATTGTGTTATGAGTTGTTTAAACAACTCACCTTATATGGTGTTATTAGTTACAAGAGTTAGAATAGGAATCCTAAATTTTAGGATATCCACTCCCTATATATTTGTATCTATTTGTTTAATTAAATAATATTGCAGATTATTACCGTGTTATTGCTCTACAAAATTTTCATTTGGTATGAGAGCGAGATTTTTTCATGAGATTTGAGCACGAATGAGTTGCGATCTTCATTTTTTTGATTGAATTAATTGGAAAACTTCTCTATATTGAAGGTTGGATTGATATGAAACTATGATGATTGAATGTCGTGGAGATCTCATAAGTTAATCTTACAAGGATCTTCAAATGCCACTGAAATCTTCCCAGCTCCTGGTTTGAACCCGCTTGCCTTCATTCATATTTAATAGATTTCCATATAAACCTTTCTGCAAACATTGATATATGTGGGCTAACATAAGTCATTTTGCTTACAATCTACATGACGTTCGCTGATATCGTTGCCTCGAGGAAACATATTTGTCAAAGTTTTTTGATGAATACTTGTGACATGATGCAAAAATACCGCTCTTGCCTCACGTATTGTTCATCTTCAGCTGTACATATGTTTTCAGAATGGTCAAGTGCTGTTAGAGTATGATATTCATCCACATCTCAAACATCAACTCAGCTGTTCCAACGCAGCTGATCTTGTTTAGTTAAAGTCTCTTTCATTATATAATATTTATCCACTCGGTTATGGGTCACGAGTCAAAATTATAGTTATTTATATTGTGTTAGATTCAAGTCTATGGTTCGAGCCATTAATTTGATTAGTAGTATCTTCTTTTATGCGGGTTGCTTTTATATTTATCATTAGCATTAACTTATGATTGTGTGGTTTTTTCATTAAGAGTTATGAGTTATGAGTCACTCTACACTAGGTATTGTAAATTTGAAATTCATTTGCGGTGTTTTATTAATAGTCAAGTATCGTTGTATTGTGTAAATCATTTCATGTGAAAAGTGTCATGTTTAGTGTGAAAATACGAATTCCTCATAGTGTCATGTCATTTTATTTCATCATTTTCAAAGTGTAATCGTGTGTTGTAAAAGAGTTTGAAAAAAATAATAAAAAAATTGCCTCACGAACACATTTTTGGTGTAACCCGACGCCCTGGAAAGTAAATATTTTCACATTGCAAAGGATAAAATAAAAAAAATGTGGAAACATATGTGTTTCAAGATCGAATTTGATAAGTAAGCAACATCATTCATTGGAGGTCAGAGGCAACAGAGGATGTAGGGAAATCAACGCCTCTCGTCAGTCACCAACAACGGGGCCACATTTTGGTATGGTGGCGTATATTTTTTAGTTGTGTGATGTGTAAATAATAAAATGGTATGTGGTTTCCTTCCCTTGTTATGATTGAAATGAGGAGAATGTGCATTGTGGATGTTGAGAATAGTTGTATAGGAGAGAATCTGAACTGGAGTGATCCTTTGATTGTTGAGATTCTTCGACTGTCGTATTTCTAACATCGATTGACCGGTGAAAGAGAATTCACTGGAAGTGAAAGCGGGAGCTGTTGAGTTCGCGTATGTTGGTGAATTGGTGGAAGTGTGATCATCCGATATGGGATTCACTTTGGTGAAGTGTATTGGTCATGTGCATGAAGATCCAAACAAAAAGATCCAAGCTAGCAGTTGCATACCTAAAAGTATGCGAAGGCATGTAATTTTGTTTCTAGTTTTTTAGATGTGATTTCTTCCCATGTTCACACTAAGGGGGGAATGTTATGCCCTATATCGTGCTTGATATTTTAAGCACTGCATCTCCCCCTATAGATTTATGATAAGACTAATGTTTTCCTAGAACACTTCCTTTTTCTATCCCACATCAGGATACTTGAAAGGTTTCACAACTTCTTCTCTTTGGATGTGTTGTATTTTTCTTTGATGTTCTTGTGTGTGTGAAGATTTTGCACATGTGGTAACCAACAAAGGTTATTTATTTTCAACTTATAGTTCCTTTAGATTCTATTGACCTTATATGGCATGCTTGATGTGTATCATTGACAAACCTTGTTCCTTTTTATTATTGCACATGTGCACATATAAATATGGGTAGTATTTTACCTTGTGCCATTTTGCATAGTATGCACAAGATATATTCTTGAGGAACTCACATTGATAATGATCAGGTGATCCATAAGTGTAGCAAGTACCCTATCCGTACCTACCTCCACGAACACCATGGACTTTGCCTTG
This sequence comes from Taxus chinensis, assembly GCA_019776745.2. Taxonomy (NCBI): domain Eukaryota; kingdom Viridiplantae; phylum Streptophyta; class Pinopsida; order Cupressales; family Taxaceae; genus Taxus; species Taxus chinensis. Next base: position 622,229,439 of record CM034149.1, on the reverse strand, counting down.
ATATCCTCCCTTATATCTTCCATTGTTTTTATGTCTAGGTCCATTATTCTACCCTTCACATGCATGTGAACTACTCTCTAGTGCATAGTTATTCCTCTAGAGACTTGTACAAATATGTAAATATCTTATGTGATAGTCCCCTTCTGAATAATGTCAACAATCCACTCACAAACCATTTCATGTGTTGACTTTGATGGATATCATACGAGCTCGATCTTCAAGAATAAAGTCTTGAATTATGTATCATATTCCTAGACACTTTCATATAGTCCTTGTTTAATATCGTTGAGCACGTTGATGCTCTTCTACCCAAATTCAAGAATGTGAAATTCAGCTAAGAAGGCAACACACAAAGTGTCATAGTCCACTTCCATCTATTGTGGATCATACGTTCTATACCAGTTGTACATGCGACCTTACAATGTAGTTGCAAACTGACTAACCTTCCTATCTGATGTGGTGATTCCCTTAGCTAGCCACAAGAGCTCACATTTGTGCACATGTTCCACAATATCTTATACTCCTATTTACTTAGGTAAGTGGAGTGAAATTTCATAGAAAATATGAGGATGTTGTTATGGTGGTGGGTTATTTCCTTTTCCCAGATTAATATTTCTTATGGGAGGACCAGATCTTGACCCCAAACTTCCACCAGGATTTCCTCCACTTAGGGGAGGACCAGAGCCTCTTAAGCCTCCTATCGTTGGTGCTTTTGTATGCATGCCTGATGAAGAACTGATCTGCATGCCAATAATCTATCCTAGTGCTTCACCAATATTACCACTTCCAAAGAGTAGCGAACCTATAGTCTGTCCTTGTTTTACACCTATAAGACTATTCCCAAACACAACTTACTGATTGTTTAACATTTGCTGAGCAGCAGAAGCCAATTGCATGTGTGTTACTTTTATCTGTTGCACCTCTTGAGTTGATACTAGTACGTATCTACTTGTATCTCCATCCCAATATGGTGATCCCTAATTACCTTCTTGTTCTCCACTACTATGATGATCCTCTACATGAACTTCAAAATCTTGAGTACCATGCACAAGGGATAAGGTTCTAGGGTGGTCCAGATATGCGCCAATGGATATTAAATATTCAATAGACTCACTTCCTTTAGATGCTGAGGGGGTCCTCCTACACTTTCCCAATATTAAAGGGACATAGTCCTACAACCCCTCACTCTCCTCAAGGTTCTCGACACTTCCACTCAACCCTACTCCTCTCTATCTTAACACCTCTTCAATCACCCTTTCTTTCACATTACTATATATGTGTAGTATTTCTTCTCTCTCTACTTCCATATAACTTAATGCCATATTTTCAAACCCCTTCCCTTGTCCTTATTGGAGGGTGTTTATCTAGCCATCAAAAATTTCTCAAATCTAATTTCAACCATCAATATCTTGATATAAAATGGGAGTGCGTATAAGTATAATACTCTAGGATTTCTAAGAAACCTAAAATTAAGTTCCTTTGAGAATGAATACATAGAGATAACATATTTGAAAGTGTAATTCCTAAAGATACCTTCCCACCAATGATCTACTGCATGAGTCCATGGTGCATCCAAGTCATCCAATTCCTGATACCTACTCTGACTCCAAACTTACTTTCATCTAATCTTGCTTCCTATGTTCTATGCATACATTATTAACCACTCATACAATTCCTGTGGAAAGAAGCTAAAAAATGTGTCATAAAGCTCATCATACAAATTATCTTTGACCCATTTACATGTATCAAAATCAACACCAATATTGTAACTTCATGTACACTACTCTTCACCTTCATGTAGCCAATGTTTAATATTCTCTAGGGATTTCCAAAACGCCAAGTGTGCACCTCATCTTGTTAGTCAAAATGAAATAAGGTCCCAATAACAGAAAACAAATATCACATCATAGTCTAGGTTTAACCAACATTTTCATGTGCACTAGCACATCACCCAAGAAAAACCTAAGGACTCACCCAAAGCGTGTGTAACTCTACCAGGTTCCTCCTTTGTATGTCTGCCAAGATATATTTCTTGCAACCATGGCTAACATAACATGTAAACATACCATAGGAAGAACATGATCTACTGTAACATGCACAAGATAATTAGTCATCAACCAAAAGGATATTTATGTTAAGTATACTCATGATGCATTACAATATGATAGGCTCAACCAATATCCATTATAGACTCATGTGTAAGGAAGGACTCATACATGGACTCAAACTCTATATAGAGTTACTCAAACTGACTCAATGACAAACCCCAATTACATGGATATCTACACCTATATATAGGGTGGGAAATTTTCCTTCACCCCTTACATGCTTTAATCTAAACTTAAATAACTCCTATACATAACTTGCATGATTTTCCAACTCACACTTCCTATAAATAGACACCTAGCATGTGGCTCTCCATGCGTGTCTTGCTTTAGATCTGGAAGTTCCATATTTATCATGTACACTATAAATAGCCTCTTCTACATGTGGTATAAATATATCTACCTACTTCATGCATGCTTTATGTCTATTATTAGCCCTGCATATGCTTTATCCATGATTTTGTTTATTTTTAGCTTTTCCTTGAAAATCACGTCAACCCTTGTTTTTTTTCCTAGTTTTAGCTTGCCTTGGAAATCTGACTAACTGTTGGATCAGTTATTCCTGCGTGAAACTCTTCACGCGTGCTACTTCATTCCTCCTGCGCGTACCTTTGCACTCTTATATAAATCTTTGTAAATAATTCGTTCCTCTCTTAACATGTATCCTTTGAATTTCTTGCATGTCTCATACTTAGTCAATTTTTTGGCACAAGAAAAGATCATTTTTGAGATTATTTATGCTTTAGTTTCAGGTTTTAGAGAACTCTGGTTTGTTTTGCTATCTCTATTCTATCTATAGTTTATTTTCATTATGTGGATGGTTAATTAACAATTGGCCTACTAAATTTTCCAAAAAATTGGTGCCACTACCAGGGAAGCACCAATTTAATTTTTCTTAAAGGTTCCTTGTTTGATTTTCACTTCTCTGGTATATTTTACAATATTTATGACACAATTTATTCTCACATTTTTTTTTACAAATCAATGCAATGTTTTGTTTGATTCAATCCTATTTGAGAAAATTGTGGTGTCGTTTTTCATCTTTGTGGTTATAATCATAATATTTTGAGACTTGAACACAGACACCATGATACATTATTCATATTTCCACAAATAATTTAGGTATACAACATGTATATGTATGCTATGTATATCTTCATGGTAATCCATCATATTTTGAGATCATTTAGCCCAAGTATTTGCTAAATATTTGTTAATATGTTGTCCCTTGGTCCTATGTTTCTCATAGTGACTTAAAATTTACAAATTTGGAAGGGATACAATCTACTTTCAAAGTTAATTCATCAAATAAATATCAAGAACTCCCACCAATACAAATAAAAATCAAAGAGAAAAAAATTTGGAAACATGTATAAGGGAAAGGTTCCTCTCACACTCAGAGTTCTAATTGTACTTCTATCTTGTTCCCTTTAAATTGTGGAGAGAATATTTTAATTGAGAATATTTATAAGAACTATGATTTTATTTCTGACTAATTTGAATCATTTAATGAAAATATTAGTTGTATAGTTCATTCTACCTTCATTTGTGCAAGCATTAGCAGAAATCCTTCCACTAGAAAATATCACAATCTTTTGTTTTCCCCTTCGTTCAAAGGAAAATAAGTTTTTCAAATTCATTCCTCATTTAAAAAGTTTACTACCATTGACCTCTAAAATCTAGATAGCATTCCTCTTGGTGATTTTAATGAAAAATAAACTCAAAATACTTTCAATCACATTGTTATTCTTGATACCCCATCTCCCAATCATCCTCTCGAGAAAAAAAAACCTGATGTAAATCACAATATCTCTGGAAATAACAAAGACTTAAATTCCTTTAGTCATGCTAGAGTTCCTTTCCCATTGTTGGGAGAAAATATATTTAGACAAAAATGATTTCTTTGAAATGAAAGTTTATCCCAATGAAGTACTTACTGAAATAATAAGGATGGTACCAAAATTTAAAGGAAATAATGTCATTTTAGGCAATCAATTTTTTTTTTTTAAAGAATTAGATTGATAACTATGAAATTGTCTATAAAGATGTTGTTATCAAGTTGTTTAATCACACTCTAATGGAAAGTTATAGGGAGTGGTTTGATGACTTTCCTAATGTAAACATAGATTCATGACATGAAATGGAGAGAACTTTTAAGATGCAATTTAGTGAAAGAATAGACCCCAAATTTCTCATGAGTGATTTTGATAATATCAAGAAATACCTTATGACTGTGTGAAATATTTCAATGCGAGATTTAATCAATTCATGATGAAGCTACCTAGAAATGTTAGACACCTGAAGCATTATACCTTATCAAAAAATGTGAGGAATTTGATCTTAAAGCTAGTTTTTATCTCAGAGAAATAATATAAGGCAATCTTATACAATGTATACTCAAAGTATGCATGGTTATCTATGCATGAAGTCAATAAATAATAATCAGCATCCTGTGCGTAAGCATACTTATTATAACAAAACAAGGAAATGAAAAATAAAAAAAACATAACAGTGAATGAAAAGAAACATGTGAAATGGAAATCTAATCTAAATGAAAATAATTCCTTATTACAAACACCAAGAAGCTTTAGTTATAGTAGGGCTTCAACCTATTTCCATTAAAGTAATTAGGAAACATAGTTCCATCTAGCACATGTAACTAGAAAGCACCTAATTTAAATGTCTTGGTTACTATAAAAGGTCCTAACTAATGCACCTTTAATTTCCCTAGATGGTGCGCAAAATTGGAATCATAGAGAAGGACCATCCTTCTAACTTCAAACGTCTTATTCTTAATGTGCCTATCATGCCATGCCTTCTGTCTTGTCTTATCATTCTTGTGGCTCCAACATGTAATGGCGCACTTCTCATCTCACTGTATTAGTTTATCAATGATTTATTCAATATCCTATTCATCATCTAGTCCACCTATACACGTAATACGTAGGGATGATAACATGAATTCAACTAGCAGTACTAATTCCATGCCAAACACCAACTGAAATGGTGTGGCCTTATTCAATCTTTTATAAGTGGTCCTATATGATCGAAGTATAACTGACACTTTATCATCCAAATATTTTCTTCCAACGTCACATATTTTTGTCAATGTCTGTCCCAAAATCTTATTGAAAGATTTTGTAGTACCATTGGCTTGAGGGTAATAAGGGGTAATTTTATGATGTGCCACCATAAACTTTGCCAAAAAATTTCTAATTGTATCATTTAAGAAATGAGTTTCTCTATCACTTGTCAAAGTTAATGGGAAGCCATACATGTTAATGATATTATCTCATAAGAAACTTATTGTTGTGACTATCATATAATAATTTGTAGGTATTGCCTCTACCCATCTTGTAAGATAATATGTAAAAGTAATAATGTAGCACACACTATTCCTAAGTGCAGGTAGTGAAATAGGTCCTACAAAGTTAATAACCCACTTTTCAAAAGGCTCTACACTTGCAATAGGTCACAACGACATTTCATCTCTATGTACAGGTTTTCCAAGGCACTGATAATGATCACATGCCTTGACATATTTGTTAGTATCTTTATACAAGATTTCCCACCAAATTCCAACCATAAGGATCTTGCACGTGGTGGCATCACAAGTGTAATTTCCTCCTGCTATTCCACCATGAGATTATTCCATAATAGACTCACACTCATGTTCTAGAACACAATGGCGTAAAAATTCATCACGACCTAACTTGTAAAAATATCCAACAATTAACTGATAAGGCACCACACGTATAACAAGCTACTTATTTTATGATTTCTTCATTCCTTCACGTGTTTGTCTAGTACACATAAGCACTGCAATATATTCCAATTCTATGGGAACGCGATTCAATCTAAACAACTACACATTGGGCATAATATCTTCAATTCTATGCACATCCTCACTATAATTAATCCTTGATAAATGGTTGGGCCCTGAATTGCTTTTTCCTAGTTTTACAACAATGGTGAAATCAAAATCCTGAAATAGAAGTATCCACCTGCAAATGCACCCTTGAAAAATAGGCTTTTTGACCAAGTACTTGAGCACCATATGATCTGTATAGAAAATAAATGGGGTTTCCAACAAGTACTGTTTGAACTTATGCAACATGTAGATCATAAAAAAATATTTGCACTCTATAATTGTGTAATTATTATCCATAGGTGTTAAATTTCTTCTTGCAAAGAAAATACGATGATCCAAAACTTCTTCTCTTGGTTACACCAACACTACACTAATTACCATGCCAGAGGAATCAACATGAACATGAAAGGGCTTATCCCTTGAAGGAAAGTGCAGAATAAGTTCAATAGTAAGCCAATCCTTCAATGTCTCAAATGTCTGCTGTTAAGAATCACCATAATAAAAATTCCCTTTAAATTTTAACAATTCTTTCGAGGGTGTGACAATATTTGTATAACCTTTAATGAATTTCCTTTAGTAGCTCGTGTGTCCCAAGAATCCATGTACCTCACTTTAATTGGTAGGATCTTCTAAGCCCAATATCATAACTATATTGGCTAGATCTACCAACAATCCTTTCTTGTAAATGATATGGCCTAGTAAAAAAATGTTTAGCAAAGATGCACTTTTTAATGTTAAGAGAGATGCTCAATTTCCCACACCTCTCAAACGTGAGTCTCATATTATCACAATGATCCTTGACTAAGCCATTTATTGTTCAATCATCTAAATATAATTGCAAGAATTTATGAATAAAATATTGAAATGCCTACACAATAATACACGAGAACACCGCTGACACATTTTTTAGTTGAAAGGGCAGAATTGTGTATGTAAAAATTTTGCACTCATTGGTGAAAGTTTTCTTCTCTTGGTCTTATTTTACGATGCATACCCAGTGATAACTTGAAAACCCATCTATAGAGGAGTATATCTCGTGCCTTGCAACTCCTTCAAGGATTTATTCTATGAAAGGGGTGGGAAAGGGATCTATGAGACATGAAGCATTCAAATATCTATAATCCACACTCCATCCTTCTTATTTATTATGACCATAGGGCTAACCCATTCAGATTCCTCAATCATATATTTAATTCTAGACTTGAGCATGTTATCAATATCCTCCTTCACCTTCATGCACATGTTAGGATTCATCCTATAAGGCCTCTTCCTAACTGGGTGTGTACCTTATTTCAGCTTGATCTTCATCTCTCCTAAAGAAGGATGCACACCTTTTCATTCATGATAGCCCCATGGGAATAAGTCCTTGAAGTCATGCAAGAGCTCAATGATCTTTGCTACTTATTTATCTAACCAGTAATCACCAATAATTTCTTCCTTGGGTTCATCCTCAGTACCAATGTTAACCTTCTTTATATTCATGAGAGCATGGTACATGCGTGCCTTCTCATATGCAGAATCCATTGCCTCATGTGAAACTTCAGTGTGGTAAATATCCAATTTTCAACTTCCTCATAATCAATCATATATAACAGTTTACCATTTTCTTTTTCTTTCCAGGTGCAACCCATCTATATCTCTTCTGTTTCTTCAAAATCAAGGCATGCCTTCAGATCAGGTTCTTCAAAACATTCTTGCATGATATCTTATGCCTTCGCATTATCCCCCAAATTGACACGCTTCAATATCTATAATGTTTCATGGAATGGAGGCTTAGTAGAAAAGTAATCACAAGTTTGGATCATACCTACAATCATCTCTTGCCAATTTTTGTTTCTCTTTTTAGGTCAACATGGACATACCATGCACGTGCACAACCATACAATGTGGAGTATAAATTGTGTACAAAAATTTATGGTGGTAATGCCTACTCATTGTTGGGTTAAAAAATTACTTCCTAAGTGTTAGAGGCACATGAGAATATGGCACATAGAAGTTCAGTAGAAGAAGAGCACGTCAGGGAAAGTCAGAGTTAGGAGTTTTCCATTTTACATGTTGTGGCTAAGTATAGATGTTGAGTGCGAGACACACATGGATAGGAAAAACATGAAGATTGGAGACAAATCAAGGCTATTTTGGGATGGATGGAAGATCAAGATACATGTAGATTTTTGGGCTAAAAATAGGATTGGAACTGAAGTTATCTATAGGAGATCTATTATTAGAAGAGATTGCATGCTCCCTTGTATATTTGTAAGAGGCACACGACTATTCTTAGCATGCAACCTATTTTGAGGATGCTTAGGTAGTGAAGGGAATGTCCCCACCCCTATATATATGTATTAATTTACATGGTTTTAGTATCCTGTGAATGTTTGTAAGGTTATGCTACTAGATTATGAGCGCACATGACCTATGGTGACACTAATATACATGTATTCAACTTTTGTGGTTTATAGTGATTAATAAAATGGATTTTTATGGTTGTATATTGGTTGTAGACATATCTGTGACTAGATTTTACACGGTAAACCTGATATTGATTCTTGTTTAGTTCATTCTTGCACATGGTTGTGATGTGGTTTTATTTATGGTTTACCCTTGCATGTTTTGTTATGGCTATGTAATATATGTTTGTTCACGCTAACTACTTGAAAAAGCTGTCATAAAAGAGGGACCTGGTATCCTTGTGCACTTTGGGTGAGTGCTTAGATCTATATGTGTGATGTGCCAATGCACCTTGGGTTGTTCTTGGTAAAATAAAAGAATACATTTTGGTTCCATTTTCGGGACTTGTTTTCAAGTTATTGTAAGGATGTTGTATGATGAAGATGTATCAATTAACTTTGGCCAATATTGAGAGTTGGGTAGAGAATTTAGAGGAAGATTTTGCTCACAAATTTAACACTGGCCCTGATTTTGATGTGGGCACATGTGTTGAAGAACATTTGTATCATGAAATCTATGAGACATTATTTTATTGTTTCCCTATAGAGTTGTATGAGTGGCTGGTAGCATATGCATCGAAAATAAATTGGAGGTATAGAAAAATTATAACGACTCAGGAAGATTACCGGACTCTGCATGATGCTAATTCAGCTTGGACATGTGCTGTAGACCACTGGTAGAGTGTTGTTCTACATAGTTACACTTTGTAAAATGGTTTTGAATTTTTCATGTCTAAAGGTTGCTGAGTTTCATTTCTTGTGTGAACCCAAAGGATATTATTTGTGCACTATCCCTTTAGCTATTCAGATCTTGATTGTAACTCTAGATTTGGAAAAACACCCTATGGATAGCTAAATCCCATTGTGCACAGAGGCAGGAGCAAGTGTGGTGAAAGATGACACACCTGGAAGTGGAAAGGTAGAGAGAAGAAAGGTGACTTAAGTATAATGAAGCACATGAGAGGGAATTAAAAAAGAGACATGACATTGAGGAGTCTTTGGAGTTAAGGAGGGAGATGGCTTAGGAAGGGCTTGGGGCTCATGTGGAAGACATGGAGGTAGAGCATATAGTTCTTCCATCGTTAGGAAAACATGGTAGATGCCCCCCCTTGGATTCTGATGAGAATATGTTTGAGGAAGAACAATTAAGAGCCATGGGCACACATCTGATCCAACCTTTCGACCTAGCCCTTGTGCTTGGTGTTCCATTCCCTGATATATTTGTGGAGAATCAAGCTTGTGTAGGTACTTCATCAGTGACAAGTAGCTTCTGTTTTCCTTTAAATACAAGAGTTTTTCAAATGGTCACATTGTCTTCTTTTTTTGGTGGTCGTATTGGTGGTATATTTTTTGGCGCATCATATGCACAAAGCATGGGCGCATAGAAAATTTATAATACATATGGGAGTAGCATAACTTCATGGACCACGGGCATTCAATTTATCACAATAGTTGGGACATAATGAAACACATCCTCTGGTCTAGTGCCCACTACAGGATGAGGATTTGGAGGATTAAGTGGTTCGAGATCTAGTGGAGCTAGTGGTTCCATAGGTGGAGGGAATACATGAGGTAATATAGGTTATGGATCTGTTGGGCATGGTCCGCACCAAACCTAAAATTTTTATTATGAGATGTATCTTCACCTACCTGAATACAAAGGAATTGAAGATACAACTGAGCAGGTACACATGTGTGAAATAATATGGAGCACTAAGGAAATAAAAAATCCTGAGCGTAAGGAAAGTCAGTTTACTACTACTTTGTAAGGGCACACACATAGTTGGTACATGAAGTATGATACAAACTAGACTTGTGTAGAATATACCACGCTTCGTGATGCTTTCTTACTTGAGTTCCATATACCTGATTTTTAATAGAGAAGCATCAACTTGTTGAAGGACATTAAGTAGGGCATGAATGAGAGCGTAAGGGAGTATGATGCACATTTTAAAACTTTTCTATCAAATTTTCCTTATGATATTCACCCTAGCCAACATGCAGAGTGGTTTGTTGGTGGTTTGATCACACCTGTTAGAAGGACACTTTCTCATAAGAAATTTATAGATCCACGTGAGTATTTGGAGGTAGCACTGTGCACTAAGGAAGTTGGAAGCATAAATAATGGAATTAGCCCATTTTTGGAAGCATAGATTGCATATATGGAAAAATAGTTGGAATTTTTTTTTTGAGAATTCAGCCCATGAGATGGGCACTAGTATTTTGTGTACAAATTTCAAGGTGGAATGACATAGTAAGGATAGTTTCCCTCATAAATCGGTGCACACTATGTTGTTAGATTGTGAGATCTACCATATAAATCATGATTTGAGTAGGTGCCCCCTATTGCAGTGTGTGATTAGGAAGAGTGTGTCTTGCTATTGTAAGATTTGTAAGACTACCACTCATGATACAAAGAATTACATATTGATTGATTAGATTCATGATGTCATTGGAGCTGGTGTAAGTTAGACAAATGTTAAAAACAATTCTAAGGAATAAGGTGAACATCATAATCATAATCATAATGAAGGGAACACTGGTGGAGGTGGTAGAGGTATAGGTTACCATGGAGGATTCAAAGGCCGAGGTCGTAACAGTGGAAGAGGTGAAATCCCATGAGGGACCTATTTCACATACATATCTCTAGATCATTATAGGCACGAATGCCCTTAGAAGATTTTTTTCTCCTAGCATGGAAAGAATCACAAGTTTGACGAATACCTAGAATTCTATGAGCATATGAGCAAGAAGTACAGGTAGGATAAGGGTGTAGGAATGGTTAGAGTACAACGTGCTATGGAAGGTCAGTGGATTCCGAAGTTAGCAACTGATCTTTATGGTGATACTTGTGTTAGTGACTACATGCGTTGAGGATGTGCACACTCATGAGAATTCAAAGCAGAAACTTGTTATTACAAAATAGGAGGTGTTGCATGCAAAGTATACAGATCATTCCCATCAGAAATAAATCTATCAAGAAACTATGGAGGTTATTATAAACTTGTAGGGTGAGATACAATGCTTGAAAGAGTAGTCACAGAAGCTGGAGAAAGAAAAATTAGTTAAGATTCCTCAAAAAGATGTTGTTGACTTAAAAAAGGTTTGTAATATGCTATGCTAAGAAAACATCATTAGTTTATTAGGGGGATGGTTAAGGGAGAAGGTACCATGCATTGGAGTTGAGCATGAGAGATAGATATTGCATGTGAATTTACCTCCTCATAGTCTTGAATATTATAAAGAGATCACTTTGAATATAGTTGTTGATGGATGGCTATTGAGTAACATTATAATTGATACATGTACAAAAGTGAATGTACTCACCTTGGACACATGGAATTTTATGGGGAGACCACCATTACAGTCATCTTCAAATGTGATGTATATGGTGAATAGGACTAGAGACATGCCCGTTGGAGTATTGAAGGATGCTACTATTACTATATAAGGGGCCAATTTTACTGGGGACTTTGAGGTCTTGGAACTTGCATAAGCGGATGGTTTTCTAGCATTACTTGGGTGCCCTTGGTGTTATGCAAATAATGTTGATCTGTGCTTCAATAAAGGTTATATCAGTTTATAGAATAAAGAGGAGCACATGCTTATTCCTTTAACAGATAGAAAAGATGCACCTTATGTAGAACCTTTGAGTGAAGAGTATTTGAACATGATCTATGTGCATATAATTAGAGATCCTGAAGTGCTTGAGCCATTAAAGGAAGGTGTTATTCATTGGAATGATGCACAGTTCATGAGTGATAGAACTAGTGTTTCCTATGAAAACTGGGTGCATGAGACTTATAAAATGGTTGGGCATGAGATGAATATTGCAGTTACTCATGTAAGTAGGACACATTGTGTTAGGAATTTGGGCAATAACAGGTACTAAGGTACACTGGAAAAGGAAATCTTGATGTGTTTTTGCGCACTATGGAAGCCCAGTGGATAGAAGGAATATGCTAGTATATACTTTGCATGGGACAACAACGCACTAGTGGATTTCACACAAACATAGTGTTTTAGAGTGGTGAGAGGTGAGAATCACCATCTCTACTAGGTTTCTTATGAGCATTACACCTACCAAGACATGTGAATTTCATGGGGGCCTGATGATTTGCATCACGTTCAGGAGTGTGAGAGACTTTGAACAAAGGGGCAAGAGGCATTACCACCTTCACTGTGGGTGCATAAGTTATACTTAAATTTTCATGGCTATGCGTGTGCATGGTATGTTTATGCAGAGTTGAATAGAGAAATAATAAATTGACAAGAATTGACTGCGGGTATGATTAAGACCTTTGACTATTTTTTTACTAAATCACTAGTGAATGAGGCATTACAAATTATGAAGTTCTTGAATATGGGAGATAGTGCAATGGCTGAGGATATTATTAAGGAATTACTAGGTGAGTCAGATATGGAGGTGTGCTTTGAAGAAGAAGAGACCGATGAAGAACAACTTGGGCGTGCCTAGTTATAAAAAGAGAAAGGTAAACTGGTTTACATGATTGATGAAGAGGAAGTGGAAAATTTGTATTTTGATCATACTATGGGTATGTGCGAGGTGTTAGAAAATGCATATGAGAAAACACGCACGTATCACGAGCCTATGAAAATGAATAAGGTCAATATTGGAACAAATGTAGAACCTAAAGAGGACATTATTGGTAATTACTAGTCTGAGTTGGAAGTTGCAAAAATAATTGTGTTGTTACGTGACTTCCAGGAATTATTTCCTAGAGGATATCATGAGTTGAAAGGGGTACATCAATCTTTGGGTAAGATGAGGATCAATTTGAAGGATGGTGTACACCCAGTTAGGAAGAGGCCTTACAAGATGAATCCTAATCTACATGTCAAGGTAAAGGAAGGGATTGATAAGATATTGAAGTATGGAATCATTGAGCCTATTGAGGAGTTAGAGTGGGTTAGCCCTATGGTGATAAGCATAAAGAATGATGAAAGGATAAGGATCTGTGTGGATTATAGGGAGTTGAATGCTACTTGTGTAATAGATCCCTTTCCTACACCATTTACAGAGGAAATTTTGGAAGGCATTACAGGGCGTGTGATATACTCCTTCACTAATGAATTCTCTAGATATTGTCAATTACACATTACTAAAGAAGATCAAGAGAAGGAAAATTTCACCACTAAGTGGAGAATTTTTGCATACGCAACTATGCCTTTTAGATTGAAGAATGTGCCTACAGTATTTTCACGCATTGTCGTGCAAGCATTTCAGGACTTTACTCATAAGTTTTTATAGGTTTACTTGGATGATTGGATTGTTTATGGGCTAATAAAAGATAATTGTGATAATTTAAGACTTATGTTTGAGAGGTGCCAATAGTTGAACATCTCCCTAAACATCAAGAAGTGTTTTTTTGCTACACCCTTTGGAACTATGTTGGGACATATCATATATAAAGAAGGCTTGTTGGTAGATCCTAATAAGGTTGTTGTCATTTTGGGCTTAGAGGAACCTATTAACCAGAGTGAGGTGCACAAAATTTTGGGGTATATAGGTTATTATAGGAATTTTATTAAGGATTATTCTAGGATAGCCGTACCCTTAGAGGAATTATTAAAGAACAAAGGTAAGTTCCATTGGGGTGAGACGCAACATCATGCATTTGAGACATTGAAGGAAAGGCCTACTTTTGATCTTATTTTGCGCTTTCCTTCATGGACCAAATCATTCCATGTGCACGTGGATGACTCTAGAATGGCCATTGGAAAAATATTAGCCCATCCTTGAGAGGGTGTTGTTGATCATCCTATTTTCTTTGTAAGTAGGAAATTGACCCCAGCTAAACAAAATTATAAAACTACGGAGTGCGAAGCATTGTCCATGATTTATGCATTGCACAAGTTTAGGAAATACTTTTTGGAAAATCCGTTCATATTTTAGATGGATCACATGGTAATTAAGTATTTGGTCAATAAGCTCATTTTTCAAGGGCGTATTTGTAGGTGGATTCTCTTGTTCTAAGAATTTGACTTTACAGTAGTTGTGGAAAGAGTAATTTAGGACTAGATCATTTATCAAGGATTAACTCAGGTGAGGACACACATAGTATTGAGGACATAATTCTAGATGCACAATTGTTTAGATTGAACGACATGCCCTTTGACTTAGAAGACATTGTTGTATTCTTATGTACTGGTGTGGCACCTCAAGGGATGAAGGCTCTAGAAAAGAAATAACTTGCCATACGTGTCGCGCCTTACATGTTAATTGATGGAGATTTATACAAATTAGGTCATGATGAGATTTTGTGCTCATGTGTACTTGTGCATGAGTGTGCTACCATTATGTAGGAAGCTCATGGTGGGATTGTAGGTGGAAATTATGCAAGAAATGCTACAACACATAAGATTCTATTGGCAGACCTTTTTTGGGAAATGATTTACAAGGATTGTATAGAGTATTGTAAGGCCCGTGACCATTGTCAACACCTTGGAAAGCCTATGCATAGAGATGAAATACCTTTGAGGCCTATTGCTAGTGCAAAACCTTTTGAAAAGTGGGATATTGACTTTGTGGGTCCTATTTCCCCTCCCGCACGTAGGACTGTATCACGTTACATTATAACTTGTAAAAACTATCTTATAAGGTGGGTAAAAGCAACCCCTACAAAGGATTACATGACAACTACAACATCAAGGTTTCTATGGAAGAACATAATAAATAGGTATGGACACCCACTAAGTTTGACAAGTAATAGGGGCACTTATTTTCTTAATGAGACTATCAGGATTCTATTGGCAAAATTTATAGTGGTACACCATAAAAAGAACACCCTATCACCCACAAGCCAATGACACTATTGAGGCTTTCAAAAATATATTGGGACATACATTGACAAAGATCTGTGATGTTGGATGGAAGGATTGGGATGAAAAAGTCTCTATTGTACTTTGGGCATATAGGACTACTTATAAAAGATTGAATAAAACCACACCCTTTCAGGTGATTTTTGGCGCGGAGGATGTTTTACTAGTGAAATTCATGTTACCCTCCCTATGTATTACATACACAGGAGGATTGGATGATGAGAAATCACTTGAAGAGTGCATAAATAAATTGATGTTGTTGGATGAGAGGTGTGCCATTGCTTGGTGGAACCAGAAGATAGAAAAGGCTAGGTAGAAGGAATGGCATGATCAACATATTAATAATAATAAGATTAAAGTTAGATAAATGGTTCTTCTAAATGATTCAAATTTTTTGCACCATCCTATAAAGTTACAAGTGCATTTTTTGGTACCATATGTTGTGACTTATATACATAATCTAGGAACTTGCCAGCTATAGACACTGGATGGGACACAGTTTCCTAATTAATTCAACGAGAGTAGGTTGAAGCCCTACTCTAAATAATTCTTCTTGGTGTTTGAAATAAGGAAGTATTTCGATTTAGATTAGATTTCCCTTAATGCATTTCATTTATGTGTTTCCTTTCAATGTTGTTATGCTTTATCAATTTAGTTCAATGTTTTTTTGTAATCAACGTGTTTGGGTGCCAAAATATGGTTACTATCTATTTATGTCATGCGCAGAGGACCACACACAATTTTAGTGTAGGGTGGATCGAGAATAAATGACTGGTGCCTTGTTATAGATTGATGTGCATTGTAAAATTACAGGAGCTCATAGTGAAGATAGTGTTGGAGAAGAAATTCTAAGAAAGTTTCTGAGATGAAGACCACGTGTAGAGGGATGGGAACTCAATATAACATGAGATAGATTGCAGCATTGGAAGCTATTTTGTATGAGGCACATTGGATAGGTACTTCAGCCCTGGGAGGCACATGTAAGGAAATTCGTGCCAAAGAAGTAGTGGGTGTGCCAAAAGGTTATGACTGAGGTGCAGAAGAGTTAGGCATGGAAGGACATGATGTAACATGTGGAAGAGAGAGGAGGTGGAATTAATTCCCCGTATAGTGGTAGTTGAGGAGAAATTAATGTGGGGAATTTTGAAACAAGATATTAAGTTGGTGATTGCAACATTACTATTACCTTACATCCTTTGAGCTATCACATTTGAGAAGAGAAATGATGTGCTTAGCGGGAAGAATAAGCTAGTAACCAATGAACCAGGTGAAATCATGGCACACTAGTGAAAAAATTCTATGGGCAGGTGTGTTTGAGTTTTTCAGGTGGGTGAGGAAGAAGGGGTTATGTAGTTAGGGTTTCATGGAGGTAGATTTACAGTTAGGGAATGAAGAATCCAAGGGTTTGATTTGATTTTGGGGCATGAAGGGTAAGGAAGTGGAAGGGTTATAGTTTACAGAGCATACCAAGCATTAGAGAAGAACAATGACACGTAGGAGAGCTCCAGTTGTTAAGAGGGAGACTGAGGAAAAAGCAAAGGAGTGGTTGGTCGAAATACAGTACCCAAAAGAGGTGATCGAAGGAAGGCCATGGAAATCAAAGATAACCCAATGCAAGATAAGTTAATTCAATCACAAGATTGAGAAAACCATCAAAGACATAAATACAGAGACCATTCAGAAGTCTAATAGGAGGAAGACCAATGGACATAGGGTTTTGGAAAATTATTGGAAAATGAAGGAGTTATGCAAATTTCTGAGCTGCCTTTCTTTGGAAATCCTGATCATTTATACCAGTGTCTGATATTGTGTGTGCATGAATATTTCTATTACTTCGTGAGTAGGAGGATGCAGATTATAGAGAATTTGGTTGGAAAGGTCATAGGTTTGTGCGACTCTGGTTCAAATATTGTAGGTGACTTATAAGATGATGAGGGTGTAAAAGTGAAGGCCACTACATTTTAGTACAAAAAAGGGGACGAGTGTTCAATGTCATAAGCATTGATGATCTAGCTACAAGGGTAGCGACACGGTTATTCGGTTGCAAATTAGGTGCCTTGGAGAGATGGAAAAAATTCATTAAGTGCTGGTTACATATGGTACGCAAAATGGTGACCAAGACTTATTATAATAATGCGGGTTACATTGTGGAGGGCCTAGTGGAAGAAGCGTGCACCCAAGTTGATAAAGGTGACAAGATAACCTAGGGTGCTATTTTAATCTTTTGTATTTAGTGAAATCGGTGTTCTTGACAAGCCAAGGGAAAAAGTATGGGAATATCCCATGGAAAATAAATCACCTGTAAAGAAGTTCTCCAAGTACACATACTATGGTTCAATATCAAACTCTTATAAGGAGTGCCACAAGAAGTGGTTTAGGAGGATGCACTAGGTGTTTGAGGGAGAGTGGAACATACCATGTGAACTTACTAGTGTGTTGGATGGAAAGAAGAGTTCACGGCATAGCAAAACTTCTATCTAGGAACATTTTTCATGAAGACGGGTGAGAAGAACCCATGGTGTAAGTTACCTTTCACCTTTACTACTTGATATTTTGAAGACTCGGTGAACATGTTACATAACGTGTGTAAGTTAATGTTTGATGCTGACAAAGTACATGTATACTTTCATATTCTGTGCAAGACATATGTATGGCCCAATAAGGAGGCATATGTGGAGGATATGGAATAAGAAAACATCGACATAACTTTGAAGGTCATGGTAGTAAGAAAGATTGAGCCCGTGCGCATGTATGTATACTTGAGGCCACTGTTTAAGAATGGGAAAGTGGTCGTAGGAGAGGACTTATATTTACTAGGTCCTCCAAAGGGAAAAAATACTATGGGAACAAGGATGCTGGTGGAATAGACACCCCTTAGGCAGGAAGAACAAGCACATGCAAGCTTTCATAATGTCCTAGAGCACAAGGAAGTGGAGAAAAAAGACAAAAATTCCCTTGATCATGGTAGAAGACAATTACATAGAAGGAATATAGGAGCAGATGCTAGCGTTGGACCCTCACATCCAGTAAGGAGATCACCACACATAAAACTAGGGAAGAAGGAGGGGGAAGGAAGGAATAAAAGGTGAAAGTATATACCAGTTAAAGATAGTGATGAGGAGAAATAGTCAGGTGAGGAAGTGCATAATGAAGTATCCACACATAGCCTTGGACTTGGGGAGGATGAAGGAATTGATGGTGGGCACCCACAGTTTGACACAAGAGTCCCCAAAATGATCTTGCATGGAGATGAGGAAGAAAGCTACGCTGGCAGAGATACAAATATTGAAGATAATGTTGTGCACCTAACCATGGGACCTGAAGAATAAGAAGTAGAATAAAAGGAGGGAATTGGAACACATGAGCACATAGATGAGTGCATGAGTGAGACAAAGGATGAAAATATGGCAAGGACACAAAACATCAGCTATGTTGATGATGCGACAAAGATAATTTACACCAGGTCCCAGAGTATTGTTGTGAAGGAATGTTTGTATTGGTGGGAGATGATGAATCTTGAGATGGCAACCATAAACACCATAATATAGTTATCATGGAATATATAGAATCACATGGATGATCCTAAATTTGATGTGTGTGAAGATTCATGTGTCTCTTAGAGGATGAAGAAATCCCCAAATTACTTCATTATAACCATCAAGCTAACTCAGTTTTCTGACGAACAAGTAAGTGATGCTTTGATAAAGGTATCTGTAGAGGTTGTGCGCAAAAATAGAGATAATGTAGAAACTATTTAAACTCTGTTAGAGGATAGAAAGTATAAATAAGTAGATATTAAGTGCCTGACAGGAGAAAGATAGAAATGAGGTGAAGTCATGTGTAGTTCTTGATATGGTAGAGAAAATTGGTGATGATATTTTACAGGAAAGGCCACAGTATGAAGAGAGGGTGGCTGAGAGATTCCCATCTACTCTACATTACTTGTGTGTGTTGGTTCAATTAGTGTTGTATGAGGGTGCATTTAGAATGCCATGACCAAAGGATTTTGGTGCATAGGAGGAGAGGAATAAGGCAACAATAGCGCGTTGAATCACCAGATACAAGTATTTGTTCCAGACACTAAAATAAGAGATGAAAAAGGATATTTTGGCATTGAACATGTGTGTAGATCCCGAGGTTATAATCAAGACAAGGACTATGGTGGAGGAAAAGGAAGTCCTTGTGGTAATGAAGAATGAAACACTTGGGCATGAGAAGAGGATGACATTGGTAACAGAAAAGTGCCATGCGCTCACAGCAACCTGAGACCCTCATAAAGAGAAGATAAAGGAGACTAGGAAAATTATAGCCTGACGTATGGATCTGATGGACATGATGATCTCAAGTCTAGAAAATGTCCTGTTAGTGTTTGTTTTGAGCTCACACCATGTTTTGAGTCCTCAAAATATTTTGTTTTCCACGTTTATAAAGGTTTGTAACACATAATAATTTGTTTACCTTTGAAAAAAATCAATATTGAACTGGGAAAGGTGCTGAATTTGTGTGTAAATTTGTTATGCTAAAATGCAAGTAGTCCTGTCCATGTTTTTATAGAAAAATAATTATGAAAATTTCCAATGAACCATGTATAAAATCCTTACAAAATTATTTGTGAGTTATTTAGTCCAAGTTCTTATGCAAACTGTAATATATTCCCTAATGCCTGAAAACACGTGGCGTATTTAGGTTGGCTTCATAGTATCGGGCCTAGCTTGAATGTTTGTAAAAGTGATATGAATGTGAAATATGAAAAATAATCCCTGAGGCCTAGTGAAGTATTCTAAGGAATATTCATAAGAGTACAATGTAAAATGTAGACACAACCTCACTCCCCAAAAGGAAACACATGTAAAGGTATCGTTGGAGCAGGGAGATGAGAATTTATTTCACCTGTGAATTTCACACCTGTAAAGTGCAACGTGTAGTTGTAAGTCTGAATCCCGAAGGGGAAAATGTGTCAAATCCGTAATCAAATTCGATAGAGGCTGATTAGGTTAGGTTTATAGTTTTGCACCCCTTTAACAAAAATTCAAAAAGAAAGCAATATGTGAAAAAGAAGGTCAGGAAGCCAGGTAAAAAGGGAAAAAATCCTTATGATTCTTTGTGACATGCAATTGGAAAAAAAAAACCCGAGACCTAATGACTTATGTACATGGACTAATCATAAGGCATACACAGGAGTGAAGAAATAAATGCATTATGCATGTTTTTTTTAGATTATGGGTAAAAGTGGGTTAAGGGGCCCTTCCTCGTACAATAAGGAGAGAAAGATATATCGATGAGGAATGAGAGAATCAACCTCTTCTAGTGGCACCGAAAAATAAGGAAACACAACAAACAATACAAATAAATAGCATAAACACAAAACCAAAATATCATCCCTTGGAACTCTTCCCGTGGGATCGAAGATGCATCTTGAGGGATTCAATGTTCCCTTTCTTTCTTTTATTCACCGTGGACCAGCCGTTACCTACATTCGGATTTACATTTTCTGATGAGTGACCCAGTAAGCTTGTTTTCATATTATTATTTTCCTGATGAATATGAAGAGAAGAGGGTGTAGTCCCAGTCTTACAACTCTCCTCTACCTTGTTAGACAAAGGGGGAGACTCCTCCCTAGAAGCTAATTCCTAATTTTCAGATTCTTCCTCGGAACTACAATTAGAATTACTGTCAACAACCAACTGACTTGGGTCCACATTCTTCCACCAAGAAGTGTGTCTACTTGCATGTTTCTTCCCTTTAATGAAATCTATAGCTAGATGACCAAGTGAAAAGAAAGTTCTACATCTGAAGGGGAAACCTTCATAATCCAAGTTTTGAGTCCAGATTCGGTCCTCCACCATAAGATCAATAGAGGCAGAAAAATCCGTTGAGGTGTTCATATCCACTAAAATGTGAGCATACATAGTATACTCATATAAGGTCGTTTTTATGTCAATAGCCACTATTTTACCCAGAGTGTCTCCAATGGCGATTAAACATTTCTCATCCTAGAACTGCAAGGGAAGATATGGCAAATGAACCCACACAGGTCTGATTTGAAAAGTTTCAGTGACTGGATTGAACATAGGGAACCATGGCTTCATGAGAAGGAAGTGGGATTGGAAATCCCACAATCTAGCAAATATTAAGTCTCTATATGAGATAATATCAAAGAATATAATGAAAAAACCTCTAGTTAAAGGGTAAACATCTAATTTATCATCCATTAAAGGCTTCCAAGAAGATGAGATCCAATCATGGAGAGCAGGAAGACCAGGACATAATTTTTTGAATCTACAAATAATTCCCTTTTCCTTGAAATAAGCCTTTGTTTTCAGAACAGTAGGTCCAAAATGCAAAGAGGAGGACAATTTGGCATGTGGCATAGCCTTTGGAGGAGGGTGTGCAGAGTATTTAGTAGCCACTAGGAAACTTTTGCAGTCACCTAGAATAACTGATCCATCCCTAGCCGCAAATGACACCCCATGACTCATTGAAACTGGGGAATGACCAGGCACAGGGGAAGCCAAACCCTCACCTACCAAGACGAACTGCTTAATGCCGCTTCCATCAATCCTGCCATTAGAGTGGGGGTTTTGATTAGGGTCCGTGGCATTTGTGAAACCAGTCTCTACTAGACCCACCAGACCTCCACGATCCACCAGTCCACTCTTAGCACTGCCACCGCCACTGTCGCTAGGTTTAGGGCATGGGTATTTTCCTGTATTTTCTACCATTTCCATTTTTATTATCTCACCCATTTGTTATGCATGTTACAAAGACGGTGTGTGGATCATTTTACAAAATTCTTCTGTGGCCCATTAAAAGGTTAAAAAGGGGTTCATTAATGCACTGGATGTATAGGAGTAAAGCCCACTAATGTATAGGACTCGTGTAAGGGAGATATATGGATGATAGGATGTGAAAAAGATTGCAATGGTTGAAAAGAAATAAAAAGATGAAAATTATGAAAATTCCCCACGAATGCAATCTTCGAGATTAATGCACAAATCTATAAGTCATTAATATGGTAGCTTGTTATAAAGTAATTTACTGATACTCAAAAGGTTTGATTTTTAAAATTATTTTCAAGTGTTATTGGAGGAGTGATAAATTAAGAATTATCCCCAACGATCAGAATCTAGTTGCAATGCTTTTCAGTCAAGTTTTGAGCAGCGACCAAAATTTTGTTAAAATGTGAGTTAATCAAGTCCCATATTTTCTGTGAAATTTTGAGAATCGGTTTTGAAAGGTGTGGGATTTTTTTTGAAAAGGGGTTTGATAAAATTTTGTCAGAATTATGAAAATCCAATTATTAGCCATGAAAATGAGTTCCAATCTTAGTTCCCCCTAGAGAGAATTGCAAACTCTGACATTTCATCTGTTGACCTTGAAGATTTTAGGAAAAGGTTAAACTCCCTTGAAAGAAGTGAAAACATGACCTAAATAGCCAACAGTGGTATTGACCTTGTTGTTGTTTTCCCTCCTACTATACCCTGCCCAAAGCTCGTATGGGTGTGTGCTCAGCATTATAATCCTACAACCACAAAGGTTCAGGATGGGAGGGGAGATTAGGTTTTATCTTTTCAAGAGCAGGTGTTTGAAAGAATGATGGGTTTCCCTCCCACAAGGGAAGAGGGAGCTATTACCAAAGATTCAACACAGGAATACTAGAATTCACATTCAAAGAAAAGGATAAAGTTCATGAATGCCCATTGGCTGATCAAGCCATGAAATTCCACCCCTAGAATGAAAAAGAAGTTGAATATAACTGAATTCATTAAGGAATTTGGAGATGTGATTGTATTGTTAAACCGAGTAATGGGTATTGAATCTACTTCCTTTTTCTAGGAAAGGATGTATCAGTTTATTCAGGTCATACTTACAAACAAAAAACCTCTCCCATGGGCTGAGATAATAAGTGACCGTATTCACGAGTAAATGATGGGAATTTCCAAGATCACGAGAGGAGAAAATATTGTCATGGAATTTTTTTTGTCTTCTTACTTGATTTATAATATCAATTTTCATAGAAATTTTCTAGAATTACTAATGGATGGTGAGCTTGGTAGTTCCAGGGTGTATACTATATTCTTTCAATTGAGGTTGGAAAATTATGAAATTCATTACATAAATGTTGCAAACCATTTCTTTGCACCCACACTTTGTTTATACCACCTTGAATGGGAGACTGAGAGGTTTTCTCCTAATGCTAAGAGAGTTATTACTCAATATGGGTGTTATTTTATACAATTCAATACTTTATCATTTATTAAGGTTAGTGGTTATGATGACAAACCTTACTTGCTCCCCAGGTGTGTAAGTGATAAATGGGAATTGATAGAATTGGTTAGGCAATTACTATCAATAAACCAATTCATTTCCCAAAATCATCTGACATCATCTATCAAGTTCCCCATGATCATTGGGAATTACACTTGCCAAAACATCTAGAAGGAAAAAACATTAGAAGGAGACATGAACAGGTGTATGTAGGATAGATTTGAGGAAAGAAAACATTATGTTATAAAACATATGTTACACAATGTTGTACCTACTCTGGTGGAGCATAAATCTCATTATGAGGATTTATGGATGAATTGTGTAGATGAAAGAGAAGTTAGACAAAGAGAACAATCAAGAATGAAACTATCCCAGATGATTGATTTTTGGGTTATCCAAGATCCTAGAGAGTTAGAAGATGATGGGAATGTAATTAGTGAAGAATACATTAGAAATGATATTGCTTCTCAGCCTTTACCACTAATTAATTGGGACGTTGATGAGAAGAAATACAATCAAGAAAATACTACAAATATTATCTGACTTTCTTTAAGGTGGCTATTCTCAAAAGGAGTGGATGTAAGTTACCAAAATACCCCAGTGTTAAGCGAATATAGAAATAAAAATATTATTGATGATGTTCTTCCTCCATATAGGAAGGTTTATGCCACTAGGGATATATCATGGAGGAAAAAGCTTAAAGTTCCTTCCAGGAGATTGGATTCCATGCTATTAATGGGTGATGTAAGTGCCCAAGGTAGTAGAACTAGAAATCCTCTTCCTCAAACAACAAAAAGAATTGGAGAAATGCCTTAGAAAGGTATGATCAAGGGACTTATTATTCATGTTACCCCCTTATAAGTTTTTCCAGCATCTGTTTTAAGATCCAAAGGAAAGGATAAAATAATAGAATCCACTCCTAAGAAGCTTAAGGAGGAATGTTTTCCTGAAACACCTCATGAATTTTAAACAACCAAGACTGAGCTATAAGGATCAAAGGAGGAGCAACAAGTCTATCTTTAGAAGAGGAAACAAACTAAGGTGCCCGAATGGGTTGATTTAGAAGAGGAAGATACTACTAGACAAATAGTAGATCTTGATGTCCCTATCATTTCATCTACCACCACCCAGTCTTCTGAAACTACACTCATTCAAAAACCTGTACCTATAATGATAACCCTTGTTATTCCAACAATTCTAATTGCTTTACCCATCAAGGAACAACCCATTGTGAATATTCCCATGTTTGATGTATTAACTCTTCCATAGGAGCATACTGAAATTTCCTCAAAGGAGACTCCAATTAGTGGGGTGGAAGGAGATGAGTAGGTTACTGAACATGAAGCACAACCTCACCCTGACAGAATTCTAGTGTAGACAACAAAAGGACAAAATTTAGGTGTCATTGTTGCTACATCACCTTAGGAAAATGAAGCAATTGTATAATTTCTTGAATCCAACATTCCTACAACTAAAGTAATTCCTCGGGAACTTTTTCATTTAATACTTACTCCTAGTAGGGAAGCGGGTGAGGAATAAGTACAAGTAGAAAGGTAGGTTGTTGACTAACAACTATTGACAGTTGAATAAATAGGTGACCAATCTGAGCCTATGGATGGAACTGAAGATCAAGGGGAGCTTATAGAAATATACACTCAAGAGGAACTCTACGATGGAAAAGTAACATGCGATCATTGGAATCTACAAGTACCTCTTCCTTGTACCTGACCTCTCGAGGTCGTGTCGAGACAACCGGTGAATGTTGAATGCAGATAGATACAGACAAGCTAATCAGGTAATCTTAAATCCTTAATACACAATAATGGAATCTGTGAATGTAAGGTGAAGAAGGCCCTCCTAACCTAAATTGGTGTAATGGTTCATTTGGATATAATGGATGCTTGGAGGCTCCAATCAATATCGAGCTCTTCCGAGATCATGTTTCTTGGTTATTGGATACGTGGGAAGTGACATGTGGGAGTTTCG
This sequence comes from Taxus chinensis, assembly GCA_019776745.2. NCBI lineage: Eukaryota > Viridiplantae > Streptophyta > Pinopsida > Cupressales > Taxaceae > Taxus > Taxus chinensis. The sequence continues at coordinate 622,203,919 of CM034149.1, read as the reverse complement.
TATATGTCTCTAGACAAGGTCATAAAAGTAGTGGTAGGTGGTTTTAATGGATTTTTAGTGAACTATGGGTGTTTTTCTGGTCTAGCCTAGAAAATATTAGATCGATTGGCTTCTATGTTTAATATAGAGAACAGTACTATAATATTTGGCGGGAGTGGTGAGGATATAAATACTAGCGTTCGTAAGTTGGTGTCAATACTTGACTGGTTTGTTGGCCCATTGGGTTGTGGGACTTGGGGATCAAAACCATGAATTTGTGGTTGTTGTGGACCTATTATGGTCATGTGAAGAATCAATCTCTTCTCCCAACTATCCAGTAATTGTATGCCTTTTTAGCCTCTAAGTTTAGAACTAGAAGTTGTATAATTTTCTCGAAATACCTAACATGTGTTCTGGCAACTTGAATACGTAAGCTAGTGTCTATGTCAACAAGGAGGTCTCCCATGTTAGGCTATGGAACCAAAGGATCACAACCAAATGTTTGCTCTCATTTGAATCCGTGCACAGTCATTTAGGTGTCTTATCAAGGAAATCTATAGTTTGGATGGTTTGACCAGAATGTGTAAGCTTTGTCGTCTTTGATATTTAATCCTATTAGTTGCTTACTAATTGCTTGTTAGTTTGCTGTTGCTCGAAAGACCTGTATCCTAAGGTCCTGATCTACATCAACTAAAGCTGTGGGTAGATTTGGTTGAGGTACTATGGGTTCAAATATATATTCTCTAGGATCTCTAGGTCCTATGATTGTCATACAAAATGATTCAACTTTTAACTAACATTTAATAAACTGATTACAAAAGAGGTATTTACACTATGTAAGCATCCTTCTATTTTTGTATTTTTCAATGACGTATTTTAATGAAATTAAAGAGCAGCTACTCTAGTATATCTATAAAATGAACAACTAATCTAATAACAAAATAAAAATTAGCAACATAGCCTAGTATGGCTATTTTCCTATGTAGTTGTGATTTTATCTTAAATATCTAAGCAACTATATATTTTGAAATGAAAGGCTCTAAATCCTACCTCAGAAGTGAGGAATGAATCACAATTTCTTAGAAATTATCAATCCCCACAGCTTCCCCGATGATATCGAGAATGAAATTTTAATTGAAATAAAATAATTCGCTACTCTATTTGATATGTTGTAACTAGAACTTTGATAGCTCAAACCTGGCATTTATAGACAGTGGTAAATCTATTTGTGTGTGATTTCATCCCCTCAGTGTGATCTCCTTGTTCCTTCATGTCCTTTTGAATCTAGAAAAGCGTGTATATGATAGTATCAATAGAAGATAGCATTCGAAAAATGGCAGCTTTGGATATAGACCAAGTACAATGCGAGTAGGAGAGGGATGACGCAAGTGAATAGAGCTTGACTATGTAACTCCTAGCGGTATTTATTGTGGGAATACAACACAAATATACCGAGAGTTTCAGAAACTATCCTTGTGACAAAACAAAACCTACAACTTTAATGGATTCTAGTCTAGAAATGTAGCTATTCTATGTTAAACTGACTGCATGCAGTAGCAATGAAACGAGACTTGAAACAAGAAGATGATATGACCTCCAAAATGCCAACAATGGAAGCAAAACATAAAACTAACAAAATTCTAAGAAAGGAATTTGAAAAATTGAACAAGAGAATTGAGAGGATGAGGGGCCATCTACTTGAAAACAAGCTGGATATTTATAACCAATACATTTACCAGAGGGTAACTGCCATTTAATCTCTTTTACTATAAAAAAAGGAAAAACACTATTCACAAGGAGCAGAAAACATTAATGCAAGTGAAAGTGGTTGAAGAAATCATGTAAAGTTGAAGATTTACGTTTGATGCGATTGTTAGAGGAATCTAGAAAATGCAAACAAAACTGCTGCCCAGGCAAGGCGGCGGTTCTGTCACTAAAGACAAAACAGAATAAGAAAGGGGGGAAAAGGGAAAAAAAAGCATGCAGAGGCTGAGTGGGGCATGCGGGATACAAGTGTATACCTGGCGAGCCTTTTTGGATTCCAAACACCTTGCAAGGAGACTTGTATCATCATTGGGGTATGTGTAACATTTTTCCGGTGGTGTAGTACCCTACAATTTTGGGTATGTACATATTCCCCCCTCGGAGAAGTGTCTTAGCCATGAAGAGGTGTAAAATGGTGGGTCTGAGTATGGCGGTCCTGAAATGGGGAGTCAGAAGTTATACTTGACATGGCCATGTGCTGGAAAGTTGCCATCCAAGATCTTGATACCTACAAAATAAAAAAAAGGACTCAAGTGCAACTAAATAAAACAAATTGAGAAATAAGACTGAATTTACATGAAAAGAGGACTTACCATCTATGCGGGGTTTTAGAACTTACTTCCGTCAGCGTTCTGACCCTGCGAAAGACATTTGAAATCAAATTAAGAGGTCAATTTATATAAAATGAGGTCATTTTACTATTCATTTACGTGGATTGATTTGATATTTTTTGAGCTCTTGGACCCACAGTGATGATTTTCGATGAGAGAATAGTCAAGACATTCGTGGTGAGATAGCGATTATGCCTCTGAGAGCGGAACATTGACCCGTGAAGTCTCAGGTTAGTTCTTCTCGATTTGTTGTTTTTAAACCTAAAATGTGGAAATGATGAAATATTTCCCTTGGGGGGATCATTTTTGAAAATGTTAGTTTTAAATGTGTCTTTAGGGAGGGGCGCCCATAGGGTAGGTTTATTTTTTTGTTAAAAGGGTGTTTTTGCTTGTTTTTAAACAATTTTTAGGGCTTACGGCCCATTTGGGTTTATGGGATAGGAGTGCCGCCCTGTGCAGGGTGGTGGTTATGGGACCACTGCCTTAGAAGGTGGTGGTTAAGAAACTACCGCTCTACACAGGCCGGCGGTCCATGACAGAGGACCAAAACAATACAAATTTTAGCTTTTTTTTGCATGTATAGAATTTTAATGTGTTTTTTTAACTAGATTTCAGTACTAACTCACTTCTTTTTGTGTTTTTGGGTTTATGTAGAAGAAGGAGGAGTACATTAGATAGAGTCGGGAGAGGGAGTGTGATTAGCTCTCGAAAGTGTTAGAGGCACTCTCCCAGGTAGAGTGGGATACTCTCCAGAGGGCTGGTATATGGAGGATTACATAGGTTCTACATGTTGCACCTGCCAGTCACATATTGTGTGACTTGTTCTCATATTGGGATCCAGATAGGAACACCTTCTGATTTCCAAGAGTTAGGGGTGAGGGGTCCATCACCCTGGAGGATGTTTACCGTATACTGGGGGTTCCAATCCTTGGGCGGTGACTGTCTCTTAAGACAGAAGTATCTAGATCACAAGTGGTTCAATGGGCCACCTATATGGGAGATGCAGTTGTATCGATGGGATTGAAGAAGGGCATGAGGATCCGCTCTATTATTGATTCAGACATTCCCTTGCTCCACAAGGATATCATGGGCATCCTTGCATCCAGAATGATTAGGGACAAGGGAGGTGATATCCTCTTATATTGTTGGGCCCTCCCATTATTGCACAGATTAAGGGCCATGGACGTGTCTATGCCTGGGCAGAATATATCCTCAGGAACTACCTACCGTCACTTATACAGGGTAGTCCATTTATAGGGGCAGTCACTGAACCACCTGAATCTTGTCATGAGTTGGGTGTATGAGCATATCATCCACCTATGGGAGAGGTGTAGAGGTGGAGGATCTCGGGGATGTCAAAGCAGTGAGGTGGACATGGATGACAGTTATTAGAGCACCCCACCACCCAATGGCTTACTTAACCACTACAAAAACGGAGGGCTACTCCTTATCAGGCCATGGCAAGGGTATGGGGAGAGGATACCGTTACACTAATTTCCTGCTAAACTACCAGCCAGTTGATAGACATGGTAGGGAAGTTGGAGATACACCTCCTTTAACAGAGTTTCACAGTAGTTTTGGCCACCTCTATAGTGACATGATTCCTCTGACGATGCCATTGTATAGATCTATTTGCGAGGCTTGGGGAGGTCTTAGAGGCTAGTGTTGGACTATTGTTATTCCTGGTACTCCTATTACGGCTAAGAGGGTGGTATGCACATGAGGGAGAGTCTGGTGTTCCTCAAGCAGCCTTACTTCGGATTGCCACCGGTCCTGCTCATAGTAGTGATGAGCCCATTGATGTGGACTCTGAGTCTGAGGAGTTCACTAGGGGAGAGACCAAGGAGGAGACAAAGGACATAGAGATCAATGAGATGAGTGGTGGGGGAGATGATAGTGATCCTGAGTGGCATGATACCCAAGAGATCCTATAGGCTGAGAGGGCGGAGCGGAGTGCGCAGAGAGGGTGACTCTGATTTCAGAGGAGTTTCTCTCTCAAGATGTAGGTGGAGATGGCGAGTTCATTGCAAGCTGTCACATTTCCCCAGACATGGGTGAGGGGCACCAGTTGGTGGTGGCGTCAGTGGCAGGTGCGGATCCTAGAGATCCTTCTTGGAGGCCTGGTGATCCGAGTGAGTTGCCACTCTTCTCTTGACATTTGTTTTAGTTAGAGTTGCCTTAGTTTGTTATTTCTCTTTGTATTGTTTATTCTTGGTTTTATTGTTGATCGTTTTCTAACTTGTTTTCTCCTTTGTTTGTAGTGACTGCTGATGAGTGGTGAGACTTGATTCGCTGAGTGTGCACTGATACCTTACTTCTCCCCTCATAGAAGACTCGTGCTGAGATTTCCATGGATGTGGGGGAGCCCTCAGTAGCCACTGGTAGGCACACTGATTTTTTTTCCTCTGTCTGGTATGTGGTGAAGATCATGACTTCTCTCCGCACAGAGGTAGCTAGATATAGGACAACCGAGTGCCTGATGAGGAGGAGCCATTCTCATAGTGAGACGGCAGCTACTAGTCGCGACCGCGAGCCCTTAGTGCACTCAGAGCAACCGGCGTAGCTGGAGTCCTAGGCGTGGTCGTGCACCTTCTGAGGGATCCCATAGGGATTGAGAGACTATTTTTGTAGCATTTTTTTAGATGTCTATACGAGTGTTTTTGTACTTTTTGGGCTCATTGAGTGTTTTGAACCATGCCTAGTGCATGATGGCATTGTATATGAAACTTGATATATATATATATATATATATATATATCTTTTTGGATCCAGGCTCTTGGTGCCTAGAATTTTGTGACTAGTTTCCACATGTGTACTTAGATGTTTTTAGAATATTTGTTTTCATGCTTTTCAGAATGTATGCAATGGATAACAAATGATAGTAGATAGAATGTTTTACTCTGTATGTTTTTATAATGCTGATATGAGATGATACTAACATATGGTAGTACTAAACTTTTGAACTCTTTGGGAAATGTTTGTAATTTCTTCTTATGTTGGAAAAACATGATGAATGCATAGTGATCAAGAGATGAACTTGCCCCAATCCCAAATCCACGCAACTAGTAAGATGCGAGGGCTCAACACCAAGAGTTAGGAAGGGAACAAGTTGTATGAGTTTTGATTAAATGGAGTGATGAGAGACAGATAAACCAGTAACAACAACCAAATTTGGACCTACACACCTACCCTACTCAGAACTACTACCACACTTAGAAAGCCACTTACTTTCCAGTTTATCTAGACTTAGATTCATGAATGGCAACCTGGTTGACAAAATCTGGTTTTGAGGATTTGATCTCTTTGGAATTTGGATATTTGCTTTCTCTTAATAGAGGTGAATTTGTGTTTTTAGCATACCAAGATTTGTTAATTTGTGTGACTAGACCCCCCACACCCTGCCTCATGCCACCAGTAAGAAGCATGGGTTTTGTCACCAAAGGCAAGATATAGGCGAGTAAGGGCACTTCTTTCCTTTCCCAACCTTACACCACCAGTAAGAGATGTGGGCTTATCACCGAAGGTTTGATGGGGCAAAGAAGTGTGTAAAATAAAATATTTTGTTTGCTTGGTGCTTTTGATTTCATTTGATTTTGACATTTCTGATCTATGACTTTGGGATATCCTTTCATTCCAAGAGATTTAAGAGGGATAGATGTGACACCAAGAAGCTTCTAGAATAGACCGTAGGCAAGGACAACTTCACCTAGTAGAAAGAAAGAGAAAAGCCAAGTATGCAGGCCTTGGTATGGTTTCCATCAATGTTTTGTTATGTCGAATTTGATGAAAAGATTTGAAAATAGTTGATGATGCTTGGAGAGATGTGATATGAATGCTTTTGCCAATGTTTTCAGAAATTTGTAACAGATTGTTTAAGAGTAGGCTCCTAGACTACCATTTTTATGAAATGGACAGAAATGAACAACTGAATGACTAATGCAATGTAAGTAGCTATAATGTATAAGTGGTGATTTTGATGTTTTTATGTCGTAAAACTGCTTAAGATGCAAGGAATTGACAGTTTCACCGAATTCCTCACCTTCTAGTGTGCACAAGAGATACGCACCATTTCTGTAGTCTTTCATGACTCGGTATGGGCCCAACCATTTGGGCCAGAACTTTCTTCCTTCGTCATGGTTTTCTTATCGATCCGGTTGTCTAGTCTTAGAACTAGATCTCCTTCATATATTTCTCACTCATAGACTTTTTTGTTGTACTGCTAGCACATCTGGTCAGCATAGGCTCTATGTCACTGTTCGGCGTTTAACCTAGCCTCGTCAAGGCTTTCTAGTTGAGAGAGGTGTGCCTCCCTATAAGATTCTTCATCCAGAATCCCTTGTAATGAGATGTGGAGACTGGGTATTTCAACCTCAAGTGGGAGAACTGGCTTCTACTCCGAATACCAGCGAGAAAGGAGTTGCTCCTGTTGGTGTTCTTATTGAGGTTCGATGGGCCCACAAGGCTGGATATAGTTTTAGATGCCAATCTCACTTATTCTCCTTGACTGTTTTGAGAAGAATAGCTTTTAACGTTTTGTTTGTCGCTTCGGCCTGCCCATTGGCTTGAGGGTAGTAAAGAGAGGCCATGTGATGGTTTATCTTGAACTTGCTACATAACTCATGGACTTCATCATTTTTAAAGGACATTCCATTATCTGGGATAATGACTTGTGGGACACCATACCTTCAGATAATTTGGTTCAGAATGAATTTGGCAATTACCGAACCTGGTACGGTGGTGAGAGGCATGGCCTCCACCCATTTGGTAAAATATTTCATGGCTGTAATTATAAAATTATGGCCATCGGTTGATGAGGGGGAGAATTTCCCTATCAAGTCTAGACCCCATGTGGAGAAGGGCCACAGAGTCGCTATTGGTTGCAGGGATTGTGCTGGCATGTGAATCTCATGAGAGAATTCTTGGCATTTGTGGCACTTACGTACAAATTCCACTGCATCATGCTTGAGAGTGGGCCAAAAGTAACCCATCCGATGTATTTTATGAGTGGTGTCATGACCACCAAAGTGGCCTCCACATATCCCACTGTGGGATTCATGAAGAATCTTCTTGGATTCTTCTATGTTGACACATCTTAGAAGCATGTCATCGAAGGCTCTACGATAGAGTACTTGGTCTAAAACAACATATTTAGCGGTAATAATGCGTAACCACCTTCTTTGTTGTGACGTGGCACCTTCTGGGTATGTATGGTCCATGATAAAATTGATGATATCAGTATACCAGGGACATGTAGAAATGGGGGGCCTGGTTTCGACGAAGTATACACACTCATCGGGAAAGTCTAGATCTACCAGCTCGCCTCCATCTAGTGGATTGTTGGCTAACCAGTCTGCAATGATTTGTCCCTTAATGGATTTCTGGTTTACGAATGTTAACTCAAATTCTCCCATTAATTTTATGAAATGCCCAGCCTTTTTAGATAAAGATCCTTGTGTGAGAAATGTTCGTAAATGGTCTATCTTTACAATGACCCTTGTTTCCTGGTTTAACATGTAATGTCTTAAACGTTTTGTTGCAAAAATTATGGCGAGGTATCCTCTCTCTACCTGTGTGTAACGTGTTTCATAATCAAGCAACGTTTCACTAATGAAATAGACCACACGTTCCCATTTATCATTGTCTTCTTGAGCCAGCATGCAGGCGAGCGAGACATGAGTGGCTTGCGAGTATAGGATCAAAGGGCAGTCTGGTTTGGGAGGCATTAGCATGGGTGGAGACAACAAGAAGCATTTAACTGCTTCGAAGGCCTCGTTGCATTCTTCAGTCCAATCAACACTATAATCTTTCTTCAATAGATTGTTGATTGGATGAATGGCAAAACTTAGATCTGGGATGAACCTGCAGATTGCACCGAGTTTCCCAAGAAATGACCTGATTCCAGACTCGTCTGAGGGTGGGACCATTTTGAGAATAGCCCTTATTTTGGCTAGATCAACATCAATCCCTCATGAAGATATAATGTAGCCTAGAAGTTTTCCTCCTGTCACACCAAACACGCACTTTTCTGGATTTAATGTGACGCCATATTCAATTAATCGTGAGAGGATGATACAGAGCACTTCTGGATGATCACAACATTTCTTGGCTTTGGCCAACAAGTCATCCACATAGGATTCCACAATTTTATGGATAAGATCATGGAATATATAAGTCATTTCCCACTGATATGTAGCGCCGACGTTCTTAAGACCAAATGGCATGACAACGTAACAATATGTTCCCCAGGGAGTTATGAATGTAGTTTTGGCTTGATCCTGTTTGGATATTTTAATCTAATTATACCCTGAGAAACCATCCATGAGAGATAGTAGTTCAAATCTAGTTGTTGCATCAATGATGACGTCAATGGATGGTAATGGGAAGTCATCCTTGGGACAAGCTTTGTTAATATCCCGAAAATCTATGCAAATGCGTATCTTCCCATTTTTTTAGAATGGGAACGATATTAGATACCCATTGTGAATAGTCAACGGGCTTGATGAATCCCACTTGGAGAAGTTTTATTACTTCCTCTTTTACCATGAGAGCCACTTTTGGCTTCATTGGTCTTGACTTCTGTTTAATTGGCTTCGCATCTGGTTTAGTGACAAGATTATGTACCAGCGACTTGTGGTGCAATGCCCGTCATTTCTTTATAATTAAATGCAAAAGCCTTTTGATGTTCTTTGAGGACTTGGGTGTGTATTTCTATCTCCTCCGGAGTTAACGAGGATCCCAACTTCAAAATTCTTGGTTCTTCCTCAGTTCCAATGTTTATGTCAATGGTTTCTTCTATCAAAGAAGCGTTACCTTCTTCAAATTCAGGTGGGGCTGGAGGTAGCTCCAAGCTTTCTCCGTTTTCTATCTCGTAGATATTTAGATCCTTTTGTGGAGGAGACTCTACCATGGGATTTCCAAAATAGGAAGAGGAATGTGGTATTAGGGAAAGATCAACTATACGGTGAGCAAGGTGTAGCTCCGCATAGGTGTTTAGATATTCGAGAGTGACTCTATCATCGTCAAAGTGACCCATGATAGAAAAATCATCCTCAGCTTCTCCATGAGTCAAGAGTGAGTTTGTTGGTATTTTACGCACTAATGGTTCGGTACGAAGTGATACCGTGAAATTTGTATCCTCCAACTCGTTGTTTGGAGTGAAATGGGAAGCTGAGGTTGCTATTGAGTCTGCGAGAAGGTTCTGCTCTCATGGGATTGCTTCAATTGATATGAAGTTAAATCCCCTACTTAGATCTAATATTGTTGTTTTATAGAGCTGTAAGTGCTCAAATCTAGTTTCATATACCTCAGAGACTTGGTTTGCAACTAATTGCGAGTCTCCTAGTACTCTAATGTTGTCGACACCCATTCTTTTGGCTAGGATGAGGCCAAGGAGGAGAGCTTCGTACTCAGCCCCATTGTTTGTACATTCAAAGTTTAATTTAAAGGTGAAAGGTAGGATCTTTCCCTCAGGTGAAGTAAAGATCACTCCCGCCCCAGCTCCAAAGTGACATCTAGCTCCATCGAAGTGGAGAGTCCAATACTTGTTTGGGAAAATGGATGTTGGGACATCTGTTGTATCTATTTCTTTTGCTTCGGTTACTTCTACCATAAAGATTTCATCTGATGGAAGAGAAGCAATTCCCAGGGTGTGTCCCATACCCATGGAATCAAACGGTAGGAGAATAGGTAAGTATTTCTCCAGCAACTCAACAATTTTTGTGGTAGTCCCCAGTGATACTGTTTTTATAACATTGGTCTCACTTTTGAGTATTGGAACGTCCTCAGCTGGATTTGAAATTTCCAACTCAATGGTGGGTATCAACTTTTCTTTTGGTTGTGAATTAGTTGGTTTGACAAGCTGGTTTGCTGGAAGTTCAAACTCGGAGTGAATACCTGGTCTTTTCTTTAAATCAGCTAGGTGTATATCGAAGGGTTTTGGGTCACCTTGTGCCACAAATATTTTCCCTAAGTGTAGAAATCTTATTTCTTGGAATAATGTGGAAGGGATTGCCTTCATGTGGTGTATCCATGGCCGACCAAGGATCATATTATAATTGGTTTCCTGATCTATAATATAAAACTTGGTGAGGACCGTCTTGGGTCCTAAAGTGACTGGTAAAACTATGGTTCCAATCGAAGTGGCTTTGAGGCTATCATAACCTCTTAGCGTATTTCACGTCGTGGAACAATTTGTCTCTCCATATCCTAAATTTTGAAGGAAAGCGAAGGGGACTATGTTAACTGCTGCCCCATCATCAACCATTGCACATTTAACATAATTATTGTAGACCCAAACTTGTAAATGTAAAGCTGGGTCACCTCTTCATGCAATTTCAGCATCTGTTGGCATTTTGCTTATATCGAATATAAATTCCATATCCCTATCTGGCTGCCCCGGAGGATAAACGTCAAAGTCCACATGGTTTACTTGTATTTCTGGGGGAGGAGTGATGTTGATTAAATGACCAAGGCCTAATGCTTCTAAGAGAGCAGCCCTATGGGTGGGAGAGTTCTTTAACAAATCCAAGAAGGAGATGTGCAAGAAGGTTTTAGTCAAATCATTAATTAAATCATAGGTGCCTATGGGTTTTACCAACATTTGTTGACTGTTGTCTGGCTCCAATGGATAACTTGGAGTAGGTTGGGATGAATAATCCTGTGTTCTTGTTATGGTTTCTATGGGTAGTTCGGTGTCTAGCTCCACTAAACCAACTATCTTAGTTTGGGGTCGAGTTCCTAATTGGGGTGCGACTGGTGGATTTAATGAAGTTGAAGCTTCATGATCATTGTTTCCTGTCATGACACCCTTATTTGTTCCATTAGGATCTAACCTGTTATTGTTAGAATGGTTTGGGAGCGGGTCATTGAAAATCTTGAGGGATGCATTTTGAGGGGAAACTACCCCTGCATAAGCGTTTGGCATGGGTACTACAGAATTTGCTAAAAACATATCTATAAAGAGTTGTTTTTGATCTTCTGGCAAATGCTGCATGAATTTATTATATTCACGACAAGTCCTAGTATCGTGGCCTTGAAATCTTGTGGAAGCCACAATATAGATTAGGATTATAGTTTCGAGGCTGTTGATTTAAAATTTGTTGTGACCTGAAATTCTGATAAGGTTGTTGGTTGTTAGAGTTAAAATTTTGAGGTTGTTGCCTTTGGTTTTGACTCTGATATCCAGTTGGGTTTCGATTTGGACTTTGTGTTTGGACTTGTCATTGTTGTTGTTGCCGTGGTGGATGATTAAAATCCACCGCGTTGATTGTTGGAGTAAAATTGTTATTTCATTGATTATTAACAGGTGGTGAAATGTTTACAATGTTTTCCCTTTTAACTTGATCAGTTACTCCATCTGTTGTAACTCTGTGGTTCTTGTTAAGGATCTTAGGTCCTTGATTAGCATTCTCTGGTATTAGGATAGGCCGCGGTGTTTTGATTGGGAGTGGTTAATTTCCCGTTTGTCCCATATATCTTGCGACCACTATCTATCGTTGCTTGGTCGATTCAGAGAGCACTCTCAAGTACTTCATCGTAAGTTCTTAGTGGGAACTTCTGGACTTCTTCCTTTATCTCTCTATTGAGAGAATTAAGGAATAAATCACATAGTTCCATTTGATCCATGTTTGGAGCACTTGCTGATGAGTAGAGAACCATACGCCATCTTTGAATAAAATGAGCAGCAGACTCATTATGTTCTTGTTTGATATGCAAGAACTCCCTGATTCCTGTTCTTAACAATTTGTTCATGTCGAAAGCTTTGATAAACTCAGACATGAGTTGTTTGAATGAGTGTATCGAGGCTTCAGGTATTCTATAATACCAATCAAGGGCAATACCTTCTAAGGTTTTAGGGAATATTTTAGCGACAACCCTGTCCCAAGGGAGTAACTCCCATATGGTTGTGGCATAGGCTTTAATGTGTGCGTTTGGGTCCCCTTCTCCTTTGTATTTGGGAAAATCAGGAAGAGGTCTTGGAAGCATAACGCTTCATATGGTGAAGTCTAGGGGCTCTTTTAAATATTCTGAATAAGTCCCTACTGCGTAGGCCTCAACTATCGACTGGGGCTTGCTGAGGGGGTTGAGGGGGAATGGGTTGTTGATATGGCATAGCATATGCATTTGTAGGAACATAAGGGAATCCCTTGTGGTTGAATGAACATCCCAGGAGAAGAGAACATGTCTCCTTGTGGTGACTTTGAATAAATGTTTAAGTAAGGAGGAGCATTGTTTTGGTATGGGTTGTTTGGTGCCAAGCCAGGAGGTGTCATGCTTTTCAACTGGAGTGGCGTTTGAAAACATGGTCCTAGTTGGTGTTTGCTGTGGATAACTATAAGGATTTTGAGGAGGCATGCCTAACGTGCCTGTTCCTGTAAGGAGGTCGACCTGACTGGGATGATGCAGAGGGTTGGGGATTCCTGCTTGCCTAAAATATGAATTTTGGTTTGCTTGAGAAAGCTCCAGCCCTCTAACCTTCTCAGCTAAGGCTGAAATGACTTCCATCAACAAAGACGTAGTGCCTTGCCTTAAGGGTGTTTGTTGTATAGCTTGAGGTTGTAAAGGGGTGTGATACCCTACTATGAATTGATCATTACCTTGCCAAGCTTCACCGAGGGTATTTCCCATAGGTGGAGGAATGGGGGTGTTCTCCTGGAATAGGGTATCAGACTGTATTTGTAAATTCCCTATAGGTGGATACATACTTTGGAAGTGTTGTTCACTTTTAGAAAAGCATGCTAAATACTCCTCATCCAAAAAGGGGAGTGGATCTGACTGTCTACTAATTTGTGGTCTGAACAAGACCCAAGGAGATGAAGCAGACTCTCCAGTAAACATCATATTGTTAGAGCCTGATGGCTCTGGCTGTTGTGTTTGTGCAAACTGATCAAACTCCTCGATTCAGAATGAAGAACTTGAGCTAGTTCTTTGAGGGGGAGTTTGTGATGACAAGTAATTACTTGAATAGTTATCAGCCCATGTAGAAAGTGAGGGCGACGGTTGTCTATTTGTTTGACTATAGTTTACTTTGAGACCTAAGAGAGGTCTGCCATATGCATCGTATCCCGACATATTCAGGGGGTATATGAATACCCGCAGAATAATGGGAAAGAGTGAAGGTGGATGGAAGAAATGAAAACAGAAAGAGGGATATTAGTTTTTTTCACATCGGGTTCACCAATTTTGTATGATGGAAAAGTAACATGCAATCATGGGAATCTAAAAGTACCTCTTCCTCGTACTGACCTCTCGAGGTTGTGTCGAGATAGCCAGTGAATGTTGAATGCGGATAGATACAGACAAGCTAATCGGGTAATCTTAAATCCTCAATATGCAATAATGGAATCTGTGAATCTAAGGTGAAGAAGGCCCTCCTAACCTGAATTGGTGTAATGGTTTGTTCAGATATAATGGCTTCTCATAGGCTCCAATCAATGTCGAGCTCTGCCGAGATCCTGTTTCTTGGTTGTTGGATACGTGGGAAGTGACCTGTGGGAGTTTCGTATATGTCTCCAGAAAAGGTCATAAAAGTAGTGGTAGGTGGTTTTAATGGATTTGTAGTGAACTATGGGTGGTTTTCTGGTCTAGCCCAGAAAATATTAGATTGATTGGCTTCTATGTTTAATACGGAGAACTGTACTATAATATCTAGCGGGAGTGGTGAGGATCTAAATACTAGCATTCGTAAGCTGGTGTCAATACTTGACTGGTTTGTTGGCCCGTTGGGTTGTGGGACTTGGGGATCACAACCATGAGTTCATGGTTGTTGTGGACCTATTATGGTCATGTGAAGAATCAATCCCTTCTCCCAACTATCCAGTAATCGTATGCCTTTTCAGCCTCTATGTTTAGAACTAGAAGTTGTATGATTTTCTCGAAATACCTAACAGGTGTTCTGGTAACTTGAATACATAAGCTAGTGTCTATGTCAATGAGGAGGTCTCCCACATTAGGCTATGGAACCAAAGGATCACAACCAAATGTTTTCTCTCGTTTGAATCCTTGCACAGTCATTCAGGTGTTTTATCAAGGCAATCTATAGTTTGGATGGTTTGACCAGAATGTGTAAGCTTTGTCATCTTTGATATTTAATCCTCTTAGTTGCTCACTAATTGCTTGTAAGTTTGTTGTTGCTCAAAAGATATGTATCCTAAGGTCCTGA